>VZRH01001029.1:413979-457644 GCA_013397555.1 Urocynchramus pylzowi | reverse complement strand
AAAAAAAAAAGAAATCAAGTGCTGTCAGTTGAAACAGCCCTTCACATACAGAGTACCTTTCTGATGCATAAACCTCTGACAAATGTGCTCTTCAGAACCAAAGGCTCCAGAACAAAGTCCCAGAGGAGCTCTACGACCGCTTCTTGTTTAGTCAACTGTCTCATCAAAAATACACTTCTCTGAAAAAAAGGATTTTTTAATTTCTTTTCATTTCTTTTTCCCAGGGAGTATTAAGAGCTCTCAGCAGAAAAGTATCAACCTTTGACAAGTATCTTAATGTCTACAAAAGACAGACCTTCTGACAATATATTTTTGGTATAGAACTTTTGGCACAAATACCTGCAATAGACATTTTTATCCCTTTTTCTTTTAATAAATAGGCTGATCCAATTTTAAAGTGGATGTGGAGAAACTAATACTGCAGTTTGCCAACAGAGTGCAGAATTCAACCCATACATTGTTTTGATAAAATATTACTTTTCCATTAAACATGAGTTTTACTATTACTGATTATGACGTTTAAGGCAGAACAGGATTGTATTTACCAGGACTGTGTTTCTTGTCATGGCTCAACTCAGTTTTTGAATTTCTTTGGAGAATTTTATATGTGAAGCCAAATAGGAGTCTCATCCAGCTCTCATATGTATCAGCTGGAGTTCTAAATAATTCATGGAAAGTCAGAGTTCAAAACACATTTGCATTCACTTGGCTGGTTGTCAGTATGAGAACTATCCTCTTCCTTCTAAGAAAGATCATGCAGAAATTAGAGCTGGAAAACAGACATGCAGTATAAGGCAGCTCACAGCACAAAAAATCCTGCACTGATTTTCAGGAAGATTATGTGCTGAGGAGAAAAGTTATCCCTAATTTTCTCTTTCACATGTTTATTTATCATCTATTCAGTGCTGTGGAATACCTTACTCTGCTTCTCCACTGGCGAGTCCCTGGTCTCTGGCACTTCCCTCTTTCAAGCTGAACACTAGTTTTCTCATTTTTACAATTTGACTATCTATCTATCTACAACATCTGGATTTTATGGCTGTGCCTACAAACTACTTGGTAACGGGTTTGCAGCTGGACAGAAAACTGCCTAAGCTGAAATCATCACTGCAAGACAACACGTTTTTAGAAGGTTCTGTGAGACAGGTTCCCCAGTCCAAATCTATGCTTGTATAGCATGGAGTGATGCTTCCATAATATACATGAACCACAGAAAATTGTCACACAATGCTCTTCAAGGGATGCCTATCAGCTCAACTTTTGCTGTGGTCAGTCACCATTTCCATCATAAAGTTCTACTTTGTCGCACTTAAAAAATATGGCAATAAAAGATCTTGCCAAGACTAAACTTGGCATGCAAGTTCTGTCCAGGAGTAACCTCAACTAATCTTTGTCAGCTAGCAATTGAAGTGAATTAGTCATTTTTAAATCACTTGAAAATGAAAGCTGTAGAGGTTCTGGTTCTCATAATTTTCTTGCAGTCACTGCTTTGCTCTTTCAGCACCCCTTAACTGTTCAGCGGGAACAGTTTGCAAGGACTCCTGGAGAACCAGACTGTCCTGAGGAGCCTTTGTGTCATGGGTGGGATGGCATATGCTGCTCCCTGCCTCACCTAAGCCCAGAGGGTGAGGCTGAAGGGAAATGTCATAGCTGATTTCTATGTGCCAAGCTGCCTGCAGCCCAGGATTGAAGATACCAAACCTGGGTGTTTCCCATTTGCACCACTGGAGATGCCGGGTGCAGGAACAGGGATCTTACAGCCCTGACTAAACACATCTCAGACACATCATGGAATCACTGGGAATATTTCCAGGCAACCATACAGAGGTGTCTGTGCTCATCATTCTATTATTTCATGAACTACTTATGGAGAATTAGATTTGTAGAAATCAGTCCTGCAAAGTGCATTTTAACAGAAGGACAGTCTACTACAATACTTGCTCAGTCATTTTTTTTGAAAGCTAATGTAGCAGAGGAATTCTTCAAAAGTGGCTTTTCTCTACACTTAAATCTAAGTTCTGTCTGTTCCCTGTACCATTAGAGATTTGCTGTCTGCAACTGAGAGGCTCTCACTTGCACTGGACTGAGCCTGCACCTGAACCCAACATCCCCCAAGTTCCACCAGTGCACCTTGAGCACAAAGAGGTCTTTGCTAATGGATCCTCCCATGGGATCTGATCTTCATCCATATTTGAAGTGATTTATTTTGACATCTGCAGATTTTCAAGAACAAAGAGGGAAAATGAATTATCACTCTGAATATCTGCCCCATTCTGATTAATCATGCACATGACGCACATAAAGACTTCTTGGGCGCTCAATTTTTTGCCATCATCACGGCTCAGCTGCTCTTTTCTAGATCATTTCGAACCATTCATACACTTCACAGTTCAGCTTTCCTGTTGCTACAATGTGTTAGCAATTAATGCACAATAAACAAGCAGACAATTGTTCCATTTCCAGGGAATAAAACCTCCAAGGACACAAAATTAAATATAAACTATCCATCCTTCCCCATATCCTAAGATTTCAAGGAAGAGCAAGCAATTAACTCCCAAACACACCACATGGTTGAGGCCATGGTTAACAGGCACTTCAATTTGACATACATTTTACAGTTCCTGAAGTCCTGTCTCCTCCTAACTATTCAGTTCCTGCTTCTCCTTGGTGTCAGCACTCAGAAGAGCTCAAGAAACCCCATGATCAGGTGGGCCAAAGAGTTGTCTCTACCAAAACCAAGGGGTTTTAGCTTAGTTTAGCTTTCAGCAGATCAACCCCTTGATGTGACTCATATGTAAGTACCACAGAAATGCCAAAGGAGGAGAGGGTGAAATGAGGTGAGGATTGCATAAGCTGTGTGACTGCCAAAGAAATGCTCATGTGAGCACAGCCCCAGCCCTATTCCTGGGGGCAGCAATGTGAGCGGGAGCCTGCTTCCTTCACTGGCTTGTTCTGTCCCTCCCCATTGGCAGTGGCAGCCTCCCAAGTTCTCAGGGTCTGGAGCAGCATCTCTGGGTAGCAGGACTGCTAAGAGGTGCTGGAAAATCCCAGCAATACCACACTAATGATCAGCACTTGTAACAAGACAATTACAACCGAAGGACACTGCTCAGATCTGCTGCAGGGCAAGCGAAGTTTCTCCTTAGTCAAAATGCTGTCACTGCTTTCTCAGCTCAAGGGCTGAAGGGGAGGTTATAGCATTGAGAAAATGGACCCTGAGACAATGAGGAAGACAGCAAAGTTAAAAATCATAACATACTGTTACACTTGAAAATCTTTTCCCTAAGCAGATCCTGTGCTCAACAGCCAGACATCACTACAAGATGAGGATGTTCCTACTGCCTGAAGTGAACTTCACTCTGAGCAAAAAGCACTCTAGATGCAGCTGACTGGCTTGTGGTTTCCATCACTTTCAAGCTCTACATTGCCCATTGTTCTGCATGAAACATGCTTTTGGAAAGCCAAGGAAACCTGGTTTAATAAACACCAAATTAGAGAAAATGCATTTGCCTCCTTGACATCTTTTAAAATGTCACTAAGACACACATTATTTCAGGTCACTGCAAGATTTCATTCAGTTCTTGTTACAAAGCTGCTGCTCTCAATATGGCCTGTGCTACAGCAAGGGAAGTGTAACTGGCTGAACAGACTCTAGAATCACCTTTCTCCTAGAAAGGTATTCAGAGGAGCAAGAGTGATGGTGCTAAAGTCCTGCTGCCTGCTGCTTATAAACAAATTGAGGCTGGACTGACAGTCCTTATAGAGGACTGCTTCTTTTATTTAATGGTACCTTGTGGAGGAAATACAAGTTTAAAATAATAAATATAAAACTTTCTGGTGGTCTGTATGCTCCACAAACTGACAGAACTACTTGTAAACAAAATTACTGTACTTTACCAGCCACAACTTTAAAACAAAAGTACTCAAAAAGCTGAGCAGGCAATCCTGCTTTCCTCATGCTAGGAAAATGTTCAGCTGTCCATATACACCAGATTTACAGGCCTTCTGTGTCAATCTGACAACTCCAAAAGATTCAGGCAGGGAAAAGATTTAGTTCTATAAATACTATTGAACTTCTCTTTCCACTGGCTACAGATCAATTCAGTGCAGAAGAAAAGCCCATAGCTAAGGCTGGAAAAAATACAGAGCTGGGTTTTCAGAAGTGCTCTGCATTTGTCTAGTTCAGCTCTAGTTTGAGCAGGTTAAGTCCCATAACAGAGCACTTCTGGAAGTCAAAATATGACTGTTCACTGAGGCTCTGGAGCAATTGCTTCTTGGACAAGATAGTATGTATGTTAAAATGTTTTACAGGCTACATAATAAAAACAGAGGTTGTGCTCTTTTGCAAGTCTCGTGGTATGAAACTCAGCTGTTTTGCCCTGCACAGGTTCCCCTAACTGTTCACTTGATTTCTATCCATCTGGAGTTTCACCACAGAATTTTGCTTTGAGCTTCCCATTTGAATACATGAAAGCTCTGCCAAAACCACATCACATTCAGACCACAGGAAATCATGAATTTGGCACTGTTTTGACATGGAAGCTGTAAACAGTGTGCAGGTTCACTCAAAACTGGATCGCTGTCCTTTGAGTTATGAAACACAACAAAACTTCCAGCAAACCAGGTCAGAAATCTTAACTACTAAAGCAAAGAGAAATTATGTGACTTCTGCAAGGATCAGGCGTTTTCTGAATATTATCCCCTACATTTTTTCCTTCACCTATGAACATAATACATGAAGAAAAAAAAGAGAAGTTAAGCTTCCTCCTTTCCAAGTTTGAGTTACAACAGGATTTAGCTAATTCTCACAGCTCTAACATACGTATCCTAATAAAGACAAGGTAGTTTCCTATTGGCAGCTTTGAGCATGAATAACAGTAAAAGTCAGAGCTGTAGCTATGAATATGGTTTAGTTTTACGTGCAACATGATAGGTAATCAACTTACAGGTAACTTACACTACTGCACAGAAGCCTCATGATTAAAATCCAGTATATTTTCTGTTGCCAAACACTGGATTTTTACCCTTCAAGATTCCAATTAGCAAACCACAAGGAACTTGTATGAAAACAGAAAAGACTAAAGTATGATTTTTTACTTCAAATTAAATACTGCCCTAAAGAAACACATACTTGTAAAAAGTCACAAGTTCATTGAGGACGAAATGAAAACAATCTAGATTTCCAGACCAAGCCTGAGAACAATCTGGATTCCAAACCAGAGTTTGAATGCAGAGCTACATGAAGGTGGTTTGACTGAAGTCAATGAATAGGAAGCAAAATGCAGTCACTCAAAAGAAGATTTATATTACTGTACTGCCTGCAAGAAAACTGTTTAATCTAGCCAAGTTTCACTTTAACCAGATTTTTACACCCAGTACTCTGAATGTCAGAAAAAGCTCTCTAGGGATCCTGAACACACAGAAGCATACATCAGCCATATCTGACCTGTCATGGAGTTCTCAGATGTACACAGTTGCTCTCTCAGCTTTTCCACATCGTCTGGATGAACCTGCTCGTACAAAGTGCTGCCAAACCATTCCGACTGAGGCTGGTTCAGCACAGGAGTCACGGAGTCTGACACGTAGATCACTCTTCCCGTCTCAGCTGCAACTACAAACAGGAACCCATCTGCAGCCTCCAGGATAAGGTGCTTCAGTTCCTTCCAAAGAAAGGATTTGATTAGAATGCCAGCAAGGAAAGGGAATTAAATATAACATCTGTCACTGTCACAGAATATTGTTTTCTTGCTATCTTAGTAGCTGATCAAAACTACTAAGACAAAAATTTTCACTGATGTAACAATACAACCAAACTTGCAGCAAGGCATAAATTGCCCATCTCAATAACAAATGTTTAATTTTCTGCAATTGCCTTTGATCTGGTGATCTCCATACACTTAAGGAAAATAAACAACTAATACTCACTGCATAATCTGTGATAGTCATCTAACATTAAAAAATAAAAAGATATTTCAGAGTAAAAACAGAGGAAATGAACAGCTCTAATTCATGGCAAACTCATCCCTTAATTAAAAGTTCTGAATAATTTAATTAGAAAGAAAGCAATAAGACTTTCTAGTTTGGTTCTCCCTGGCCCTTCTCAGGATGAGCTCTGTTTGTAAATTAAACGCTCACTGATAAAAGGCAGAAAGTGCAATGGGAATGAGGAAAGAATCCCCAGCCTCTTCTTCCATTAAGGGCCCTGAGCCACTACACAAGAAGGTTCTGGAGTTTTTCCAGCCTGTGAATATGAAGCCTAGCATCACCCAGAAATACTCCCTTTCCTTAACAGAGCTTGAAAACCTCTCATGGCAACTACCACTCCAATTCCTGAAAAAGAAGCTTGAACAGCCTTTGGTGGCTCCAGTGACCACCAGAGCTTGTTAAGCACCTGGAACTCAAACACAGAGCTCTGGACAAGCTGAGTCCCATTCCAGGTGGGACGGCTCAGCAGGGTTAGTGTGCCAGTGGTAGGTATTAGCTGATAAGGTGTGGATAAAAATCTGATTAACTACTAAGAAATGGATAACTCATCTCAAGAAACACTCAACAGATTGTCAACTTCTGCTGCTTTGTTATAGAGAAAGCACATTGATCCTAAACTACTGACTAAACAAAAAACCTCATAGTACAGCTGGCCACACTATACTGAGGACAGAATAATCAGTTTTGCACATTATTAAAAAAGATGAAAGCAAACTCTGTAATTCTGCAAGATTTAAAAAAAGAAAAAATTGCAATGAGAAGTGACTAGGGTGTGCCACCAGGAGAATGGCACAGTCCCTCCAGAAACATACTCCAGGAGAGCTGGAATAAGCAGTCGTGAGCACTGAGGGGTCAGCAGCAGCTGCTGTTTATCTAAGAGAAAGAAGTATTGCCTCCAGCCATAACTTCCATGTGTAAGTGCTTAAATCACTTCAGACCACAAAAATGAACACTACACCCATAGGATTTCGAAAACAATGGAGGTAGTAGGAATTTTCAATGTGCTCAGTAAACACAGTTTTCCTTCAAGCACTGGGTGCATCTTCCTTCTTCCATGAAAAACATAACCAAGAAGTACCACAGCCAGTACAGATGGGATTCATCTCTGCCCAGTTCAGCTGCTGGGAACTCCAGCATTAAGAGTAAATTATGTTTTTAACCTTCCTTTTATCCCCAGAGAGAGAGGCAGGTCTTTCCAGACTAATTTTTACTTATTTTAGAGAATCTCTGTTAGGATGGAAAGAACGCAGATCTGAAGGTGAAAATTCCTTTCTGTGAGGCAGTGAGTGACTTGTTTTTCAGATGGACAGATCTCAATGGTAAGAATGCCAATTTGCTACTCCAAAAAGAAAGATCTGTCATAGTGTTAAGATCAAGTCCAAACAGTCACAAAAAACCGTCTGTATTCACAGATATGGATATGTAACTGGCACCAGCTGCTACAATACAGTGAAGGATCAAGCTGAGGCTCTATTCCTCTCAGCATTTCCACACACCTTTTAAAACCAAAAAACCAGGGATAGCCACCATTTGTGTAAATTCTACCTGTTCTGTAAGAAAGGAAGGCTTGTAAGCTCCATCAGTAGATTTGTTTCCAGTGCCCCTCATGGATTTCATGTGGGAAACAGCCATGCGGAGAATGGTCAGCTTGTCGGGCTTGCGAGCCAGGGCGCTGCACGTGGGCACCATGTCCGACAGCTCGGTGATGTACTGGGTCATCTTATTTCTCCTGCGCCTCTCAATCTCACTGTGATTCTCCCTGAGCATTTAAAGAAACACCAAAGCAACAGAAAAGAGACGTGAGCAGTGTAAGAATCTCAATTGGAGGTAATGAATCATAATGCTTCGCACTTGTTGTGCTGTTTGCACCCCAGGAGAGCAAAGCGTTTTACAAAGCCAACCACTGTTATCCCTCCATTTACAGACAGAAAATCCAGGCCACAGACAGATAAATATGATTTGCCCATAGCTGTGAAAAGAACCTGTATTTCTACTTATTGGCTTGTGGCCTTAATCTCTTAACCAGTTTAATCTCCTTTGGTTTAAGGACAAAAATGAAGTGGAAATATGTGAGGAGCTAACATCTGCCAACTCCAGTCAAACTCCCAGATTTGCTGTGATGCATCTCTCAGCTGCTTATAAAAGGTGTCCTTTAGAGGAAACCTCTCACTAACAACTGGATCAGGTCAACAGGAAATGTCAGCACTGACTTATGAAAAAAGCCCACTCAGTGACAACACAGATCCCAAACAATGCTGTTTAGAACACCCCACATCCCTGCAGGGAGTCACTACATGCCTGCAGGATCAGACTGCAGCATTGGGACCATATATGGGATAACAGTACATACAAAAAAAAAAAAAAATCCCAATAAATAAATAAATAAAATAAGTACAAAAGACAGCAAGTAAACATCTGGCTTGTCAGACAAAGACTGAAATTTATGTTCAGGGACAATTTAGCACAGCAGGGAAGCAACAATGACAGTACTTGATGCTGCCCCAAGTTGGACTAGGCTGCAATGTTCTCATCCTTTAGAGGAATCATATGGCTGAGGTGGTGAGTCAAATTTGAGAAATCCCAAAATGGACACCCACCAGAATCTTTCAGAAATAAACATCTCAGAGTTCAGTTTTCCCATTCTGGAAATCGCCACTGCTTGATCAGCATTAAGGAATCACACCAATATATACATCTGAAATGGTCCAAATGGACCTAGAATGCTTCAGTGCCCAGCACTTATTCTTCTCATACTGTACCTGTCAGGTGGCAGCTAAATACAAGTACACGACAGGTAGATGATGCTTCAGTTGTCAAAGCAGCATCTTCCACTGATTTCAATGGGCTGTGCATGGCATTGTCTTGTGGGATCGCTGGCTGATCCAACAAGATGTGAGAGGTGATCACTTGGAGAGTCCACCAGCATTGACTGATGTGATAACACAACATTAAAAGAAACTGCAACATTCTTTGGAGCTGACTGCTATGAAGACTGACCATGAAAGCAGAAGCTAGGCTTGGCACACTTTTTGGATACTTTCAGGAATTAAACCTTTTCTTAAAATGCAGGAAAAAATTGTATGCTGCTTCCTGAAATAGAGGAATGCAAGGGCTTGCCCTGCTTTGAGTATCCTGCCCCTGCACGCATGAGGCACAGTCTGCAGAAACAACACTTGTTAGGGCTACATGCAGAGTTATTATTCCTATGCTTTCTGTGTGATATGCAGAAAATCCAGCTACGACAGCCCATGGCTGCTCAGTAAATTACAGCCAAGCCTTGCCTGAGGTCACTGTCCAGGGCACTGTAAGAGTGAACTTTTCATTTCACCTGGCTGAGGAACAGCCCTTGTGTGGGTCTGCACAGATGTAGGAGGGAACAGGGGGAGCTGGATCACACACACAGCTGGTGTGACAGTGCACATGTACACAGAGCACATGTGTGTACATGCCAGCTGGTACATGCAGATAAATATGGACACGGGGAAGATTAAAAGCATTTTTACATGATGAAAGCTTGCTCTAAGTTCAGCATTTTCACAGAAGCAGTGGTTAAGAAAAAAAGAGAGAGAGACAAAGAACAGACAGATTCAACATACATTTCACACTTATAAGTACATAATCCATTGTCTACCACTCAAGTATTTTAATACTCTGGACATTGAAAACAACCATTATAGAGACTAAACAAAGAGACTGTAAAACTTCCTGAGAGAAAAGGAGTATCCCAATAGTTCATGTCATTTATGATCTTAAAAGCTAGAAAGTAATAGCATGTTAATCTACTGGCTATGGAAATGTTCAAGTAGACAATACCCCAAAAGTTTCCTGAAACTAGTTCAAATTTAAATCCTTAAAAGAAAAAGAGGGGCTGTGCTCCTCTTCCAAAGTGTGTGTCCTAGGAACCCTGGCATTCACAAACTTGTACAGAATGATGTCCTAATTTTGTCATTTCTAACTTTGTATTTATACAGAAATTACAAAGGGACATTAAATTTTGGGATATAGGGGAGCTGATCCAAAACCACTATGGGTTTGTATTTCTGACTTCAAGCAGTTTTGGAACAGCCAAAAGATCAGTATGAACAGCATCATATAAAAAAAAAAATGGGGGCAAACTATATTTGACTTCCCTTTTTCCTACCTTTCCCTTCTGTGAGCAGTACTTTGATCATCATCCCACCTAAAACAAAATAACCATCTCTCTAAGCTAAGGCACACGTACTGAGATTTTTTGGACACGAACATCCCCCTCTTTTCTCTCAGCAGAAGAGCTCTACAGGACACGCCTACCTTGCAAACTTTTCCTTATCACCAGTGATTTGATCACCATCATACCTAGAAACAAAAGATAGTACATCAATCAAGAGGGGTTATGCATTGCATGATAGCCAACACACAGCAGAAAGCAAAAAAATTTCACAACTGCAAATCGTTACAAATAACAGCAAGAAAAACAAGGGAATGAGAATGATACAGCAAAGAAAACACAAAGCCTGATCCAAGCCATGCCGATCCAGGAACTTCATTTGTATATTTAAAAAAATAGAAGACACATTTCAGTGGATTTAAAGCAAACACTTTGACATACATTGATTTCTTGGGAAACTTAACAAGCAGCACCAGTACAGAAAACACCAGTGAGCTTTTATCCAAAGCAGGCCATGAAATATTCATTGCTGTGCTGGAAGTGAAGGGGCTGTATCTGTTCCAGCTTGCAACCACAGCTCCCTCCATTCAGCAGAGGGCACTGATGGTCTACAGATAACACAGGAGGGCAGAGACACGGCTCAAGGGTGATGCCTTATGTAAGGGAGCCTTCAGGAAAAAGTTCTGCAGGTACAGACACTGTACTGACTGTCGTGGAGGCTGGCAAAAGGCAGGCAGGCAGGTGAAACTGCTGGGTAAATAGAAGTGAAATTTAAACTGGCTCAATTCCCTAGAAGTAAATAGGTATCACATTCCTACTCAAATCAACAGAAGTTGGATGCCCAGCTAGGTATGTGTAGTGTTTGAGCAGCACCTTTGTGGAGGAAATCCAGACCAATGGGACTTTGGTCCTGTGGGACTAAAGCTCCACTGTTTCTGAAGCATTGTCCCAAAGACAGGCAGCAATGTGACATTTCAGTAAAAAATGACATGCTGCTCCTCTTTCTCTTTCCTAAAAAACACACTAATCATTTGAAATTGGATTTTGCTAGCATAGTTATGGAAAGGCTCATTTGTTTGAAATGAAACTGCTAGTTCCAAAACACAAAATGTATGTTTTGGAAAACACAAAAATAAGGTAATGGCTTTTCTAGGAGTGAAGACTGTAACTGCTCAAGAACAGTTAAATGAGATTTTGTATTAGAATTACACCTTTCCAAAATGATGTAATTTATTACAATGGACATTTATTAGCTAAAAAAGTAATACAGCCTAAATAAGCATGCTTTCCTCTTCTAACAAATCAATAACGAAATTTTACTTTTTTTCTGTCTGAAATGAATTAAAACTAATTACAAGGAATACACCTATGCAAGTTCCTCATTCAAACAGTGAAGACAAAGCTTAAGCAAGCCTTGAGCTGTATTTCTTTATGTTGTGTTCAACACCAGCACCCTCCGAACATTCAAGTGACAACACCACTTTATTCCCTTTGACTCTGCCCAGGGAACAGACTGAGACTGAGTAATTGTCAGCAAAAGGACCAATTCAATGAGGAATGGGCACATTACAGGGGAAGCACATGCACAGGCTCCATGTGAGATGAGGTGTCATGCAGGGATACCTGAGCTGAGCTGGAAGCCCTGAGAAGCAGAGTGTGTCACCTGCCATGGAGCACTGTGCTAACACCACTACTCCTGTGCTCCCACCAGCCTGGAGCTTGGCTACTCATCCTTCTCTGCTTGACTGGGCTGAGCATGTTATTACCTCCAACTACTGGTTTTTCCCTTCCAGTCTCCCAGCTGACCTCTGCACACATGCTCCTTCAGGCTCTTCAGTCAAAGCCAGCTGGGTTAGCTTCAACATTTAAACAGCAGCTCTTTGATAACTAAATAATTTTGACCAAAACAAACTAGGAATAAGTCATGTGAGCAATCTGGAGAAGGGAACAACTAGAAGAGCATGTCTGAATATAGCCCTGGGTGTCTCTGCATGGTTTTTCTGTACTCTCTAAAAACAGAACAATCTGGGGTCTATACAGCATTTAAGACTTAAATATCAGATTTTGATCTGACACCTAAAATCAACTGAATCTAAGCACAGCACAGCATGCCTCTCCATTAAAAGCAATGGAATTATTGGCTCAACCCACCACCAAATTTTGAAAGGCCAAAACAAGAATGGGGAAGGACTAACACATGTGTTTATCAGTGTGCCCAGAAACCTGATGCTTGTGCAGGCACAAATCAGCTCTCATTCCTCACAAATCTTGTTCCCTTAACATGTGTCTTCTAGCAAATATTAGGACTAAGCCCTCAAATCACCAGTTTTAACACCAGGGAGTGGTTCTGTAAATGACATCAACCAAACAAGAGCGCTGCTGGTCTTGTCCAGTAAATTATGATATGGTGTCACAGTGTATCTTCAGTACACTTATCTTTCAGACTGACTGGAATAACCCTGTCAAACCCTGCAGTGACAGCTGTGTTTCAACATGGTTGCTGCTACAGAGCTGCAATTACAATTTGAATAATCAGCAGTTACCCACAGGCCTCAAAGTATCCACATCCCTCACTGCAGCTGCTTGGTTTCTAATGAAAAAATGCAAACAATGTGGCCAGAAAAAAAATGTAAAAGTGAAAAAATGGCAATGAGGCTTTACTATTTATTTCTAGCTTTGAATATTCCATGTTAATTAACATTTTTTGGTCAATTTTTACTATTCAGTTACACTTAATGGTACATAATGTAAAGCTCACTAACTTTAAAAAAACAATCCACCTCTACGATCTGTCAAATTGTCTCAAAAAGTAATTAACATCTGAAATAAATTAAAAATGAAATTTCATTTTCAGTGGCCAAAAGACAACTTCAGCAATGTAAAATAACCAAAGTTCATCTACAGCAGTTGAAATAATAAGCTAAAAATCACAAGCTTTCTCATTCAATATAGCTGCAGGGTGAAATTGTGATACACACGCTGTCAGCTTTACAAGCCAATAACTACATTAGGCAGGTTTCTGCCAGAATGCCTAATTTGCAGAGGGAGCTGATAAAAAGAGTAACTAACATTAGGGTCGAGTTGTTGGCATGGTTGCCCTCACCCATATTTATATTGATTTTCAAACATCAGTAATGAGACAGCTGTCTTTTTCCACTGAAAGAATTCAGTGATTTGGCCAACTCTGTTGTAAATGCTCACCTTGAAAATTTGCTGGGCCCCTCCCCATCTTCATCATCAAAGTCCATTCTGTAAAAGCAAGATTTCCAAATCAGTAATCAAGGCATTGGCAATGGTGGCATGAACATTCAAGCCAGCTGCTCTCAGTGTTGTTAGATTTGTGTTTTGCCTAGAGGTGTTAACGACTGAGGATTCCGGTCTTGCTCATCCCCATCCAGACCCAGGAGCAGTTCATCAGCTGATTTATGTCCCAGACCTTGTCAAGGCTGTGGAAGAGCCGAATTCTTCCTTGGGTCAAGTCCCAGTGAGCCAGTTTGGCTCCTCCAGGGAGCCACAAAAAGCAGGAACCTCTTTCTTCACTTCTTACACAGACAGACAAGGAAGATTATCTTCCTAATTTAGACATCTAAATTAGATTCCTGTAGTAGGCAGTGTGATTGTATCATAGGTATTATCACTACAAAGTTATGCAATAGTATAATTTACAAAGCATTTTAGACATTTTTATACCTCTAAAAAGAGGCGGACAAATATTTATATTACCAAATATAAGGATGTAACTCTGCCATTAAACTAGACAATCAAGCTGATATAAAACTATCACATACAATTATTGTATTAGTGTATTTATTTTAATTAAAAAATACATTAGTATGATATACAGACCTTGATCAATCACTTTTAACTTATGTAGATAGGAAATTACAATTTTGTTTTGCAAACATTTTCTCAGATTTCTTTAACACTCTAAGCTTTCCAACCTTTCAGTGTAGTACAACTTCATATAACTACAGATTTCATGTCTCTAACACTGTTCATATTAACAGGTTTAAGTCCTATGAAGGGCAAAAACTCTTCAAAGTGATAATGATATTTATCTCAGTATTAAAACGATTCCTACCAATGATCAATTGAGATTCGTATGTCCAGAGTGTGGGAAAAAAGATGCAAAAACAGTCTCTAAAACTACATCAGCACAGAGAAGTAAAAGTGCCAGTCAGGCACTGCCTTCCTAAATTCTTCTAAGTTCTTCCTTTTTAAATTCTGACAACCAAGACAGACTGGCCCATAAAAGATGTGTCTGAGTCACAGCAACCTCCATACAATTGGAATGAGGGCAGCAAATCAGCACAGGAATTGGACATGGCACTAGAAAAGTTACAATAATATTTTCCAGATGGTAACAGTGATTATTCATTTCTGGAAGAAGCAAAGAGGAAACCATTTTCCCCAAAGAGCTTTAAGAAAAGCTGTGTATTTAACTCGCTTAGCTTTGATGCAATCGGCGTTTTCACTACAAATTACATCTTTGCTCAGCTAATTACCACCAAATCCGGTTCCAAGGCCCGTGATCCCTGAGCTGCCTCCTGCAGAACACCACCGACCCCCAGTGGCCACTGGCCTCACCTCTGCAGCTAAGCCAGGACCCAGCTGCTGCTGGCACCCCAAATGTGAATCCCCCTTGATTCACTTGCAGCACTCCCAGAGATTTCACATTTACAGACGTGGTATAGCCCAGGGTCTCCTCTCACCTACCTGCTTCCTCCCCATATGCAACAGTGTGACATTCCAGAAAAACCTTCCCAGTAATTTAAATTGGAATGTTTCTACCTGCACTGAAACTGCAGAAGTCAGTGTTAAGGAGAGCTGTTTGTTTACAAGTGGAGGGCAGCACTGAGATGGCTCCACCTGAAGCCACTCACAAAAGCATCACATCAGGCACACCCTTACTTGGTTTCACGGCAGCTAAAACACATCTGAGAGAAACACAGTTTCAAACTGGGGGGAAAGGGCTGCAAAAGTTATACACCTGTGGGGGAAATCCTTTTCTTCAGGGATTTTATGAGACACTGCTTTAATCTGGGACAGATTAATTTTGTTACTCTTTTTCTTCCTCTCCAGTACACTGAGATCACATGCCTTGGTGGATATGATTCTATGACTTAGCTTCCCACTAAATGCTCCAGCTGAGTTTTAAGGGATGGGTTTTCCCCGAAATCAAATATTACCTGTACTGCATATAATATAGTTTACTACTACTGGAATACAATGTAGAGAATTAGAGATGATGATAACAGTTTAAGGCTTGATCCTGCTGCCTGCACAGTATCACCACCTCTGAGGGAGGGAGGACGACTAACACACCTATTTATTCAGATGGTTGGATATCAGCTTCTTCCTTCAGAAGATTCTTGATGGATTAATATCCTCACCCAACACCTCCCACATTTACAGTGGGCTCATCACAGCAGAATCTGAATGCATAGTGTGTAACATCAGTCTGCACCAGACTAAGTCTTTAAATAATGCCTTTGCTTTGTTAAACTACCCAAACCCCTTTATTTCATATAGATATTGAACATAAATTTCATTTAAAATATCAATACTTAAAAAAACTGCAACAGCAAATGTATCTCTGTTCCATTTTTGTTAATAACACATTTCCTAATTTCACTGTGCAAAACGAAAAAACCCTTTGAAACATTAAAAAAAAGAAAATCCCTCAGATATAAAGTCATTGATTCCAGTGTCCTGCCTGATCCACTGTGTCTGCTTCACAGCAGAAGGAAAGGCAGTGAATCAGTTGTAACCTTTAGTAGAACACAGCAGAAGACATAAAAATAATATTCCATCAACCTCCTCACACCCTGACAGATAAGATCTTATGTTTAGATAGAACATACTTACATTAGCAAAACAGTAGAAGCAGCCTCCCAGAAGACAAATGACATCATTTCAGAAGATTCAGAAAGACTATCTTTTATCTTCATTTAAAATTCCCATTAAAAAGAGGCTTTAAAAAAGAGCTGCACTATGCTCTTTTGTTTTGAATAGACAGCATAAATCTTGTTTTCCTCTTTCATACTGTTCACATCAATTGTGAAAGGGCCTGATGCATGAGGTACTTATTAAAATGTATTTTCCTTAAAAGACGCATGGCTACCATAAATACAGTAATAAAAATACTTTAAAAATTAATTATTCTCAATTAGAAACATTTTCATATAAAAAACCCCAACAAACCAAAACAGCTTCAACAAGATGGACCTGCACATGTTAAAAAAATTGAGGTGTGAGAGGATTTCAACACTGCAACAAAATTACTAGGTAAAATTCCCAAGAAATGTCAAAAGATGCATGCCATGATTACACAGTGTAGGAAGAGGGTAGGCAGGAATGGTCAGGAGCAAATGCAGCTGAGAAGCAGATGGGGATCTGTAGTACAGCATTTTATTCAGCACTATATTGAGGGGTAGAATGGTGGAGTGAGGTCTCTTTTCCCCAGATTTTGATAGTTCTGGTTCAGAGAAAAGGCAAGACTACACCGTGAACCAAAACAAAACCAATGCAACTGAAACCAGCTCATCCAAAAAACCCCAACCCTCCCTGCCCAAGTACAGACAACCCAGGAAGGTGAAAAAGCCCCTTATCCTCTAATACAGCAAAGCCTGAATTAAAACCACATTAAATAAAGAACTGAGGGTGCATTAATCTAAGACAGTCATTGACCACTACATTATCTTATGCTGTCACTTTTTTCTAGGAAGTAGTTGGTATAACTTACAGAAAAGAAAAATATTTTTCCAAGCTATCAATGAAGCTAAATGCCGACATGGCAGAAATACCTTCTGGACAGCCAATGAGTTTAAACTGATCTACATTCAAGTCCACACAGCAATTATTCTGCCAGCTTGTCTCAGCAATTATGAAAAAAGAAACAATTTTCAGAGATAAAAAAAAACTGGGAAAGCTGGCTGTGTACACTAGCTCTGCTCCTTTATGTTTGACACAGAACGCTCCTAAAAGGCCCAAGGTTTGAGGTGTATGAAGATATATCACCAGAACAGCCGTGAAAGGATCAAATGTTAGTTGCAACTTTGTTCAAAGAGAAGCTCAGAGGAATTAGACACAGCAGGCATTCTTTCCCTCAAGGTCTGAAGATACACAGTGTGAACATTAAAAAAAACCCAAAAAACAAAAACCAAAACACTCTCAGCTCAGGCTTGGAGAAAGGCAATTAGTTCAGAGCTATGGTGCACAGATGAAATACCATGATCCAGGAATAAAAGTGAATCTATACTAATTTACTCACTGAATTAACATGTTAAAGACATTTAAAATAATTTGATTTTATGTTGCTCCCACCCTCCCCTCACTTCACCTTCTCATAAATAGATGACAATACTTAAAATGCAACAGTTAAAGCATTTCAATTAATATCAAGTGAGTATTTAACATCAGAATATTTCACAGTCAGCAGCATCAAACCTTGGCAACAGTAAATTGCAAACTGATATTCAGAGCTGACATGGTTTATGATCAAAAAAGAGATCAAATATCCTGCAACTCAAGTACAAAACCTTATTTATGTTAGGTAGCAATGAAAAGATGTTAATGCTTTATCTTTTCTTTTGAGTGCAAGTTTAAAAAGGTTTTCTCATTGAGCAGCTTGAAAATAAAATGTGATGCCTGTCAAAGACAGATTTTAGGAGTTGCTCAAACCAATTTCATACAGTTAGCTCAGCATAAGAAGGGCACTCAGCAGGGGGAGATATTTAAACTGTCCTGTTCAAAGGAACACCCCTCAGAACAACCATCCAGAGTGTTCACATCACACCAACCTCACTCCACATTCGAGGCAAGGTCAACCTTCTCCCTTGTTAATTCACTCCAAGACTGAGACTCCAGCACTGTTGCTGGAGCAGAAAACTGGCAACATACCTTGGTGAACAGTCCCTAGAGCAGCTCTTGCAAAGAATAATGTCCTCCTTAAGTGTTCACCAGTGAAGATTTCACTCACACTGTTGATCCTGTTAAGCCCCACCACTGCCTGATTTAGGAATAAATATAAGACTAATCAATCTCTTTTGAAGAGACTCTCAGATCAGTTATCTCTGAGAAAGCATCATCCAAAGACCAGTACTATTTGTGATCAACCTTTGATAAAAACAGGAGGGAGTTGTTAACACTAGAGAGTAGTTTTCTGTTCTTCTCAAGCTCTTGCTACAATTTTCTTCTAACACTGAGGATTGCCACAGAGCAATCTGATGTGGGGAACTACCCCTATAACACATCAGCCTCTGATGCTAGATCAAACAAAGTTTCTTCTTTAGCAAAGCCCTCAGGCTTGTGTAAGGGCTGAATTTGATTCAGGCCCTTCTCCCAGAAGACTGTGCTGCTTCCACTGAAACCTAGAATATCATGGTTCACCATCTCTGAAGAGTGATCTCTCATGGTACTTCTGTACCTGGAACTATAAAGAAAACATCTTTAACTGGCCTCTCTTTAAGAGATCCCCAGCATATCCTTCAGATGAATTTGAGTAAATCCTCATGTGCAATCTTGCTAACTTTTTTCACTTGATAAATCAGTATGAGATTAAACAGATATAGGCAATACACATTCATTGTATCTACAACAGCCACAGGATCCAAACTCTTTTCTGGATGCTTTGCCAAACCTGAAATCTTTTGAAATTTGAAAAGCAAAACAACAAGCCATATGCTTATCAGCAAGTTTGATCTTGCAGGAAGAACAGATGCATTGAAGAGAAAAACAAAACATCAGTGACTAATGTCATAATGCAGTTGATGTAAATATAACATTACATAAGAAACACACATATATACAAGTGCATTCTGAATTTTCCAAGACAAGTAATTTCCAGTTTCAGACCTGAAAAAAAGAAGGAGATGGCTTACCCAGAGCGCCGCTTTCCTCCTCTGGAAGGCATGGATCCTGCCATCCTCACTTGCCCACTCGCCATCGGAGCCACAGGCAAGGCCACCGAGCCAGGAATATCTGATGCCATTTCTGTAAGGCAGAAGTAGGGGAAGAGGTGGGGGAAATCCCTTAATCCATTACCTTCAATGAGAAACCTCTGCTGATAACACTAGAGACAGGCCCTTCTCAAAACAAACAGAGAAAGCTTTCCTTTATTTCTAAGGAAAAGTAAAGCTCTCCTACTGAAACCCAGCAGATTCACAGCTCCTTTAGAAAAAGCCCAGCTAGGTCAACAGACATTATAGTGCCTGGCAGACAGAGAGAATTGCAGGTAGGTATCTCTGTAATTCCACTGACCTAATGGTTCTCATTTTAAGTCTCAAAGAGGCTGTCAGATGAAGGCCAACAACCTTCTACAACAGTTCAAGTGCATTGTACAGAAATGCAGAGCTGAATCCCCAAGGCAAATGAAGCTGCAGATCATGGTGCCAAGGTACCAAGAAAAATAAATGTTCAAAAACTCAGTTTGCCGGAGAGGCCAAGAGTTGAGAGCAGATATGAATGATCAGGTGATACTGGTTTTTATTATTTATATTCTGTAGGCATACAGAGGGCCAGACTGAACTTGGAAGAGCACAAAGACTGAACTTGGAAGAGCACAAAGACTGAACTTGGAAGAGCACAAAGGCTTCCTGCATTTCTGTCTGGTGTCTTGCAGAGCAGAACTGAGCCCAAAATCCAGGATGATATTCATCCCTCTGCCAGGGCTTGAGGTATAGCCACAGGTTTGATCAAACCTCAAAACTCTGATGTGAGAAACTGCAAAAGCTCACCTTATGCAATGGTTTTCAGACTGCTAATGTCAAGAACTTCTAAAGTCTATTAATAACAGTTCATTAGACTTCAAAAAAGAAAAGTGGAATATAACATATTTATACCTTTTTCTTCTATCCCATTATTAAGCATGGGATTAAGAATGTTTTTCCTCTGTATAACTCTTATAAACTATATGAGCAATTAAAACTTTTTTCTAATGCACATATACTTTATTCACTTGGAGGAAAAATCTACAGTCAAAACATTTAATTATCTTGAAAGAAAATGCATCTTCCTTCCAACTTAAAAAAAAAAAAAACTTGGCAAGGTATCTGGAGCTACAGCTAAATATAATTACTAATGGAAAGCAAATCTGTTTAAAAAATCCTGCTATTTTTTCCCCAACAGATAAGTATGAAATAACTTCAATTATGGAAACAGGAATCCATGTTCTTCCATTATGTCTGGAGAGCACTTCCATCTCTGCCACACTTTACACACATCCATTATGCAACATTATGCATTTCAAATAATAACATTTTATCTGTTCACTGATTTCATGGATTTCTTCTAGTACATTTAGTTTTATTAACTCCTTTTCAACTAAAAAGCAACAGAGCAATCCAATATTTTTTAAGAAAGTCTGCAAGGCCAAACAATGAGACTGCTGCCTATGCCCCCACACCACAGAAAGTTCCACAGTGGCTAAAGCTGCAGCTGTGTGGAAACTCAACATTAAAGCACATTAGCATATCTCCAGACAAATAAAAGCATCAGCATGCAAACAACTGGTAACTCACTATTTCCAGAATAAGTACCCTTAGCTGTCTAATGCCCATAATTCACTCAGATCATTCAAACTCATCTCTCCCGGGTAGAACCGAAGGTCATTCTGAAATGCTCTGCTCACTCATTTATTAAAGCAGATGGTAAAAACCATAATAAATCTACCTGCAAAGTGTCCCCATCACTCAGAAACACATTCCAGTATAGATCATCAAGGAGATCAGATTTTTTTAAAGTAGTAACTGTAAGACAATTTCAGATCATTTCTGAGCAATATTTTAAGAGTAAGAACAAATACTGTACTGTGATGAGAAACTCCTGTAACCTCATTTTCCTCAATCTAAACCAAAGATGACGAAAAAACACACCAAGGGTTGCATCCAAAAGCCAAAACTAATTGTTTAAGGTAACTTTACAACTCATCAAAAAAAGGAAACAAAGCCCCCTTGCTCTCCTTTATGCATTCCATGCTTAGAGGTGCATCCAAAACAGGTTGAGCAAATCTCTTTCTGTATAGCCCTTGCTCTCACCCCTGACAAGTCAGGGAGACCTAGACAGATAGTTTTGATCATTGTCCAATTTAGGTGGTTGTGGATAGGCAGAATGAGTTTGTTTTCTGCACTTATTTTCAGCCTTACATGTATGAAAATGTTAGAGGCAAGGGCAGCTATCAAGATTCAAGTAGGAAGGACAAATAGAAGTGTGTATTTTTTATAAAGAGGGAAAAAAAGGTAAAAGGAATGGCCAAACCAGAGGCTCCGTTATGTCAGTGTCCAAAAACACATGAAAGAAAACATTTTACAACAAACAGATCATATGTTTATCAAGGTATAAGCTAAAGAATTACTGTGTAGATATCTTGATTCTACAGAATTGCACATCAAAGACAGTGCAATACAAAAAGTAACTTCTCAGACAAATCAGCCTTCAGATATGTCTTCACAATCCTGGGAGAATGAAACCAAGCTCACTGTGCTCTAGAAGGAGGTCTTCAAAAATTTCCATTTCCAAGATATGAGCACAAGAAGAAAAAAAAAATTTCATCAGGGATGCACTGACACTCATCCACATGAAAGCTCAGCTAAGAGTGAGGAAAGGCTCAGGTCCTTCAAATCACAAGACTTTCCATTCTGCAGCACTGTGGTGAAGTTGTGACAGATCTGCACATGTACAGTGTGTAAGACACTCAATTTACCTTTCCATTTCAGAGCTTCCCATGTCAGAGTCATCACCCACGGTGTGAGCTATTGCAGCTCCCGTGAGGTGCTCAAAGTGCACATACACTGCTGAGAAAAGCAGTCACCTTTCCAGGCTCTCTCTCCTGACACAACAGAATTAAAAGCTCTGCTGATGGAGAAACCAAGAGGCTTTAGTCTCTTTCAAGCCACACAGCAAAGCAAGCAACTCCAAGGGAACAGCACCATGGAGCATGGAACACCCTGAACCTGACCCACACAGGGCAGCAGTGGAGCTCCTGACACACTACCTTGGTGTACCAACAGTGACACCAGAGCACTACAGGAGGACTCCAGGGACAGAGATGACAGAGTGATCCCAGTGCTCAGCTGCAGCCAGCTGGATGACAGGAGCTCTAAGTTGGATGGCTGTGCAGAAATGTAAACAATAGATCGTGGCTGTAAGAACATAACTCACAAGAGCTGAAGGCCGCAAGAACATATGGATAGAAGAAGGAATGGATCTGAAGTGCTTCCCAAATTACTTTCATCTCTACTCATACATGACAATATAAAAAAGAATCAGATCTTGATGATATTTTTACATTTATAAAATATGCCTAGTGAGAAAAGTAAAAATGTTGACATGTTATCTCAAAAACAAGGGCCAACTTGGGAAGGCAGAGCCAAAAACAAAATCTGATGGAACAATCAGGTGCTTCTCTGACTAAACATCTGTGAAGTTACCTGTCTATGTATGCTCTGGAAAAAAAACAAGAGAGAGAAGAAAAAATGGCACTCATAAACTGGAGTCTCAGATAGAAATACTGTGGTAGAGAAGCATTCCAAGGAGCCTATTAGCATAAACAAAACAAAAAACCAGGAGAATGCATCAGACACAGACCAAAAGAAAAATAAAACATAAGAAAGTCTTAAGAGTAGCTCACAATTCTTTAGAGTCACATAAACTTAGGGCAATCCCAGTCACTCTGTTGGAGCATAAATAAGTATGGAAGCCCAGACCTGCAGCACCAAGTTGGCTACAGATGTAGTTAAAAACCAACCAAACAAAAACAACAAGAAAAAAGACATGCCGAGTCAACAATCATAAAGATCATGTTTTCAGGCTTATCTAAACCCATGTCCAGATACACTGATTACACCATTAACACTGATGCTCACAGAAATGTTTCAACAGCAACAAGTGTTGGGAAACAAGGTGCTCTCTTTTTGAGATTGAATGTTCAAAGAGAGGACTTCCCTTCTGCCAATGGTAAAAAACCAAGTGTTGCTTACTCTACCCAAAATTAAAACACAAACATAAGGGCACAATTCTCAGGAAGTGAAACAAGGTCAAGCTGATCATCCATGAAAATCATCTGCAACCATCAAGGCAGAGTTCTGAACAAATTTCTTTAAAATCTTTAAAAGGTGTTTCTTAGTGTCAAATAGAAATAATTTTTTTTGTGAAAAAATGCATGCGGTATTTCATTTGGAGGTTAGAGAGTTCCTAGAGATCTGCCAAAGAACACAGAAATGTTATTAGAACAAAACCCAGCACAACACTCACAATCTTGAGTGAACATTCCTCCAGCTGGAAAACACTTAACAGCTCTTGTCTTATCACTGTCATGTCTGTGAGCAGGCCAGATCCTGCCACTAATATTTATGTTCATCTTGGGGATTGCTGAGGAGTCACATTAATCCAGGAACAATGTAAAAGCAGAATTAGTCCCTTCATTTCTGTCCAGACCTCATTTCACTGCTGAACATTCAAAGTTTGGACATTACATTTTACTTCAGCACCACATTTAGGTCAACCCCAAAATATTAATGGATGTTTCTGAAAGAAAAGATAACCTGCAAATGCACATTAAAATACTGGGATAAAATACAGGGATTTATTCCCCAAAAAATCCACATTTGTCTCAAGCTGTTACATAGATCTGCAAAAGAAATAGCTGCTGTGCACTTCACAAAGCAAAGCACAATCAGCAAGCTAAATGCTGCAGAAGGATACCATGAAAGTGCACAAGAGCCCAAATCAGAACAAGAATTACTGAAAAGTACAGCATGCTAGGATGAACCTGGACTTCTCTTTTTTACTATGGAATTATTAAACCACAGTTATCAAGCCCAAACTTTAAATCTTGAGCCCCACTCCAGATCCACTGCCTGAAATGCAGCTCTGTTGTGTCTCTGACACAGATTTGTCACTTGCTGAGGTATCCCCCAGAGAAGGGCAGCTTTTGGCCAGGTGTCCTCACAGGGAGCATCACACAGCTCTGGAGATGGTGGCCCCTGCTCTGCTCCTCTCCACAAACCACAGCCACGCATCCTGCTGGGGAGCTTTGAAATGCTGTGCATGACAAGGCTTCCTAAGTCGATCTTACAAAAGGTCCTGTTAATTACACTATTTTCAGCCACTCGAGCAGACATGGACAGGGCCAGGTTTAAACCCAAAGTTTACTGGAGAAATGGTTTTGCTGACTCCCAGAGACTTTGAATTCCTGACATTAGCTGTGAAGACCAGTTCCAGGTTTGCTATTCCGTGCCAGGTACCACTGAGCATGCTCTCCACAGGGCTCCTTTATCCATCAGTGTCTACTGTAATAAACATGACTAAAGTCAGATACCAACATCTGACTAAACAAGAGGAAATTCCACTTTTATCAATACAAATGCGACAGATTTCCAGCCACTAATCCACAGAATGGCTGAGATGTCAATCACTCCAAGTAAATGTGGATCTAAGGCTAAACACAGAATTACGAACGCGCCCAATCCCACCAACAGCATCGTACACAGTGATTTCAAAATGTTCTTTTACACGTTCTAAGAAAGCCGATTTCAAAAACTTCTTTAGAAATTGTATTTTTCATTACCCTCAAGTCATACAGGAGTTAGATGCATCTCAGCTAAATGGTTTTGATTGCAGTCAATTGCAAGGGGGATTTTCTGCCTAGCACAGAGACATTTAAGAATAAACTGTATCATAGCTCTTACTTTAGAATATGCCAACAAAAATACGAAGCCATCACGTAGTCAAAAATATTTCACAGAAACACTAATGCTAAAAATCTAGCTGTATATTTAGTCATTGCTTTTACATATTAACTACAGAGATTATACAACAGAGCTCACTCTCAAAGAATATAAAAAAGAATATAAACCCCCCCCGTTTTCATTGTTCCTGATAACTCTGTTAATACTGCTTTACTTGCATTCTATTGCCAGACACTTTAAATAGACTCCACATCAAAAACATCTACTGTACAGAAAGGATATGCAGAAAAGCAAAAACATTCCTTGCCATGCTCTCAACAGAATTACGATAACAAATAAACCACAAAATAGAAGAAATCCCACCTTTAAGGAAGACTCTTACAAAGATGCTATTTCTTTCCTGTGAACAAAACCTTCTTGGAGAGAAATTTTATCCGCATATAAGTAGAGTCAGAAACCTCTGGGAAGAAATGTAGCAGCATTGGTATTCTGCTCAGAAAATGTCATCACAGATCTGTTTACCTTAACTGTGGACCATGATTCAGCCGGTGACAACCGTCTTGCATACTGATCAATTTATTTGCAGCAAAATTACTAACATTTTCTACTTTAACCATTTAGGTTCTGGAAAGAGCTACTAAGACAGGAATAATATAAAAATCCTAATTAATTAAAAACTTTCCCCTCCACCACAATGCCCTGTGCTTTGGGGTGTGAGGGGGGCCCACCCCTAATCTTGAAGATAAATTAGGGCATATGGTGAGCAGTTACTAGAGAAACATTCTCTTTTTCAAAATGAAGATCAGAGCTTTATCCTCTGCCTGCATCACAGGTGAATGTTAAGCATACTCGAAGGGGGGGGAGATGATGAGATTGAGCTGCTCAGTTGAAGGAGCACTGTCTGTTCAGCGGAGACTGGGACCAAGCATTTAAGAGAGTGGCCTAACTGGTGTTCCAGAGGCCAAATCCTGTTACCTCGCTCCCTGCCTTCTCTGCTGTGACTCTGCAGGAGAGGCAGGGTCGGTGACATACCTAAGAGGTTTCTGCCATATGCCCCACCAGTAAACTGGAAGAGCAAGTTTTGAAGTCAAAAAGGTGAAACCCTCTATGGTGCCTCCACACTTGACTGTTGTGTTCACACAAGCCATCCATGTGGGATGTCCTGGGATCTCACTGCAATCCCACACCCTTCTGTGTGCCCCACAGCTCAGCAACACCAACTGGATGTGCAAAGGAAGGTGAGATGCAGACAAAGAATTGGAAGTAAACTGTGGCAAAAGAGGATTTTGTCTACTTTAGGGGAATTCTTGCTGCAAGTGCTCAGCTTGAGGACAATGTGAGACCAATCCCTGCAGGATGAATAGCCAACACTCAAAACCAGGTTCCTCTGAAGCATCCAAAATTAGACATGCCAAGCAGAAGCCACAGTACCCAGAAACCCCACTGTGGAATCATCAATCTTATGATCTGTAAAACCAAAAAATTATTTCATACATTACTAGGTGATTTTGAATGTTATTTTT
Organism: Urocynchramus pylzowi; assembly: GCA_013397555.1. NCBI lineage: Eukaryota > Metazoa > Chordata > Aves > Passeriformes > Fringillidae > Urocynchramus > Urocynchramus pylzowi. The sequence goes on along the minus strand of VZRH01001029.1, from coordinate 431,302 downwards.
GACAGCACTTCTTATTTTAATTTCCAATTTTCATGTTAATTACCTTATTCATTCCAGTCATGTTGGTAATTCCATTCATCCATACCTACCCTGTGGTCAAGGCACAAAAATTTCCAGAGATATGATGGAGTAAGGAAAGGATGTGGACCACATTCATATCCACTGCCTAAATGACCAACACAATCCATTTAACTGAATAAACTCAGAATCAATTAGCACAATCCAGAAGAAGACAGGAGTCACACCTCTGCACCCACCGCAGAGAATGTTATAGACTAAAAACTGAACTTGAAGCAACAGACAGAAGATGCACTTGGCTACTTAAAGTTAGCCTGGGAAGAAGGGAAAAGGTAGCTGCTTCTTCATTCCTCCTATCTTCCTGACAAATGACATTGCACCTTATGCCCCTGCATTTTTCCCTGGCTATTTTTCCACTTCTTATTCATAATTCCATGTTATCTCTTCTTGACCTATTCAGCCTCTGACTGAGGTGAACTATTTCTTGTACTCTCTTTAATAAGTCAATGCATCCAACTGCTGACAAGTCCTGCCAAGCTATGACCATTTACCTCAAAAGAGGTGGCTGAAATTCAGAACAAGGAGCAAAGGTTAAAAAAGAAGCCTTAATGGCTCCTGTTCTGAAAGCATGTCTCTGGTCTTGGAAAACAATAAACCCTCTCAGAATTAAAACAAGGCTTGTATCTGCACTGCAGAATGAAGGTGAAAACTGACCTGAACCTAAGCACCTGGCCTGCCTCTAAAATTTGATAATCCTTCCCCTTGAAGAAGTGGGTGCTTTAACTCAAGCAGAAGAGCACTCAGGTCTCCACCATGATTATGATGGACTGACACATTAGAAGAACAGTACTTGTTAAATCCTAAGTCTGGAAGTGCATGAAGGAGTGAGCCAGAAGCAAATCCAAGGACCTGGGGTAGACTCACATTGATAACACAACCTGAGCCTCCAACACTTGTAACTATTTATATCTGAGACGTTTGCCAAGCGGGAAAGTGCACATGCAAATCAGGCAGGGAAGTAGGGCAGCTACTGCAAAAGACCAGTTTACAAAGAGGATGAAAATCTGACTTTGAAAGGCTGCTTCAGGATTGATGTAAACATCATTAAAAGAAGAGAGGCAGGTGCTTAGCTTACATGAAAGGTCACAGTAAAACAGCAGACAACAGCAGCAGGACCATTCAAGGTGTTTGAATGTGACCCTACCTGGTCTTCAGCAACTACAGACATGATAATGCAATCACACAACATAATTCCACACTTAATTGTCTCTGCATTAACTTGCCCTGGTTTTACTGACATTATTTTGGCTGATCTTACTGACATGTGGCATAAGTGCCAAGCAAAGCACCAAAAAAACAAAGCTCCCCAAACTATGCATCATTTCCATTTGAAATGAATGGCGATGCTCCCTCCTTCTCTGACATTTTGTATTTGCCAAAAGTAACTGCATAATTATAAGTTATGTGCAAGAAACAGAAGGTAACATTCAGTGTTATTTTCCATACTTTTTACTGAGCATCAGACCTAGTGAATAGCATATATGGCTGTTCTGTTATGTACAACTGCCCACATCTGACCCATTAATGAACTCACAAAAACTGTGCAAGCACACACCCAGCCTGGGCAAACAAACATGAGGAAAAAATAATAAACTCCAAGGATTTTCTTTGAAGTTTCTCAGAGACAGATCATGCTCAGTCCATTAATTCTTCATTTAACAAGTCTGCTTCATTTATCTTGTTTTGGTTGGCACTCAATTAGAAATTCATGAACAGGACAACTTTTTCCCTTTTTAAAACAGAACATTTGCTGAATTTCATCCAGTAAAACATTAGGAGGTAAAGTGGAAGCTGCAAGACCAGCTAAAGCTACACTAAAGCCAGGCACAATAATCCTGAATTAGGCAAAACACCTGCATACAGCCCTGTCCACAGGATTATCACTAATTGTTAAAAGGGCCTGATAAAATTTGTTGCTTAGTAAATAGTCAAAGAGAACAAACTGAGAGTTACCCAGTTGGCAAGTGCAAGTTAACAATAAAATAACCCACACGGCCATACTATCAGCTTTACTGTGATTTCAGTTATGGATGTGTTTTGTCATATCTGCTTCTACATTCTTAAGATTTATTGAGATTGGAATTCTGTCTGCACAGAAAGAAAAGCCCTTTCATCCAACCACTCCTCATCTGCTTTGCACAGCAGCCCATTTTTGCTGGCTGCTCTCATGACTATATACATATACATACATAGGTATATACACACACACACACACACATACAGATGTATGTACACACATATATACATATATGTGTATACACCCACACATATAAACAAAAAAAAAAAAAAAAAAAAAAAAAAAAAAAAAAAAAAAAAAAATATGAACACCCTAAGAGTTAAGCCTGGATTCCTTCTCCCACTGCATTCCTTGTCCCCTCTTGGGTGTCACCCCAAGCCAGGGCACTCCTCAAAGGCAATGCCAAAGCGTTTCAGCCACTGTCACGCTATCCCACAACTTCCCCCTTCTCATCTTTCTTACCTTCCCTCATCCTTAGTATTTTTGCCAAGCTTTCCTGACCAATCACAACTATCTCTGGATGCCCCAAAGTCCCTACAATGGGCATCTGTGGATGCCAAAAAAAATGTATAGGATTTATGTAGAGCCTGTCCAAACCTGTGGAAAAGAAATTCACTGAGCCCTACAACACAAACATCACTGGCTGGCTGGAGGGTGGGATGGTAGCCAGGGAAGCACCACACCAGCTTACTCTGATTTTACACTCCTTCAAGCACCTGGTTTTAGTCAGTGCTAGAAAAGATATGCCGAGCTTGAAAAATTTTACTTTCAGGACAAGACAGCGTGTTTTTACATCAGGAGCAGCAGAAGCAGCATTTCTTAAGTGTCTTTCTTCTAAAAAGGTAAGAAAGATAGGAAATTAGAGAATTACTGCTATTATTTTATTTCATTAACAATAAAATCAAGCATTTTCCATTGTGTGCCCTTGCTCTGGATCACTGATTATTACTTTTATACCATCACTGCTATTTGTTCTTTCCTGAACTCATCTTGTTTCCTTTCCCTCTTCTATAATCATCAAAAAAATACTTGCAAGCAAATTTCCTTTTATAAATCCTATGTAACTGTTTTATGATAAAGAAATAATAACAGCAGTAACTGCTCAATAGTTTATCTGCACTATGTCCTCATCTGAGGCTTCATTTTTGTTCATTCATCTTCAAAGTATTTATTTTAAAATAATATTTCCACAATCTTCTATCAAGTAGTCTGGCTTCTTGCTATGTATCTAGCAATTATTTTCCAGCAATAAAGCTGGTTTGGATTTCAAGCATTTTCAGTGCTTGATCACAAATCTATTTTGTTCATGTACAAGTTCAGCTGCCAATTTGTGGAAATTATTTTGAAGCTTCTATTAAAATACTTGCAATGGTATGCATAAGAAATAAAACTCACTGAGATCAATACCGTGGCTCTCCAGAGTTTACATCTTAACAAGATGACAGCGCTCTAAACTCCTATCAACTACATAAAACATAGTCAATAGCTGTATAAAGGCAAAGAAATAAAGCTAATTGGTCATACATCTGTCCAGAACATTCACCAAAATGGATTTTAACTAAATGCAGATTAGGGGCAGCCTAGCTTTCCCAGAAATCCAATGCCTTCTCTCAACTATCTCATTTTTCCTCTAACCAGAAATGCAAAGAATTCACATGAAAGTCATTGCCAACATCACTTGTCCGTATTTTCTGTTAATTACAGAAGAAATCAGCTATCAGATTTCATGAGCATGAGAGGCAGTATTCATGACTACAACTTCTGGTTCACATTCAAAGAAATTCGACAACATATTTCTTAAATAACGAGCAGAAACGTTCAAGTGAATTAATAAATTCTTGCTCTCCTCTTGTAATTGTTTCATAAAAATATTCTTATAACTCATTTTCACTGAGCATTGTTCTAAGTTCACAGGTGCAAGTAGCTAGATAATTTATCCTAAATGTAGAAATTTGAAAATGCATGGAGCCAGACTAAAACAGAAGTGTTATCCTGCCCCTAACATGCCTACAACAGAGCACAGGGAGGAATCTCTGCAGCCACCAAGGGGCTGGCGAGGAAGACCACGAGGGTTTTGTACATCCTCCTTCTGAGGAAGTGGTGACTGAGAAACTCCATCCCACCAAACCCAGCACCACTGCTCTGGGGGTGGCCCAAGAGCGGCCCTGCAAGCCACACTGTGGTAACAGACTGAGGGCTTTGTGGTATTCCCATGACACCAGACTGAGACATTCGCTCCCCATCAGCTGCAGAAAGCCTGGTAGCAAGAGGTGTAAAATGTGGACCACTCTGATTCAAATTATCCACTGAAAATTACTGACTCGTGTCCTTCAAATGCCTTTATTATTTATTAGAAAGATTTTTAAGTGTGCCTCAGAAGGGTCTGTTAATTTTAAATTTCATTCAGAACAGCAACTTGCTGTAACCAAATACTTAATTATCAGTAAATTTACAGTGTCCTTGGGCACTGTTGGGTAATCAGAATGCTATTGTTTTCATTAAACAGCGTTCTATTGATAGCACTAATGACTTCAGTTCTGCCTGATCAACAAGCAAATGATGCTTATTTGATGTTATGATAATTAATTGGCCTTTCAGGTGTTTTCACACCCCAATTCATTACTAAGAATAAGAATTTTTATGTGAAACATCTTAAAAAAAATATCAGTATTCTTCAAAAACACATTCTAAAAATAGGGTGTGGTTTAGTACTTCTTTCTTTTCTCACGATTTCTAACACAACATTCTCTGCCTAAAAACTGCAGGGGAAAAACCCCATATTTAACTCCTTTCAGAAACCCAGCCTGAGCACTGTAAATATTCAGATCATTTTATGCCTGTCTGAAATTCCTTTAAGTCAAAGGAGATTTTCTGATTAAAATTCTTTTTTTTTTTCTCTAAAGACTGAAAAAAACAGCCAACCTCACTTCCTCATAGTAGCAAGAAGGATCAAAGACTATGACTCAGACAGGGTGTACAAGTGAACAGCCATTATTTCTCACACTCCTTGCCCACTTTATGAAGTACTGTAGTCCAGCCTTCAGACCACAGAAGAGGGCTATGGATAAGAAAATTCCAGATTCAAATTGAACTGAATCTCGAAAAGCCATCTGAAAAGAGTGCACCAGTGCTCCCACAATGTTCATCTGGCACCTGTCATCAATCTGGATGTGTTCAGTTTAATCTCCCAACAAGGACAACCTTCAGAACATCTGATGTCTTAACTAATCTGATAGACCAACCCACATCAGCAGTTACCCTCCTCTTTGCAGATGAGTTTCCCAAACCCTGAATTTTTCTGCAAGCAAAAAACCCACAACATTTCAAATAAAGGTCTTAATGATTTTTCTACTTTTCACTGCCCCTTCACTTCACTATAAGTTTTTTAGAACACTCCTCCTTTTAGGTAACCTCATGTCTGCAAAATCATCTATTTTCATGTCTGAAAAAAAAAAAAAAANACAAGCTTTTCGGTGCTCAAAACTGTATTTGCTGCTGTTGTTACTTTCTAGAACTTTTCATTCCTACAAATATTCCAAATGGCACACCCCACTGTTATGGCATAACGGAAACCATCACAGGCATGCAGAAAATACAAAATACTACAAAGCTCTGCTGCAGAATATTCCTTAGCATTACTTTAAGTTTCCTACACTCCCAAAAATTTGTCATGAATTTTGGAACACTTTTTTCGGCTTAACTTCTTCCCAGAGCTTCTTTCTGAACATGTTTCATAAAACTGAATCTCATGCTTTCTTTTTAAAATTACCAGTTTTAACATAAGAGAAAATGAGGTTTCCAGGTAGGCTGTGCTAGACTTTCTGAAGCGATCAGCAGTAACAGCCATGCTCTTACTTGCTTTTTCAGAAATACAGAATATAAGATTTGCTGGATGTTCTAGCAGTGAACCACTAAAGAACAAAAAAAAGCATATAAAAACAAAGCATTATTTTTCTACGTCCCCATATTCATATTAAACATGATTTGACATCCATTACAAGCCACTTGTTCCCAAAAGCATACAGACAGTTCTGTGCATATATCAAATGCAGAAGGGAAGAAGGATACTGAGAAAACCCTCACTGTAAACAAACTGGATGTTTGTCGAAAAACAAGCTGATTGTTTGTCTGTAAATATTGACCAAAGTAAGGTTTTAGCTTTGCTATTTGCTGACTGAAGAGCAGCACAGGCAAGTACACAGGACACACAAGAGAATTCTGAATTCCAAACCTGGCAATCAGGTTCCAGCTACTACAGGGACCCTACGCAGCAAAGCAAACAACCAGTGGCAGCCACAGGCATTTACCAAGAAATCACCACAAATACTTTATCCTTGCATTTCAATGTTAGAAAGAATCATGACTTCATTTTTGAAAATGTATTTACTTCCAGGGACAGCTCATTGATTTGATTTAAAGAGCAGTTTGAGTTAACCCACTAGCCAAATACCCCCATATAATACATTTTCCTATTTTTAAAATTTAACTTGCAAATGCACAATAAACACTTGAAAACTATCTCATAATTTTCACTCAGTGCAACTGTGTTTTTCGTATAGTTTGATCATCTCGTTGGTGTATGAAGCAATGTACATTTTGCTCTCAATCTTAATACAAACTGTAACTGGGTAAGAATAAACTAATGCATTTTCAAAGGCAAATTTAAGTGTCAAAAGCAACCATAAGATAACAAGATATAAGTTGTAAAACCTATATTAATACTTTAAAGCCAGGTGGATTGTTGCTATTTCAGCACTGAAATAACTATCTATCATGTGTATTTTCTGCCAAGACACTTAAAAAGCACATTATCCAAATATCTTACCTACTCTGTAAAGAAAATACAAATTAATGGTTATTCATGTGCCTGGAATAAATAATAACTGCTGTTTCCAGAGAGAAAGAAGCTGTATATTTTCCTTTTCCTTCTCTTTTTCTTCCCAAAGGGAGGAAAATGTTTTGCTAATCCAACATAAACGTGGTTGAAATAAAAGTCTTATTAAAAAAACATTATCAATTAGTACATCACAAGGAAACACATTCTCTGCTTGTCCCAGCATAGGCATCTTACAAATATGTCATTTTTACAACTGGTACCTATGAAAAAAGCATCTCAAATTACGCAGTCTCACAAACAGGACTTGCAAACCGGTGGTAAGATAAATGAAAACAAAAGTCACATGACTTAATTGTGGCATGTGAATGTTGTTTGTCAGTGATTCAGAAGAAAGCCTGCAGTGAACTTGAACCCTGTTCAGGGCTGTACCACGAGCCCGCCTTCTTGCCCTGGTCGATTCTCAGACATGAGGCAGCCAGTGATACATGAGACATGTGCAGCCAGGGTGCAGCAGCCAGGAATTTTCCTGCACAGCAGAAATTCTTATTCCAAATTACCACATTCATTTTAAATCTAGCAATGATGAAAGAGTTTTTTGTCCTTAGGACAGTCCTGAAAAACCCAGCGAGGGGCGTGGGCTGAGACACGACGAAGCCCGGAGCGGCGCTTGGAAACACCATCATTAACCCGCACTGTAACACCCAGAGATGGAGCCAAGGCTCCTCAAACCCTGAACCATTCACCACATGCGTGCCCTTCCTAGAGCAAAGTGAGGATTGGCATGCTGCCTGTGTCTCACTCAGCTCTGCCAAGGGCAGAAAGGCTCCTGCACATCAGTAGATGAGGCAGAACCAATTCCTTAATGTCATATCAACCTTTTCATCAAAGTCGTCAGATACTACTTTAGAGAAGGAATAAAGAGGCATGTGCCAGCTATGAGACTAATGAATAGCTTTCCTCCAGCAAAACATAATTCAGCATGAACTCCACGTTACTGTTCTTTCCACCCACTCACACATCTCCAGCTGACAGTACTCAACCAAAATGCCAACAAGTAAAACCACACACCTTTTAATTCAGCTACTGCACACCAGCACTAAGATTTCATTCCACAGTGCCATCCTACAGCTGCCTAACCTCCAACATTATTTACATATTTACGTGCTTCTTTTTTATAAAACACGCAAGGAACCTGGAGGGAGAAACACAGGTGACAAAAGGGAACACTTTGGAGAGCAAAGATATTGAGACTGGCAGCTTCCCCTGAAACATTAAAGACTATTATAAGCCTCAGTCCCATTTACAGTTCAGAACCAAGGAGTTCTGAAGCAGGAAGAGAACACCACTAAAACAAAATATGATTAAGTCTTGAGTCAGGAATCAGTTAGGAAATGTATAATGTTAGCGTGTCTGAAAAGTGAAAGAGTATCAAGATACATTTAAGCAAAAGGCTAATACATCTCAGAAAGGCACATGTTCATTGAGTGTACCAGAAACAGAGAGTACAGAAAGTCCAGGAACATTCGGGTTTTACTTAGAAGAAAAACAACCCAACATCTGTGATCATTCAAGAACCAAGTCTCAAGTATGAATTAACTACAAGGACCCCAAAGACTCATGTGCATCCAAGTACTTCACAGTGATCATCAACAGCAAAGAAGGACAAAAAATTCCCTACTGCTGTCTTATTCTGCAAGTATCCATAATGGAATTTTTATACTTAACTTTAAAGTGTCTGTAATGGGCTATTTTTGGTAGGGGTTCCATGTAGTCTGATCTAGAACATTTTGCTGTTAGTGAGAATCCAGCTCCAGAGAAATAGTTTCACTTGGACCAACCCTAACTCACAGATGGCAGAGAATCCATATTTTTAAGAACTTGTTTCAGAAAACTGGGAAATTTGGATTCTGTAGGCCTCAACACTTGGCATTTGGGGAAGATTGTTATATTCACTTAAGACATATTTAATTCCAGCAGTGCACTGTCTCCTTTGCTGAAGACACATCTAGAAAGTATTCTTATTTTCCAGTCCTCATAAGAGAGTTTGAACATGCTCCTATGCTTTTTTTAGTGATGGTTCATTTACTTTAATTTCAACAATGAAAATGCATATTTCAAACCTTCACTAGTAAGCAAAAATACACTGCAACTGCTGCTCCCACAAACCTTACTGCACACCAAATAAATTTACTTTTCTTTTTTCCCCTTAAACCAGAAATATTTTAGATGAAAACATAAAAAATTTAGCAGAGGAACTCTTATCTCTGAAACACTGAAATCCTGACATAGCTCCAATAATTTGCCATTATATTCCTACACTGAAAATCTCATTATAATAAAAGGAAGCTTTAATTATACATACTTGATTTCTATTGGTCAAACCACTACTTAGTACAGAAAGTGCAAAACATTTTCAGGGTGAGATATCTATATGCAGAGGGCCAAGTTATCTCTTAAAGATGCTTTAAAAAAAAATTCCAATGAAAACACTGGTGTCCCATATAATGTGACATGAATGTGACTCACAGGAGTAGTCAATAGACTGACCACAGGGCAACCTCCATGGACTGATGCTAAATGAGCCACCTCTCAGTGAGTGGGAACACAAGAATTTATCATTTCAAACTAAGCTTTTCCAGCTATCACCACTTTAAGTGTTTAAAGCTGGGCTCAAAATTGAGCTAGGAATTTGGTAGCAACTTCACTGGACACAACACAATGAAAATCCAGCTCAGACATGGCCTGGCCTTACTAACAGCAACACAATTTTTTCTCCATGAAAGGATGACACATGATGCAGAGGGCAGTGACACACAGTAGCTAGTGCCTTTTAATTGCTAATTTTATGGCTATAATCCACTTCCCACAGCTACTGTTACAATCAGAACCTCATTTCAGGGGCTGACTTCTGCCACGTGTGAGGGTCACTGTGTGTTGGGCTGATTAACCACTTTCCATGTGGCAGAAGCTCAGCAAATTAAAAAACCAGCCTCATTCATAGTCCTTGGCTGGTCACAGCAAACTTGCCACATAACTTCAGCAGCCTGGCACTCTTCAGGACACTATGGGATGACTTGCAGACATACCAGACACAGCCTGGTTTTACTCATTGCAATAGGAGATTGGGGATGCACTCTGCAAAGCACAGTCCAGAAAACAGGAGATAATCTCTGTTCTCAAAAGAATTGAACAGTAAATTGAATAAAATCTGAGACTACTGCACAAGTTACTTTAATTCTTCTTGCATTCAAAATAATTAGTTCTATCCCAAATTCTAAAAGCATTTCCAGTTCAGTTAGAATTTTCTATCCAGATATTACAAGCAATACAGTTTTAAAATATATGCATTTCAAGGGCATTTAACAGCACCCAGATGCCCACCTAGCTTCACTAATAGAAACAGCCAGCAGTAACAAGTTCCTAAAACAACCTACTTGCATGGAATTGTGTTCTGGGCTAGTACTGGGAAAGTATTAGAGATCATTTTTCAAAATCAGACCTGCAGGTTCCCTTGCTTTTACCTCTGAGGAATACAAATATGCAGTGTTTTTGTTCTTTGCAGCTCAGTGATTTACTGGCATGCCTCTTCCCATAAAATATTTGCATATATCTGAGAGTCAAACTGTTCTGATACATTCTGTGTTTGCCAGGAAGTGAACGCTTCACTTCAGTGTAACTGAGCATTTAAAGAACGACAGGCACCAGGACAAATGGCAGTGTAATTAACATACCAATGAAGAGCCAGTTGTTAATTACTATCCATTTTAGGCATTTTGTATGAGCAACTTACCTGAAAAGCCTTTCCATCTGCATGCTGGCAAAGCCAGTAATTAAACAATTCAACACCCCTTTTGCTTGATTAGAGAAAAAATTACAATTATTTTATATTATTCTACTTGTCACATGCAGTTGACATTTAGATGAGAAAAACCTGCAGCAGCCCAGATCTAAGCATTTGAAATTAATACTATGAGCTGTCCTTGAACAAAACAACAACACCCATCCAGGGCAGATGCAAGCTAATAGAGGCTCCTAATTTGACACAGCTGATTACACCTCCTGGTACCTGCTGGGCTTCAGGGAGGCAGCACAGAAAAAGTACCACTTTTCTCTAAGGGGGACTTCAGATGCTCCCTACAGAACAAATCTGAATTCATAAGCTGTTGAAAGACTTGGGAGTAGCACCAGCACAATGCCAGGATTCATTTACATTTCAACAACACTGAGAAGTCAATGCAAAGCTCAGCACAGAGAAAATACAGTAGTTACAGGAGTTGTGAGAAAGGTAGAGACACCTAAGTGTGAAAAGCAGGATTGAAACCACAGGACAGAAATACCAAAGATAAGCAAAATGTAAACAAATGCTGACAAAAAAGAGAGAGGAAGCAGTAAGTTTAGAAACATTTATCAGTATGTTGAGCATCCAAAAGAAAGGATTTTTCTTTCTCCCTGTGCAGATGGCTTCGCTCAAGGAAGACCAGCATGCTTGGGGTAGAAAAAAAAGGAAATTACATCTATCTTGAAAACAGCTTCTAATTCATTACACATAGCATGACTACAGCTACTAATCCATGCCAACAATAAAACTGAGACCCACTTGAAATTTTGACTATCCAAAATAAACTCTGAATCAGTTCTTGCTAAAAAATTGTCATTCTCCATTTCATCCTGCATTTTAAAACCATGTAATTTCTGCACATTAAAGGCCAGATCTTGCCAAAATCCTGTAACATTTTGTGACAAAGTAGTTCTTCCCAGAACAGACAGAAAGTGCACAGTCCGTGGGGGTTTATTCCATCTATTAATTTTCATGTACATTTTTATTTGAAACAATGGAAGATGATGAAGGATTATTTTTCTGAAGCTTTTTCTCTGCATCTATCTTACTTGAGTTATAATCAGAAGGCAAATAAAATGTACAAATGTAGCCTTATAAAATTTTTCTTTTACTCCTTGACAGAATGATTGATACTGATGGGGTGACAGGAAATGCTTTAGAGCTGAACAAAGAAAACACTGTTAGCAAGAAGTAAACTGTACCAATGGTTTCTAGAGCAAGCACCCACCCACGACCTCTGGAATGTCACATTTTTGCCTGTGTTGTCCAGCAAATGTAATGTTTTGCATGAAATCAGTTGCAGAATGGTGAAGGAGCACCTCTGACTTTGCCGATTTCTTTCCCACATAACCTTTCTTGAGCACAGCCCCACAGCCAGAGAGGCAGCTGGGGTTGGTATCTGCACACACCTCTGCTCTCCCCAGAGCTGGCCAGACAGAACAGCTCATCCCGAGCTGATTCATCCATCTCTGAACACTGCTGGCCAGCCAAAGACACTTTGCTATTGATAGACTGGAAAATCTGCCAGAGATCTACAACAAGAGCCGTGATCTAAATTCCCATCTCTTAAACTCAAGACCCCTCTTTCTCCTTCCTACTGCAAATTTTAATAACATTGTAATTTCTGCAGGTAGTACTGAATTAACACATTTTCCATTCTTGCTTGTCAGTTATGAAGCAATAAGCCCCCCAAAATTACTCTGAGCGACACACATATCTGATCTTCACAACCATTTAAGCATAATCTCTGAATACATCTTCATAATGACAGCCCCATTTCTGTCCTCTTAATAACAATAATCACTACATCAACAGGGTTATTTTGCCTTGACTATTTTGAAAAGGCTATTTTTTTTTCTTTTCTACCTAATCTCTATTGCAATTTTCCTTACTGCTAAGAAATATCAGCAACACCATATGGTATTACAGAAATCAGCAATATCTCTTTTGTTTTGCATTTTTATTAGAGGAATGGGGAAACATTATTCTATTGAAAAAAATATTTTGAACTAACCACAAGCTACATATGCAAATTTTAAATAACTATTTTGTGAAAGAAGAGATGAAATCTTTTCTATGCCCTATACCTATATAATAGAAATCTAAAAATAATGGCATTTCTTCAATGCCAGTTACTGTTCAGTACACAGTCCTGAAGGACAAAACATTATCACAGAACAATTCAAGAGGCATTGGCATCTCATACACAGTTTGACTGAATTAAGGACCAATTCTGCAGTATGAGAGCTATGAAAACACAAGAAGAAAAAGATCTGCAATGTAAACCTCCCATTAGCTAACGAGTGTTCTAATTTTGAAACCCTTTTTTCTAGCTCTATCCTAGAATGATGACTACTTTTTTGCATACCAGAAACATCAGAGCTCATTATAACCTCCATCACTACAGCACTCCATTTACTCCCCAGGACGCTGGTAAATTGATTTTTTAGTTTGCTGGATAGTCTGTGTTGTAATGAAGGGCAGAGCGGCAGCAATAAAACTCAACTTTTGGGCTTTGAATGATTTTGAAAATCTAAAACTGAAGTAGATTCTACTGAAAAGTAGATTCCTTTTTTTAATAATCAATTTCAAAGCTGTTTGAAATCTCAAGAAAAGAATGGCTAGATTGTCAGAAAGCCAGCTCCTTTTGGGAATATGAACTGGGCAGCATCAAAAAAATTCTTCCACAGCACTTAGTAACTTCAGCCCAAGTGTAGGACTGTGTAACAAATTATTTGGTTCTCAGAATATCTAGTTCAAATAGAAGAGCGATTTCTCTCCACTTAACTCCCAAGTCAAACAAACATATAAAAAACAAAACCACCTCCCAGAACCCAATTCACTCACCTAAACCAAGAGCCTAAATGCAGGGCTTACAAGTCTTCATGAATATGACAGAAAATTTGCTGTTAACTCATTACAAACTGAAAGTGAAGAGAGCTTATTTAATAGTATTTTTTTAAGTTAAAATGCCAATTTTTTTTTTTATATTTTGGATTAGCCATGGGCTGAAAGTACCCCTCATGAGCTGCTGTGGTTGCAGCATCAGTGCCTCAGCAACTCCTCTCTTTCATTTCACAACACCTCTCTCTACACATTTCTAGTAGATGCCCTTTGGAGGACATGTTCTCCATACCTTTGCATTTGGGGCTCTCTGCCTAAAAAGAAATCACTAAAAGGAGCTTTAGGGATTATATTAACAATTCAGTTACTTTTTTCAATTAAATATAAAAATACAACCCTAAGGATTTATAAAATTGTAAAACATGGCCAAAAATGCATCCTGTGGGATCTTCCTTCTAAAGTAACACTAGATAAACTGCAAAATCTCATCATTTCTCTTGACTTGACTTTTGAGTTCGTGGCATTTTGGCAATACATCTGTATATACTACCTTCCATTCAGGAGTAACTCAGTGGGAAGCACTGAAGGATGCCTTCCAGCTCATTTCTCATCACCTGACCACAGCAGAAAGTTGCTGCTCACCCATCAGACTGAGCCAGACTGGAACTCATCACCCAAAACCAGCTGATGTCTCAGGAAAAAAAATTCCTAAACTCATGAAGAATTTTATGTTTTCGTCCCACCATGGCTAATACAAGAATCACCACTTCATGTATTGCACTCAAGTTAAGTAAAATCTGAACCCAAAGTAGCAACAGTTACGGACAAAGTTTGCATTCCAAAAATAATACCTTTAAAACAGACATGGCACTAAGTTACTTTGCTGCAAGCAGTAATATACAAAATGCTTGTAACACCTCCACAGTTTTTTTGTTCTTAAATCCCATTTAATATGCCAATCTTATTTCAGGAGGAAATAAATTAACTGTGATGCTTTGTGCCAATGCAGATGAGCTTCCCACACACCTGTATTGTTTCACACTTCAGTTTGTCACCCAGAGTACGAGAAACCAACCCAGCACTCCCAGCCAGACCCGTTCCAAGGCTGAGCCCGCAGCAAGAGGAAGCAGCTCCTCCAACACAGCCCCTCAGCTGTGTCAGGGTGATGCCCAGCTGCAGCTATGCACCTTCACCAAAAAGAACCATCAGTGTACATCTAACACAGCCCAGGAAGCCCACAGAGGCAGCCTTACTGCCACCACAAATTTGGTCCCTGACACTGCACTTCCCATGAGCCTCAGGTGGGAAAGGATGCAAACTGCTCCCACTTCTATGAACTTCCCTAACTGAAACTCTCCATTAAAAAAAGATTAGTGGGAAAAAGGATAAATCTGCATCTAACACAAGGGAGAAATTGCTGCCACAGAGCACTGCATGGGTCTGCAGCAGGAAATCCCAAATTGAAAGACTTTCACATGGTTAGAGAACACCCAGGTTTTCTCTCTCTGCTAATCCCCATTCCACTATCTAGAATAAGACTAAAACCACATGTATTTGTATTGTGGTAGCTGCAAGTTAATGTCCTGCCTAAATTACCAACTGTTATTAGAACCCCAGACAATTGCTTAATAAAAATTTAATCATATTGTAATTTCTAATCATCATTAAAGATGCTTAACAAGTTAATCCTCTATTGTGCTCTCCCAACATTGCAGATCAGAAAGTCAACTGGCACAAGGTAGCACAGTTTCACCAATACTAATAGGGCTACTTTCATCTTACTCCAGCTGAGGATCAGCCCCCAATAGAAAACAACAGGATTAAAATCATTTCACTACAGATTTTGACTGTTTCTCTGCATTGCTTTGCANAAAAAAAAAAAAAGAACAACAACGAATTATGATTTTAAAAAGCCACAATACAAGTCCAGGTATTTCACAGAGTTTTATCTTCTGCTGTCCGTGGTAGAGGAAAGGCAGCACTATGCTACAGATGGAGGGTCTCCTTTCCTCACAGCTCCCCACTTCGACTTCGCCCCGGTGTCAGACAGCAACGCTCAGGCTCAGAAAACGTGGGAGGATCATTAACAGGCAGCGAGTTTGTCTTTGAGCTCAGACCCGCTCCAGCCACCCAGACAGGAGCAGAACGATGCTCTGTAACCTCAGCCTTGCAGAAGATGATCTTGGTTCCCCTCAGGAAACCAACACATTTCCTTATCCTTCCCATGGACCAGCAATCTGTGCTTCAGAGAGCTTGAGGACCACACTGCAAGCCAACTTTCACCGTGTCACGAGCTCAGAGATGCTCACAGGCAACACACTCGGCCCTTCCTTCCTCTTTTCTTTATGTTTCCTCAATAATCCCATTACAATCCCTCAATTCAGCAAGTGGTCACAGCAGAACAATGGTGAAGCCCTTCTCAGAGTTAGGAGCAGTCCATGCATGCTGTACCTCCTGTAACCACATATTTTCGTGGGTACAGAAAGTGGAAAAGGTAGGTGCCAAAAGGGGCACTGGGCTCTGCTGTAACTCAGCAGTTTCAGCACTGCCCTCTAAGTGGACAGGGCTGCTCCTTAGTGTGTAGCCTGGAAAACAGACAGGAGAATGGCAAACCAAACCCAAGTCAAAAAATGCTGTTTGTATCCTCCTCTGTCTGCAAAACTGATTGTAGCTGTGAGTGCACTCAGTGAAACTCTCTGTTATGATGCACAACATGGTACCCTGAAAGCTAAACGGTATTAATTTCATAACATTCCCTTAAATATTAATTTTCATTTAATATGTAAAATTCTGATATTAAAACCTACTCTGACTGACAAATATCAGTTTCTGCTTACTGTACTGGCACTTACTGAACCAAATTCATTGTTTATATCACAATATTTACTTTCAGCATGACAACTGCACTACCAACTACAGCAGGATTTAATCTAATGAACAGGCTTTAAACATTAGTTGGCATTTACTCAAGCAAGCCTTTAATTGTCAGAACTCAACCTGACTCTACAAAAAATGACACAATGCAAGCACATACTAAAACAAGTAAAACTGAAATTGACCTTTAATAGCAATATTCTTAGTACTGAGCCCAGTGCAAGATCTGTCATCCCACTTATTTTTAGTGCCAGATACTTGTTGATCCACACCAAGTTGATCCAAGTACATCTCCAAAATACCACTCTGGCCTTTCATCCAAACTCACTTTATCCCATCAGGCACTGAACAAAATAGATGCTACACCTCAGAGACACATAACAAAACGTCGGGGAATGCCTTCCCTCACGAAAAAAACTAAATGGGAAAATGCTTGTAAGTTTCTTTTGTCAGTAACTCTAGCAGTAACAGCAAATATTTACTGTATCCTTTGGGAAGAAAACAAACACAGGGCACACGCCGAGGTGCCCTCGGTCAGTTTCAACACCGTTTCGGCTTCGCGAGCCGACAATAAAGCTGACAAACGCAGAGGCAGGGAAAGCCAATGTTGCTCCTGATCCGCAGGGCAGGCACGGCTCTGCTCGGTGCCGCGCCGCCCGTCCCCGCGGCTCTGCTGCCCTCCGCCCGCGAATGCTTATGCACAACTGTTCATTCCTGCAGGGCTGCACCGGGCGCCGCAGCCGCGGCCAGAGGGGCGGCGTGTCCCGAGGAACCCCCACGGGCTGCCGGCTCCTGGCCCGGCTCTGCCCGGCCCGGGGCCCCGCGGGGGCGGCGG
>VZRH01001029.1:323684-413464 GCA_013397555.1 Urocynchramus pylzowi | reverse complement strand
TGCTCTGTGTCACCCTTAAATTGAAGGAGGAGGTTGGGGTGCTGTCCCTGACCGCTGGCACTAAGTGGGAGGGCTGGGGTGCTCTGTGTCACCCTTAAATTGAAGGAGGAGGTTGGGGTGGTGTCCGTGACCTCCAGCTCTGAGGGGGAGGGCTGGGGCGCTCTGTGTCACCTTTAAATTGAAGGAGGAGGTTGGGCTGGTGTCTATGATGCCCTCCTAAACTTAAGGGGAAGATCGAGGTCACCACCACCCAAAACTGAGTGGATGGCTTAGAACGATATTACCACCATCCTGTTGTCCCCAGATAATGACATCCCTTTTCCCCTGAGGCGACAAGGTTCTCTGCAAGGTGGAAGGGGGACAGAGCCCCATGAGTTCACACTCATCAAGTGTACAAAAGTATCCAGGAATTCAGACATTCTGTGCCCCTCCAGGTGGAGTGTATGAATGGCGCCATGTTCCTCTAAAAACCTTGCTTTGGCTCACACTGCACTCGCTTTCATGCTAAGTAGTGCAACTGAACAACTGTTCCTTTGTAACTCAGCTCACATTTCAAGGCTTTGCATTACAAACACAAGGACAAAAAATACACTTTCAGTGAAATTGGAGATTCTTCTCATAACTCGGGTCTTCAAGGGGAAAAACCCCCACTATCCCAGAATTAAACTGCAAGGTTTCTGAAAAGCCACTGGTGTAATAACTGCAGCAGTCACGTGTAATGTGTGTGAAATACTGGAAAAAAAATAATGAATTTTGATGGCTTTGTCATCCCCCTGGAATGCTGCAAAAGCCTGTTAATCTTTAAATGCCTGCCCATGGCTGTGCTCAGTTGCCCTGAACAGCCCTGCAGAAGTTGATGGGAACAGTCAAGATGAAAAGTTGCAAATCAATCCCTTGCTTTGCCAAATGAGTAACCTGAACCAGTTTATCCATTAAGATGTAAATTGGCAGAAAGGCAGGGAAAGCATGGAGGCTGTGTTGACTCATTTCCTGTAGAGGAGTTTAATCAGAACGGCACTAAATGCTCCTGGTTATCTAGAAAGTTTGCTTTATCTTTGATTTATTGTGCTTTTCCCTATCAGATGTGGAGCCGTTTTTCCAAGCATCTTACTGCTTTAGTGCCTGCTGATGCTGGAGAGTTCTGGATGCTCAGCAGGCAATCTTAATTCTTATCTCAAGGCATTTACCCTGCTAATACTAGACTGTTAATATCAGCAATTTTGTAAATGCAACTTATTTCTCATAAAACACTGTGATTTGAGGAAGTCTTGGTCAGTTTTTCTAGACCCTTTTATGAGGAAGGCAAAATTCAGAGTGACTTACACTGCTGCAGAGTCATAGCTCAATTCCTTCAGGTTTCTGCAAAGTCTGGTGTTCAGATTGCACAGGTAATGCTGGTCATGAGAGCTTTTCCACGAACCTCCATTATGTCAGGTTACATATGTGCATAAAGGTTAAAAGGTCAAATTCCTAATACTCTAATGATAGTAAAAAACCTTATAAAGCCAGAATTTATAGCATTAGGCACTTCTGAAATGTCCTCTGAAGACCTTTACAGGTGTTCAGAGGTTAAACCTTATCTCTCTCTAACCAGAAACGCACTAATATTTCTTATTTCCTTCCTATTTTAGAGATAAGGAAGCCACCCTAAAAAAACTGGAGAGATCTGACAGTGCACTGTTGTAGCTTTCAACAGACAGATGGAATAAGTCCTACAAAGACTGAATATAAACCAAAGAAACCACTCAACTGCCTGCGCTGTCCCCTTGCATGATATCCTGTGAGATGTTAGATTAGCCCAGAAAAAATACACATTACAGGGTATTTGATATTGTGCTCTGCCTAAATAAGACCTTGGGGCTTAAAATGGAACAGGTTCTGTCAAATCTTCTGTGATTCAGACATAATTATGCAAAATAAAGCTGCTTTTCTTTTTTTGTTTGGTGTGAGCTTTGTTGACACACTCTGTTCAGTTTCACACGCAATTCTTTGTTCACTTAAATGGATTGAGAAATGAATTGATTTTCTCTCCTCCCCATCTTCTCTATCTTAATAGCCAGTATTAGCAGAGTCTTTCAGAATCCCTGAAACAATCCATAAATGAATGAAATTATTCTCTGTTTATCTGTAATACACTACTTCCTTGCTCTCTTGTGCTGAGCATTTCCAGATCTGTGGGGAGATCCATAACACTGGCAATTGCTGCTCATAAAATTGTGTTCTACTTATGGTGGAAATGCACACTCAAGTGTTTTACTTGCACTGTAATTTAAGGACCATGTACACAGCAAAGCAAGAAATCAATTTAGTTACAGAATGAATTCATGTTTTGTTAAGTCCATGCTGAGCTGTGTACCTTGAATGCCTAAATCCCGTGGAATGGGGCTCCTCACAACAAAAGCAGGGACAGGGCTGGACTCTATCCTGGCACTTGCAGGGAGATTAAACAGTGCTATATCAATATCAAGCACAAAATGTGATGGATATGCAAGACAGCAAGATGGAAACTTTTTGCTGTTCCTGCGTCACAACAGGGGGCACGTCACCATTTTAATAAAATTACAAACAAGTGTTGACATCATGTGTAGCAACAGGAAAATAAACGAATTAAGAAAAGTGATTTTGATCTCAATCTTGTTATTATGTACCAGAGAATGTCTGTTAGGTGTCTTTACAATGATTGCTTCCAATTTAAAGGGCTATTACCACTGACAGCAGTGCTCAGCATTCATGTGTGTTCTGTTTCTTGGCTGGAGAGGCAGAAATAGATCAGCTGAGCACTGCAGCACACAGAAACTGCTCCCCATTACCACTTTTCCTTGCAAAGCTCAGCACTGACCTGCCAGTTGGAAAAATCTGGATTTCATACCTTTCTATGTGTTCATCCCATGACATAAACTAGTAATTTCTAAATGATTTTCTTTCTTTTAAATAGAGGAAAAGTAGGCGGTTTTATTATTTCCTTTAAAAAAAATGAAGTCTTTCCAAGATGGATGTGAATGAGTAAAAGCCAGAAACAAAAATCACAAACTAAAAAGGAGATAAATTGAAGCAAATGAGATTTTACATTNAAAAAGATGTTTGGTGTTTTTACCAATTTATGAAAAGTCCACTTTAATAGCAACACTGCAAAATAACTTCTGAAACTGTGAACTTAGAGTTACCCAGCAGAATTTTCTTTTCTGGGGACATGAAGAAGTTAAGTGAAATTTCAGACACTTTAATCCAGTATAATCAAAACCAGTGACATTTTAATGAAGTCTCATACTTTAATAAGACCTCCCAGCTACATTCTTTGATCTGTGTTTCCATTGTAATTGAGTTAATATATTGCACCCAATTCATCCAAAGGTCTTTGATAGCTTGGAAGAGTATGATATATGTATATTAAAGCAACCCCATCCACCCAAGTACTTGAAACTGGAACATTATGTGCCCTTTTTAATTTGTTTCGTCACATATGGGTGGCCACACTTGCCTAAATAAGCTATAGAGACAATGATGAAATTTAAAACATGAACTATCATAGGAAGGTCTTAAAAGCATTTGTTAAGGAAATTACAACCTTGTTCTTTAAACTATCCCATATAATTTAAGAGAAAATTGTATTCTTCCTATAAAATGCAATAAAACACCTCAATAGGAATGTGTAAATTATATTAATCTCTATTCAGTCCTGGAGGTATAGAAATGTAATTTCTATGATGTTCTCTACAGCTATTGCTGTTAAATTTTGCAGTGGTTTTCCTTTAGGGAAAATGACATTGAGTATTAGAGAAACCCTTCTAAAAGTGAAATGTGTGTGGCAGCTGTCTCTTACCTAAGAAATTCAACTGAGATCAGACAAGTGTTCCTATGCTAGTGGAAGTATGGACTAGGAGCCAAACACCTCATAGGCATCTTTTATCTCTTAATTTCATCTCTATCATTTTGAGCTTCTTCAAAGTTTGTATAAATTTAACCATGTACAAACAACCAAAATTTAAACAATGAAACTTGAAATTAAAGCCTCCGAGATGAATAGCTGGTGCAAGCACATTAACACATAACCTGTTTTCTTTGCAGTGTTTACTAAGCAGATTTTATTTTATTTCCTGACATTAACCTCACTCTCTGGCAGAAGCACTGCCAAAAGTAGACATCATTAAGCTGAGAGAGGCTGTTGGTGGTTACCTCAGGCAGAACTGACCAAAAAGTGTCTGGGATTACACTTTTCACACTGCTTACCTAATTATATCCCTGAAACCATTCTTTAAAGCAAATGGGTAAGAAACCAAAATGTTATAGACAATACTGGTCTACTTACCTAAGCCCAAGACACAAGCAAAAAGATATATCCCAGAAACAGCACTGAATCAGCAACTGAGATCAGAACTATGCAAGTCAAGCCTTTTTTCCCCAAGTGCCATATATCTCATGTTGAACTAAAAGCTTTTTCTTCTCAAGGGATGTGTTGCTGGTATACTTTAATCAGGATATAATGATTTAAAACATGGAGACCTGTTGGGTTGGAGACACAGAAATGGAGTTCCACATCAGTCGAGAGTCTTGAATATCTTTATCTCTTTTGACCTTCAGAAATAAGAAACTAAATTCTGCAGAAACAAAAATATGCACATCACTAGTAGCTCCAATAAGGTGAAAGCTTTTTCTTCAACAATTTTGTGTGACATCGCCTTACTCACTAGTGCTATAATACCAGCTGGAGTAAAAGATCAGTCAATTTAGTGAAAATGAGCGATAAAACCAGAGCTGGGCTTTTGCAGGGAAAAGGGTCTTTTTATCTCACTGCTCAGTGTGGGACCAAACTGCCATTTTCCCTGATTCCTGCTGCCCCATCTGCTCTATTGCAAAGTCTGCAAATGTAGTAAAGTCTAAAGGTTCAAATAATGCAACATCCACACTACCTGTCTTGGAAAAAGTTTTCGCATTTTTTCATTTCTTGGTTTGTGATTTCTAGTTTTTTTAATGTTTCTAGACTTTACCTATTTTTAACCCACAAAAGATTGATACATTCTGACATACAATAAATCCACTAGTAGGACCAGGGCACGTTTACATTTATGGCAGTGCAGTTTGAAAAACATACTTTAAGAACATGGTACATTAGAAAAATAACTGCTGCTAACTTATGGGACAACTTTGCCTTGTTTTAAATGAGAATTTATGAAGAGTGTTTCAGTAATTTTTATAAACAACATTCTATCCTCTTTACAAGGTTTTCTTCATGTCATCAGAGAGATTTAATGAGTACCATAAGCTGCAAAGAGACTACAATGGCAGAAAATCTCTCACAGCTAATTGCAGCAAAACCATCTGAGTCCCATGAGACACAGAAAGCAACCTCTGTCCTAAGGAAAATAAGAAATTCTGAGGAATATAGAGCATGCTGTACTATTTCAGTTGAGCTCAGGACAGCTAGAAAAAACAAATATGTGAAGGAAGTGACTGTCTGATATTGTCCCTCTGTTCTAATGCTAATTCTATTCTAATTCTTCTCTGCTTTCTTTAGCTCCTTTTTCTCCAGCTACACAAGATAATGATTTCCAAGAACCATAAAAGAGAACAGAAACACATGCATTTAATTGTCTTATAAATTGAATTACGATTTATGACAGTTTTTACATTTCACAAGTAAGATATTATGCAAATTTTCAGCAGACCCTTCTATTTAAAGAGCTTGCACAAAATATTTTTGGTAGCTTGCTACTTGAGTTTATTTCTGAAACAGGCAGACTGAACACATGTACCTGTGTCTCAAAGACCAGGCAGTACATGCTTAATTATGTTCAAAAATTGAATCCCTGAATTATGGAATGCAGCATAATTAATTTCTGCATTAGCTGAAGTGTTCTTTAAAAGTGATGGAGCATCCCTTACCATATGCTTTATGATTCTTGCAGTTGCATTAACAAGAAGGAACAACTATCTTGAATAGCTGGATATATAGCCATAGATAATTTTTCTTTCCTATCTATTCTTTCAGATCACCATGAATATAATAAAATTCTTCTGCCATATCTGCTAATATATATAAATTAGATTGTATCAGTATATACTTATATTAAAAACAGTTGCCAAAATATAAAAACTAAAGATGCAGCTGGTTGAGCATTTTGTTTCTGAAAATGTCCACTAACTCTGCAACAGTTGAGGAAAGAAGGCAGAGACAAGGCAAATACTGAGCTATACTTCCCTCTGCTGTACTCTTGCAGCTTCCAGCAAACTGCAACTACAAGAATTCATACAGTAGGAGGTTTCATTTGCAAAATAAATCCACTCTGAGCATTAGCCCAGTGCTCTGAATTTATTGTGAAATGTCACATCGATTAATTTCTGTCCATCCAGGCCAGATCATGTATTGATTCCCCTCAAATAGGAGGCTGAGTATCAAGATTTTAAACAGTGGAGTGATAGAGTTGGTACACAGATTCCTCTTTGGTAGCTGCATCTTTTGGGGTAGGAAGTAATAGTACAGTGCAAATAGCACTGCAAGGCAACTGAGATGAGTGCTTATAAAGAAAAGAGTATGGAATAGCAATGCCTGAGGTGTGTGCTTTGAACTGGACAAAACAGTGAAAAAATTTGTCACTAAATATCCTGGGTATCCAGAGGTTGAAATGCATTTTTACTGTGTTCATCTGAATTCACAATGTCAGAGTTCACAGCCACAATGTCATAAGCCTTATTTTGAGGATAAGGCTCCCAGACAATATTAGTCAAATGAATTTTGGGTGTTTGGAAGCTGGAAAATCAGCATCTTCTTTTCCCACTCATCCTGGTCTAAGAAAACAAGAATAAAAAGTAGTAAGCTGTTTCACAATTGTCTCCATATTTCAAAATGGAATGTGATGAGGGCTGGGATATTATGTTTGGCTTCTCCTGTTTGGCTCATGGGACAATTCACACTTCTGGAAGAGCCACTTCTGCCACTCTGGAGCAACATTTTTCCCTGAGTGCACATGGATTTCACTGCAGAGCTGCATGCTCACAGCTAAGTTGGAAAGGGCACAGCTTTAAAGCTTTGTTGGTAAGGGGTAAGCAGGACACTGGTTTTTCATACTGCCTCTTTCATAGTGTATTTTATTCTGCCCATTGGTGTGAGACAGAAAGACAAAGCCAAAAAGATCAGAAGAATGGTGGGCTGGGGCCTGATTCCTCAGAGCCTGAGCTACCCTTTTGTAATGTGACGTTTACAGGTTTTGTCAGGGATTTCCCATTCTGAGCATGTTGTGCTTCACCTCAAAGTTCCCATTTATCAATTAGAGTATTGAACGGTGGTGGAAGGCAAAATCAGAGAACAGGATTTTCCAGAAATGCCCTTGGTGCATTGGAGCTACAGAGGAGCACAGAGATTATGCTAATTCCCAGCCCTCAGGAGGGAGGATGTTGAGGCTCTGCAGCTTTGTCTGTCTGGACAGGACCACAGGTTTCCCCCCATGTTCCAATTACATGGGCAGAGTCCATGGCAGTGACTGTGCATGATGGAGACAGAGCAGAGCACTGAGCAGGTGCAGGGGGAGCTGTGAAATGTGGTTAGTCAGGGCATAAGCAATAATATGGAATCACAGGAACATGCTTCCAGCTGGAATGGTGCTGGTCCTGGTCTAAATTTGCCTTTAATCATGGTCAGCACCAGTCTAATGTTTCCTTCTGCTGCTCCTGTTGCCTGAAACAGATTATTTTCATGGAGAACACAGAAACTTCCCAGTCATTATCTGACTGCCTGAAAGCTGCTGAATGTACAGAGGCACGTGGCTAGAGTCACATCTGGAATGGTCAAGGTCTGGGAATGAGAAAGTTGGTTTAGACATTTTCCAAGGCCAAAATGTGGATCAGGTAAGTTCTGCCCCCCCCTATTGATCCTCAGACACCTTACTGAATTTAGGATCTTCAAAAGGCCTGAGCAAATCAGGTCTTTGAGAATCTCCTCCTGAGATGAAAGACAGCCATTAAAAATAGGACTGAATACTCTGTGTCTCATTCCCAATGAACACATTCTTTAGTATGTGTTTGAGATGTTTGTTGTACCTCTCACTGCCTTACACAGTGAGCACAGGTAATTGAATAGTAGGAATGTGTCCTGAAGACCAAAATCTGAAAAATGCATCTTTTCTTGCAGTATTTCCCACGGAAAAAATATTGACACAATGTTTTCATACTACCGTGACTAATACCAAGTGCTGTTCTCAGACATTTTTCAAATATTTTTTTTAAAAAACGAACTTCTATTACTACCATATGGAATCAGATTAGCCCTGCTGTTAAGGTATTCGCAAAGAAGGCAAATCCTTCTATTTTCTCCTGCCCAAAGCAATAGCAAAATAGAAATAAGCTGTGTCATTACCAGTCTGTGGGTGATGGAATTCAAGGTCAAGTTGTGTTACTAATCATCTAAGCATCACTTGTTGCACATGCAAAGCCAACTCTGCTGAGTTGTGCTACAACACCACAGAGGTAACATAGAAGAAAAAGAATTTCTTTAAATACCAATGATTTTTCTGGCACTCCCACAATACGTACCCCACATTTTTATCTACAGATTAACTTTAAATTTTCCGGTCTTCTGTATTGTATCTTCAGAAAAAAACTCTGCCTCAGTCAAATGAAATTTTAGATATCCACAATTCAAAGGCATGATTCAGTGTTTTTAAATTCTTAAGTGTGATGCTGTGGGTCATGTCACAGGATTTAAATAGAGGAGAACTCATTAGTAACTGCTCATTTATTCCTGTCTTCACTGCCAGGCAGCAGCAATAATACTCAGATAATTCCTGTCTTTCCCTTACCACGGGATCACATGGGGTTGGAGCTTTGCTCCCAAATCACCTGACATCCATTGCATAGCTCATCAGCATCATCATTTTCATCCCAAGGAGCACAGGAACATGTTCCCTACCCACCTGGGCTTTCTGCTAATGCTTGGGGCTGGTACAGTCTAAGATTAATGAACTCTGAGCTTCTGTTCTACCAGGATTTGGATGTTAGACATGTGCCTCTTGCTAGTGAGGTGTGACCATTTATAGGAATGGTTTTAAGGGACTCCTTTAGCATCCAGTCCTGAATAGAGCTGCCCTGGGTTCATCACTTTTCAGGCATACATGCCCACGTAAAGAATGAGAATTTGAGTGCCAATTAACAGCTAATATCAAGTACTTGGCGTGATGCCACAGACATCCTACAGTGTTGGAGTTCTAGTGTTTTCCAAAATTAATTTCCCTTTAAAAAATGTATCACTAGTCCTTCTTGATTACAAGTGTTAGCTTTTGTATTCATTAAATTGCCTGAATGAGCCCCATGATAGAGGTTGATGACATCTCTTCAATGCAGCAGCTTTTTCCAGAATCTGCAGTTTCATCAAAGTATTCCTTTGGAACACACTGCCTTTTTTTTTTCCTTTTTTCCTCCCAAAAACAGTTTTTTGCAAAAAGGTGGAAGCATTTTTACTCACAAATTTTATTTCAGTCCTATCAAAATCATTAATTTCAAAAGTCAGCATCAAATACTTCCATGCTGTTAAATGAAGCAAGTCATGACAGCTTTCTGGACTTGAATGCATTGCTGCCACACCAGCCCCTCACCTGGAAGTGAGGGGTTTTAAACTGATACCAAGGAAAGTCCTGGAGATGCTACAATGCCCTAAGGAACTGCAACTTTATTTTATGATCAGCTTTTTTTAAAATAATACTTTGGCTATCTTTCCAAATGCCGGTACTGGGAATTGAGAGTGTTATTGAATTGTTGACAGTATTGACATTTTTAATTGGTGCCATTAGGTTTCAGAGTAATCAATTAAATTGCTGTTATTTTCAACAGGTTTACCTGGCTGCTCTGCTTGTCCAATGGTCCCAAGGGCCTCCCAACTCAGTCTAATTGCAGAGAAACAGCAGACATTCCTGAGACAGCAGACAAAGGGTCTGTCTACAGAAATTAACAATATGAAGACCTGAACAACAATGAGATGCTGAGATTGTGGCAATAGCAGTAAAAGATTAAGAAAGTAAAATGAAAGTAAATACAAGTGCACTATATGTATTAAGTCATTCATCTGCATTCAGTGAGATTCTCAGTTTTAAATATATGTTAAGCTACTGCACAATTTCTTTTTTATCAGAGCAGATTGTGAAAGAACATCTAAATTCTTCCACAAAATTTATGTTTCATTCTGCTGCAGAGCACAAAGTGCTGTAATGCACAGCACACAAATTGTCATGTTCTTGTCTGGGGAACAGTCTTGAACTCATTAGTCAGTTTGGCAGCATAAGGAACATAACACAGAACCTGTGAGATGCATATGGTAACAACTTAGAGTCTTATGACCAATCTGGTTTTTGTAACAGTTTGTGAATACCTCTAAAGTAAATTAGATCTATTAATCTATCTGATTTTGGATCTTTTTTTAATCTCATGTCAAACTTTTATTTTCAGATTTGGATGTTTTCCATTTTAAATGTATGTGCTGTGATTAGAATACCAGAATGATAGTGATCATTAAAAAAAACATATATCATCTTAAACTGTTATTGTTGGGTTTGGTGCATATCTGGCCATTTTAATGTGTTCTCCTTAAAGGGAAATAACTTACTTCATTTTCCTGGGGTAGCCCAGTCTGGTCTTGCTTCAAGGTTGCCTATACTGTCTGCTTGGTTCTCATAGTGCTTGTTACTGCTGTGTTTGGTTTGGCAGTGTCCATTTCCAGGAAGCAAGTTTTGCCTCTGGAAGAAGTCTGACACCTGGCACACTGCAGGGAAATGTGCACCTTGCCAGAAAGGCCAAGTCCCACAAGAAAAATTGTTTATGTAAAAGTGTGCTGCACAGCTTTCCTTTGCTCTAATTGAAGCATAAATGTCATTGTTCTCAGGTTCTTTAAATTAGGTTTATGCCACATTTTGGAATGCAATTAACGTGTGCCTAAGCTTTCCATTTCCTTTAATGTCACAGGGGATGTTTTTGATATAATAATGTTATTTTAATATTTTAACAGAAGTTAAAGAAACTGAGATTAGGCTAGTTTGTTATAAATTAAAAGCTAAATAGAACTCAGTGAATCAATCTTTTTTTCTGGCAAGAGTAATTTCTTCTGCATGTTATATTCCTTCTATATATAACTTACATTTCAGAATCCTATCCCTGACATCAAGGATTTATACACAGTTCACTCGGTTTATGGGCAAGATAATTTTTGTTGGTAATTACATGAACTCTAGCATTCACACAAGGGTCATGGGAGGTTATTTAAATTATACAAGTGCCATACAGATGTAAATGAATGCCTAGATACTGCTTTCATTGTGCAGGTTAGACTGTTTGTTAGTCCATGAGCACTGGAATGGAGGTCTTATTCTGACCACAAGGTGTAAATGCTTAAGTAGAAGAATCAGGTCCCAGAAAATTGTGTAGATTTGTAATTTTAAAGGGCTAACTAAGAAGACTTCATAGACCAGTTCCAAAGCAGGTTAGCAGAGTGCTTGCAGGAACCCATGCCATGAAATATTTTCATTAAAAGTAAAATTTAAGCATGAAATGCCAAACTGTACCATGAGAGGCTCGGTGTGGCTCTCCCAAAGTTCACACTCACCAGTGGGCAGGGGCAGGATGGAATTGGAGTTCATGGAAGCACTGAACAGACTCCAAGTCCCTCACTGGTGTGAGCAAGGAGGCCTGCAGGATCAGTTCCTTTGGACCTCCAGGAGTTCTGAAAAAAAACCAAATTTACCCAAAGATAATATTAAATCAATTTTTGTACCCTTGGTACAAAGGATGAATACAAGGCAAATAAAAGAACTAAGATGCAAAGGTAAACACAGTCCCAGTGCTAAGATTTGTCACTGATCACTAATTCATATTTGTAATGAAAGAGTTTTGGATCCACAAAAGTAAATTCTGGCATTGGTTATGTCACCTCTCATATGCTTCTTGGAGACAAATATCAGCCTGTTAGTAAGAGCTTGCTGAACCAGTGATCCCTAAATATGAGGAATGCACAGACAGTGGTATCGTTTTATCACTGTCTTATCTGGAAAAAGAAAGAAATAATGTCTACCCAGATGTGAATTTGGCTATGACACACAACTGCACAAAGACAAAAAATATTTTTTTTTCAGTCCAGTGGAATTACATCTGACCAGCATTTCCAGAAATGCCTTCTAAAAATCCCCTAATAAACTCAGTGGGTTATGAAGTAATGTTGGACAGCAGACACAGAACAGCAAGAAGTAATAATATACATTGTTGGATTTATTTACTTATCACACAAGATTACTGAAATATGTGCTGGGAGGAGAAAAGGCAGGGACAGATACAGAGACACCAAGTTTCTATCCTGTGGATCATGTTAGAACAATTTGGGGATAAAACAGGGAGCCAGATTGTCAAAATAGTGTAAGTGGATGAAAGCAATTGCTTTCTGTGAGTACCTTCTTTGAGAATGTCTGTCAGGAGACAGAGCAAATTCCATTTTACCTTGATATTCAGTGACTGTGTGTATTATTAGATAACTGTGTGAAAAGATATTTCAGAATTTCATGGGAGCAGGCTTCCATAGGACAGCCTTCCCTCCATCCTACAGTAAAATTAGAGATCAAAATGAAGAAATTTTTGTTTCATACATATCAAGGTACTACATTTAGTGAGGGAAAAAAACCACAAAAGTAGACTGTCCTGATCGTGTGCTGTCTCCTGGCCAATATATTGTTCCTTTTGCCAAAATCTAAAATTAATTTTTTTAGTGGATTGAGAGTCTTAAATATCTTCAGCAAGCTGTTTTGAAGTTCCTGATAACTCATCCTACCTATTTAATCATATTACCATTATTTTATCTATTTAGATAATTATTTAACTTTTATCTCTGTCTCCAATATTCTATGTCACTTTTCAACAAAGCACAGATTTAAGAAAAAATGTATATTTAACCATAATGCATAATTTCCTGTCCTTTATCCAGCTATAAATGATACCAGTGTCAATGGAAAGATTCCTAATTACATCAGTCAGAGATGCTGAGCATTTTTTGATGATTAGGAACGTTTCATTATTTATTTGTAATTCCTTTTTTCCCAAGGAAGAAGGTGGTGAGTTTGAACAATTCATTGCATTTGAAAATGAAACACACTGCTTGGTCCTGTTATGCAGAATAAGAGTAGGAAAAAAGCAAGAGAATTCATGGGAAAGGATCAAGAGCTGGAGCCAAAGCAAAATTGTAGCAGAAATCCTGAAAATCACTATTGATAGAACACAATGAGCTGCCCTGAATCCAGATGTGCTGCTCCCAGTTCCCACAGCCTTGAGCTGGCACCCACTGGTGCTGCAGAGGACACTCCCCTGTTTCAGCCCCTGCACAATGTCTGTCCTCGTGGGAAAAGGTCCCTGAGCCTCATGGCTGCTTCAGGGCATGTGAGAATTAAAGTACCAAAGCCACAGGTGCCTCCACAGCCTGCACACTGGGCAGCTGTCAGAGAAGGCTCTCTCTGGGTACTCTGCAGAGCCACCACCATTAATACCATCTCCTTTTTTCAGTCACACTTCAAGGCTCACTTTTTCCAAGTCCACGTTTCTTCCAGCCAGGATCCTGTTGTCAACAAGTCAAAGCTGTAAATTGTGATGATTTAAGGCCTGGCCTTCCCTTGGGTTTCAGGAGGCTGTCAATGCCTCCACTGTGATGGCAGTTTCTTGGGAGCAGCCTTTGAGCCTTCCTTTTTCCTGCCTTGGGCTGAGAACATACTTGGCCCTTAGCCAAGATGCAGAGAGCTGCTCAGGAGGATGATGTTAATTCTGAGGAGGCAGATGAACAAGGATAGTGCATTGCTCTGAAAACTCAGTGGCACAGGATTTCTGATAGACTTCATCATCCCCTGCTGCACGAGCTGCATAGCTTTATCTTCAGTGGAAACATTAAGCTAGCTCTCTACAGAGATGGAAAAACCCAAGCTCCTGCCCTGCTCCATATTCCATGCTGACATTAATCCATGGGTGGACCTGGACGTGGAGCCCACACTGGCACAAACTGGGGCAAGTTGTGTTTGGCTCTAACACAACTTGCATTCCATGGAGGAGAGAGGAAATGGACTCAGCTACACCATAAGGGCCTGTGGGCAGCTACACAGAAAACTGGGCTACTGGCATGGTCCACAGGCAGAATTTGAAGCACCCATAAAAATACAAAGTTTATTCCAATAGTCATCAAATATTCAATATAAAATGCTGATCATTTGACACAGTTTAGCAGCCTAATGAGGAAGTCACTATCTGGTAGCCCCTGTTCTGCTGTGGGCTATGGCTCTTTACTGCAGAGGAATTTCCTCTCAGAAAATGCAATATTTTCCTGAAGATCTGAACAAGAAATTCCAAATTCAAAAGCAATAACTCAATACTTAAGTGAATACTGCTTGGATGAGCTGTTATTATTGTTTTGTAGCAAATATTTTTGTAGCATGTGGTGGGCAGCTCATTGAAACATGAAGATAATGACAATCCATGGAGCCTGAAGCTTGGCTGACAAGCCATAGCAGACAGACAACACAAATCTGTGGGATGGGGTGGGAGGCAGGCACGATGGGATTTCAAAAAAATCCCAAACAATCCCCAGTCAGGGAAACAGCTTCCAAAATATTTATTAAGGTTTTCAAGACTTCAAAGATAAAAGAGTCATTCCAAACATAAACTCTCATCCCACACAGACAGTGCTTGCACTTACATGCTGTTGTCTCAACAAGCTTTTGTTTTCAGTAGAAAACCTTATTGTTTCTGAATATAATTGCCAGGAGATTAATTTGGAGATGTGACAGTGACTTCAGGGAAGTGCTGCTTGGGGATGACCACAATTTACCAAAGGGCTGAGTGTGCCCTGTCTTGTCCTGTATGGCATAGAAGCAGTGTTAGAGGAAGGAAAGAAGGAAAAAGAGGAAAAGGGAGGAGAAAACAAAGTGTGCCACAATCATGTTCAAACAAAATGTGCTATCCAGAGAAGTTCAACTTAAAGGCACTCGCTTCCTAGACAGTTTCAACAAAATATATTATTTTACTTACTTAATTTAAGCATATCTTGAAGACTTTGTTTTTCCAATAATGTATAGAAACACCAGTTATAATTGCACCTCAGCCAACACGTGGTGGTTGATGAACATTCCTTGATGAACAAAGATATTAGCTCTCTATAGATCCTTTTCAGTAGACAAGAAATTTTTCCACTGTGTGGAAAGAACAATCTTGCTTGCTCAGTGAAATATTAGCACAAAAAAGTGGATTCCAAACTACAAGGGAATTTCAACTCCAGTTTTAGTTTGCCCTCTTCCACTGAAAACCAAACTCCATCAAACCCCAGGTTATCAGTGCAAATCCCTGTGGTAATCAGGTATTTCTGGTTATTGTGTGCTCAGGTGTGCTAGGACTTACTTCCACCTGCTGCTGAGCTAAGATCTCTGCAGGAGTGAGGTTTCAGCCCACATTTTCCCTGCCTGTTCAGTTATCTATATCTTTGGGTTCAGCTGCATTCCCTTCCTTTTTCAGACTCTTCCTCTCATCCCCAGGCAGCTGTTCACTCCTCCCTTTCTTGTTCCAACACAATGCTTTTAAGATTCATATTCTATTTGATCTCCAGGCTCTCAGACTTGGCAAGCCAGTTGTGTAACTGCCCGGGGCCTGGAAAACAGCATTTTCCCAGCTGATTATTGAATTATTGTTATTTTAACTCCCTTGAAGTTGTTTACCCCAGGTATCATGTCTCGATCACTGTTTTGTTGCCCATTGGTTTCCATCTTCTCCCAGACTAAACAGCTTTCTTGGATTTAACTCTATAAATAATCTTCACATGCACAGGCTGAAGCACATAAACTCTTCATGAAAGCAGTACACTTGATCCCCCTGGTTCTCCAAACCACAGGAGTTAGGATTAGCTATCTAGAACATTATACTAACAATTCCCAGATTTATAGGTTAGGTCAGGAGTGAAAAAGGTTTCTGTGCTGCAGTCTCTGACTGCTGAATTTGCTCTCCTTTGTAGGTTTTCTCAGCTATTCACATGAATAGGGAGGTGAGGGAGTAGATGAGTTGCCACCTGAGGTATTGTATGAACAAGTATCTTCCAAAAATTCCTAGCAAGCACATCTTTCATACTTTGTACATTCACTTGCTAAAATTGTCCCTTTGTTTAATATTTTCTAATTTTCCAACACATCTGTTTCCTTATCTTTCTTTTCTCCTCCCCTCTAACTCATATTTTCATACTACTTCTTTTTATAAACCATTTTATACAAAGAATGTTTTTTGCAATATAGCCTGAGGTTTCTTAATTTGTTTATATTTCTTTCAAAAAGTGGTGGGAACTCCTGAGAGAAAATGGAAAATATTTTTCAAGACTTCCTAAAATACACTGTTTGTGGGTAGAGCAATGCACTGAAAACAGAAAACACTGCATCTTATTTGTTTGACTAATTTCCCACTTATACTAGTTACAATTAAGACTTAAAACCTAAGGAAATCAGCATAAATGCCTGGAGGAAGAAAAATAACTTACAAATCTATTTCCATTTTTCTGGAAAAAGTTTAGCTTCTATCAGTGTGTATGTCATATTTATCAGCTGTCATTTATCAGCCAGCTTGTATGGTGAACACCTCTGATATGATGCCACAGAAAGCTGCAGAGTGAATGAAAGAGGAGACAAGGCTGCACCAACTGTCATTGATTCCACCCTGTCCAGGTCCACACAACACTGAATTAAAATCTTTTGTGTCTTTGGAAACCCTGAGTATGCCTATGTCCCCAGGCACTGCTAACAGGGTGACACTGGGAGAAAGCCTTCCTTAAGCAGCCTGGATCCATCTGGAATCAACTTCCACTAATGCCTGGGGCTCTCTTCATTCTTGGTGCAAGGGTAACACTTTTCTCCAAATTTAGCACTGAGGTGGAATTGCAACAGCAGGAGTTTTTTGGCACTTGGTAAAAACCTTTTGGAGCCACTACAAAATCCACCCAGACAAAGCATCCAACTGCTACACAAAGTGCAGTATCCCACTGCAGGGTTAGGAAATGTTCCTTTGCAATGCAGGAAAAGCATTCAGCGTGCTGGTATTTGTAAGCAGCCACACATCCCAGTCATGAACTTCTGGAGAACACATTGTTTCCAAGAGGAATGTCAGTGTTAATCCACTGGAGACTGAGTGGGTGAGTGTGAGACACGGCGTGGATGTGTGAGCACAGCAGCCTTTGGAGGGACGGAGCCTGACTCTCCTGTTGGAGAAGGGATGAAGTTTGGCTCCCACACAACCAGCTGCCAGGTTTTGCTCATGCTCTGGCCCCCAGGAGGTCCAGCACTGACCCCTGGCTCTGGTACAGCTGGAAGCCTCTGGTGTTTGATGAACTGGGCTGTCTTGGTAGAAAAGAGATGAATGAGAGCTGCAGCACTTACGGAGCTTCAGGACCATTTCTTCAGGATCATTTCTGATGCTATGGCAGGGAAAAGTCCTCTTCCAGCCTTTGAAGGCTTTCTCTTGAAAAACATTTGGGATAGGGTGTGAAAACAAATTTTGGGATGTCTTTAAGTCAGTCCTATGTCTTCAGATTATCCTAGACAATGGGACTCATTGAGAGAAATTCATTCTCTTTTCCCTGGCAGATGATGAAAAAAATCCATCAGTGTGGATGCTACTCATTGTAGCAGAAGTAAAAAAAAGTTGTTATTATCAGTGGGAAAGGCTCCTTCAGAAAGGTCAGAACAAACTCTGATTCCCTTTTTAGCTGAATAGTGAATGGGGAAGTCCATGAAGGGATTCCCATGAAGATTTCCATCAGTCACATTGGAATGGCTACTGTGGTGCAGACAGGCTCACACTAACTGAGATAGGACTCAAATCTTCTGGACTCTGTCTTTTCATTATACTGGAATATTTAGCAGCACTAAATAGATAACTAACATCACTTATATTTTCAAATGGGGAAAAAAGTTGCAGGTCACTAGAAACTAAAAGTTCAAAAGCCTAGAGAAAATTATGTTACAATAACAAGGCTAAGATCTAGGTTTGTTTTCTGGTCTTTCAACTTGTGGCAGAGATCTAAAAGCTATTTTAGTAAAGGACAGATAATTCCAATATAAGCAAAAATTAAAAGCAATTTGTTCAGTGCTGAGCCATTCACAGACACTTGGTCATAAAACAGCAAACAACTTGTCATTCTTAATGTCATTTTTCTCTGGGGAACTGAGTTTTTTGTTTGCTGTAATGAACTGTTATAATTGAGCTCAGTTTTACTGGAGTAGAGCTTTTTTCTAAAGCAGAAAAGAGAGATGGAGATTTATTTTGATTAAAAAAGATGGTTGCAACAGAATAAATATATAAGCAATATAACCCGGTCTTTCTAAGTATGTAAAAAACATACATTCAGTTAATTTTATTTTCTGTTTCATTTTTCAAGGGAAGGCATTTCATTTTCATTGCTGATATATGCTGGCATAGAAGATCAGCAGGCAGATATTATAACGAAATGTTCTTTGTTTACAGAAAAAAATTGTGTTCATGATTTTTTAATAATGTTTGACAGTCTCATCAGAAAGAAATGGAGGTCTCAACTGGAATTGTTGTTTGTCATATGCCTGGGGCCTGAGGTTGATTTATTTTGTTTCCAAGCTGAGCTGATTTTATTTGAACTAATAACTGAAACTTTTCTTGCATCTTTTGCTATGACAGTGCAATGAATGAAGCCCTAATGAATGAGCTGCATTTCTCAGAAAACTCCTCATTATCTTCATGCAGCTTTCCCCTACACTGCCTGGTAATTTTTAAGGCTGTGATGCTTTATAAGGAGGTACAGGTAGTAGGTAAATCAAGATACAGAGGTAACTTTGCTCTTCCTTCTACATCTGCAGCTCTAATCAGAGCTGATCATTTGTGCCAAATCAAGCACTGACTTACAGAACAGACTAACACATAATGGGTATAAGAGTGAAATATAAATCCTATTCATGCAGCTTCATCTCAGGCCCACAGTGAGGTTTGTGGTGTGGCTGGATAATAAGCCCACAGGTGCAATTTAAGTATCTTACCAAGCACATCAGCTAGAAAACCTCAGAGATAATAGTTCTTATCTAAATTGGGCTTGGCATGCTGTTTTACTGCACCCCTTGGAAATCACAGAGGATGAGCCTGGAAAATTATTTTGTCTAATGAAAAAAACCTGGGAGCATTAAGTGCAGCCTTTCAGAGGACGAAAAAATGCTCTGCAGAAGGAACAGGACTATGACAGCAAAGCAGAGACATGTCCCACCCAAAGCCCATCACCTTTCAGCTCACTAACTCAAGGCCAGTTCCTG
The DNA here is from genome assembly GCA_013397555.1 of Urocynchramus pylzowi. Taxonomy (NCBI): domain Eukaryota; kingdom Metazoa; phylum Chordata; class Aves; order Passeriformes; family Fringillidae; genus Urocynchramus; species Urocynchramus pylzowi. The sequence continues at coordinate 394,166 of VZRH01001029.1, read as the reverse complement.
GCTTCATTCCACTTCCAGAGGAGGATCCCATCCCCTGAAGGGCATTCCAAAACAACCAGTCAGTTTGGGGTTTATGGTTTCTCCATTTGGATCCTGGGTTTTTAGATATTCCCTTTGACAATAGGACATACTGGAAGGTTTCTCTTTGAAGATGTTTTCCCTGCAGTTCTCTGAACTGCATCGAGATGCCTGCTTCCTGCACAGAAACCCCAAAGCATCCATGGCAGGAATGCATCATTTGCTCTCTAGAAAAAAATCCAAAAAACAAACAGCTTGCATTTGGCATGATGAACCGTTCTGTGTTCCAAGTCCATATTTTCATTTTGATTCTCCTGGTCATAAATGTCTTGTGATGCTGAGTAACAACAACATAATCTGAAAATTATGCCCAGCTGAATGAGATCGTTCATAGCTGTTATTTTTCATCTATGACTTACACATTCCAGATATGTTGCATTTTTTACCTGCCTGCTGTTCCAAGGGATATGTGCCATGGACAATGGCAAACACTTGAAGGGAGCCTCACATAATGTATGACCCCATTACCCACAGTCTTATGATACATCCTTTAATAACCTAGTTTTGGTTTGAGATTTTTCCCATCTCTTAAGAAGGTCTAACTTGCTGTAATTATTTTTTGATTTAGTTTTGCTCCCTAGACATCTTAATTCACAAGTTTTAAGTTGTTGCTTAATGCAAAGTATTAAAAACAAATTCACACCCAACTATTAACTACTTGATGTATTCAGACATTAGCTAATAAGCCAAAATTCATGTGTTGAAACAAACTCTAATAGCCAGTGTCTGCCCACGGACACCATCTGAGATGACAGATGAGTCCTTCCCATCACTGTAACATCAAGTCCCAGGTCACCAACCTCCCAGAGCAGGAACCACACTCATTTGGACTGTTCCACTGAGAGACTGAGCACAATTTTTGCAAAGCAGCAGGAGCCCTCTGCTTTCAGGAGGGCTCATTAACTCTCTGCTCAGTGCTCCCAGCCCCACCACACACAGACTGTAAAGACAGGAGCAGCCCAGTTCTGCCTTGGGTCAACACTGCCCATTAATGTGACTCACATATTATATATTAAAAAAATATGATATTATAATTATATAATACTGTAATTATATTATATATGTGTATATATAATATACACATATATAAATATTTCTTAGTAGATTCTTCAAAGCATTAGTGGCACAAGACAACCATCAGCCATGTCAGATAGCTTCAGAGAGCATTGTGGACCCTCAGACATGAACTCCTCTCTCATCCCGACTAAATTAAGTCAGGAAAAGATTAATGGGACAGCACAGGCACTTCACTCACCTTTCTCTTTGTAGAAGCTGGCTGCATAAAACCCCCATTTTGGTAACTCTTTCATTTTCAGCCAGATTGCTTTCTTTGCTATTGCAATTCTTTTGACCCAGGCTTTTGAACGTTTGACTTCAGCTCTGAGGAGAATAAAAATAAAGATGCACAGATAAGGAGCTCATCAGGTCATACATTTCCCTAAAGACACAGGAGAAAGAGAAAAAAATATTTCCCCGATGATCCCATTCAATTTTTATTCTCTTGGAGCCTTTTGGGGACTGGTTACATAAAATAATTTGGTTTATTCCTCAGATTTTTAATACCAAAGGAAGCTTGATAGGTAGAATTAATACTGTTCAAATGGGAAAGCATCTTAATTTTCTCTCCCTGCTGTGCAATGAATAACTATCACAGAAGAACAGGAAGAGGCCAGTGGCCTGTCCTGGCTTCATCCCATGCCCTGTATCAGAGGTGTGAATTTCCAGCCTCTGTCCTGGCACAGTCTGGGATAGCTGAGGTTTGTTCACACACTCCAGGTCTGACTTTCCTTTTTATTTCAGCATATCTAAGGGCTAAACCACCCTTTTCCACACCCCCCAGCCCTCTCCTCAGCTGCTGTTCAGGGCTCTCAGTAACTCCAGTCTCTTGCCTCAGCTACCTCAAGTTCTCCTCCCCATGTTGGCAAAATCCAGCCTGCACCCCATGGCCCACCCTTCAGCCTGTCACTGTCTCTTTTCAAGTCAAAACCACCTCCAAAATGAGCACATGAGCCTTCAGAGGCAGTTCCCCAAGAATTCCAGTGGCAAGATCCAAATGCAGAATGTGTTGGGAGAAAAGACATTCTCTGATCTCATGGACAGTCAGGGCTGTCTGCATACCTCTCTGTTCACATCATCTGCTGTCCTCAGTAACATTCTGCTTTTGTGCCTCTTGTCCTGAAATACAAAACCACAGCTTCACATGTCCTCTCAGAGCATGTATCTTTGCCAAACTGAAGGACTTTTTAGGGCTGGGCCTGCCCTCTCATCACCTGTGAAGGATCTAATGCAATTTTGGGCACAGAGACTACAGTTTATGTAAATAGATCTTAAATATTCCATTAGATCAGGTTCAAATTCCATGATCCCACTTTCAGTTTTACTGGAGATTTGTGTGCTAGGAGGATTTCTCCTAATTCTTGACCTCACAGAGAACAACTGTATAGAAAGAGTAAGGAGAGTAAAGTAGAACACATGGGTTTAACTGAAAAACATTAGGGATGAAAAGCTGTGAATTGAATAATGCATTTTATTTGTACAGTAGGAGTACAAGTACCCAGAGAAACTAAAGAAGAAAAGCTCAAACAGATTATAGAAGAGTATGGATTCTGCTAATTTAAGAGAAAAATATAAGCTAATTAAGATATTGATGCCCACAGTTAAGTGTCCCATTAAATTAGAAAGCATGTCTCTAATTCAAATGAGATGCGTTGCTGGCTAAATACTCAGTTCCTTTTTCTCCTCATCTTCAAGAACTGTAATATCTCAAATGCAAGACAATGAAATCAGTTTTAGAAAGATTTGGGAATGTCCTGCTAGAGGAGGCAAGCATAATTCCTATGCATTCACTTTTACAGGGTCTGACTATGTAGACATATTCAAGACAATTCATCTGAAATAGGTAGATTCCTAAATTATTAGTTTGTAGCTATATGCTTATGTTGAAAATTAAGTTGTTTGTCATTCATCTTAGGTTAAATTATTCTGGAATAATAAAATACAGATCATCAGCATTAAAGGTAGGAAATGGTGTCCCTCTCACACATTAAACACAATTTAACTGTGACAAGTTAATTCAGTGTGGCTGAAAATCTGGTCTCACACATAAAAGAAACTAATACTGTCGTAACCCTTAATGTGCAAATGTCTATTTTTTATAAATATTTTTCTTCTAGGACACAATATCAGGCAGATTTCCCTCTAATTACTGTCACAAGATGTGCAGTAAGGTAGTCCTTATTCTGGTCCTTGATTTCTACAGGTTGCAGTGAGCAGCTGACCGTGGGGCCAGCTGAAAGATGACAAAGCAAGAAAATAACTCAAATTTTAATTACAGTTCGTTTAAATATCTGAGGAAAAAGGATGATCTTTTGCCTACCTTTGGAAGGAGGCACAGAACACCCTCAGCTTTTTGTAACCTGAAGCTGGGCTCTCTGAGTCTTCTGAAAGCTCAAGAGACCTGAGCAGCCTTTGCTCAGTGTCTTTCCCCCCATTTTTCTCTTGCCCAGTGGAAAGAAGAGTGACAAGGTGATCTTCCTGCTGACATTGGCTTGCAGCTCAGCTTCCCTCTGTGCAGAGCTTGCTCTTCACCCTGCTGTACAGTAACTACCACAAGTTATCCCAGGATATTCCCTGGGCTATTCCATGCAGCCACAATTAACCTGCAACACTAATTCAGACTGCTCCCAAATTTTTTAAGTGTACAGAGCCTGTTCTTGACTCAGCTATACTGTTACTATATACATATTTCTATCTTTATGACAAATAAATAAATAAATTTACAACAAACATAGATTCATACCTGAACTGGTTTATTTTACTCACGGACAAGCACTCTGCACTATATGGCTCTCTTCAATATTACATGTCCAGAGTCAATTATAAACCCTTTATATTTCTCTAGCAGGAAGGTTAAAATTCAATTCTCCTTTATTGCAGTTTGCAAATACAATATACTCTCCAGCTGGCTTGCAAAAGCTCCTCAGTTGAATCATCTTGTGCAACACTGCTTCTTACTCACTGGTACCTCCCTACACAACAACAACCTGACAGCCCCACACTTCCAGGCTATTTATTGGTCTGTCCTTAAATGGGAGAGTTATTTTACACCGTATTTGCTTTTTACTGAAATAACTGCAAAGACAGTTTTGTGTTTCTTTTTTGTTTTGAGGGGTTTTTGGGTGGGGACACAACGGTGCTTTTAGGTTTTCAGTGTCTCCTGGAGGCTTTGAGTCCATGCTGTCATGCTTTGTGCCTCTCCCCAGTAAATCAGGTGCCTGGTTCTTTGTTTTCAGGGTTTAAAATACTGTTACCAACAGAAAGTGAAGTGATGTGTTAGCATAGCAGAGTTCCTGCGTTATTGAACTGAGGCAAGAAGCCCAAAAAACCAAAGGAAAATGATCCACTGGAATCTATATTCCTTCCCTCACCACAGCTCCAGAACATGAGATTATTATGCTTGTTAGAGTAACTACTTATCTGCCTGTGGCCAGGGCTGGTGTTTCCTGGAATGTTGAGAAGGTCCACACTTAATTACAGGGCTGACTTGATTATTTTTGTCCAACTCATACTTTAAAGAAATCCATCATAGCTTGTCCTCAACCAAGGAAAGTAAATGGCCTTACTCAAAGGATCAATATACTCCAAAAAGGTGAGGCAGGAATAAAGAGGAATATTGGAGCACCTTTCTACAGGGTCCTATAAAGGCTGAGAACCTTCAGTGTGAGTTGTTTCTGCTACCAATACTACAGCTCCTAGGTCCATCCAGGTTTTCCTGCTTTGCTTACAGCAAGGCTGACACCTGGCAATCCTGGTTGTTACCTCTGCATCATTTTGTCTGACTTGACAGGACACTCCCTGGGATAGGGACTGTGCCTTGTCTGCAGTTTAAAAGTGAAGACGCACACGTAATACATAATTATTATACAAAACAAACTTAACATTCAAGGCAGCTTTGTTGGTTTTTGCTTTCTATGACTCAACAAATTTGTTACCTTGAGGTGCTAAACACAGTTGTGAGAACAAGAGTGAGAAAACAAAAGTCAGTTTTGCTCCTATAGAATTGTCTTCTCGTTTCATAGGAATCCACTGGTGTGACATTGATATATGCTGGTTTCCCCTCTCCTCCTAGGTGTTATTTTTGTGAAAGTGCAAAACAGCACCTTCACAGCAACATCTGTCAGCCAGGAAGACTGAGTATTTTTGGCATTTCCACAGGCAGAAATTATAGCACAGAAAACAATAGGTACAGGACCAATGATGCTGACAGGTATCACAGAAAGCTGCATTTATATAGGAATTCCAGAAGAAACTGAAGTCCAGCTAATAAAACAGTTTTCGAAGGGGAAATGGGCTCTTTCTAGATGCCTGTCCTTGACTGCCCTTTTTCTAAAGAATCCAATTAATAATCCTGAAAAATTTATTAGCCACACTGGTTTGGTTGCTGGGATTTCCCTGTGCTATCTGAAAGGATAATCAGCCCCTGGGGATGCTCAAAGCCTTTGCTAAGGGGGTCAAAACCTTCCCTCACCAACAAAAAGCTGCTGCTCTTCTTGTGATATCTTAATGCCCCCATCAGTAGCAGAGAAAATCTCCCTTGCCCAAGAACCCTGGGGGATGAGTGAATCAACACCTTACACAGCACCTGGTCTTAAAAACTGTTTATTAATGATTGCTGTGTAATCTAATGGGGGTGCCTATGTGGAAAAAATATCCCCATTTTTGCCCGCAGGACTGCAATGTATTTGTTTTCACGGATTTGCCACACATGGTTAGGCACAATTAGCATTTGCAGGAGGCCTGGGTAACAGGTAAGCACAGCCCCAAAATGGGGCTTTTCTCCTGAGAGCCCCTTTGAAGGTCAGGGTTGGAGCAGGCAGTGGTTCAGCTTCACAAATCTGCTCACTCCAGCTGGTTATGGGGAGAGCAAGTGCAATTCCCCCACGGCTTCCCAAAGGCACTGAGTCAAACATCTCAGTACAGCACAGAAAAAATTAGGGTCCCTAACGAGGAATTAGTGGCACTGTGGCTGTTGGTCATTCTGCCTTTTTATTATTACTGCTCATTAATTCTGCCCCATCTGCATGCAGGAGCCCCCATAAGTGACAGACACTCTGCAGACAAAGGACAAGGGTGACAGTCCCTCCTTCAAGACTAGAGCAATGCTTGGAGCCTGTTAAATCTGAGATGTTAATCCATGAAGTTTTAGGCTACTACTTTTTGACTATATCCAGCAGGGTTGATACAGTGCATTTCAAAGCTAGGAAACCCCTCCCCTTCACTTGTACTTCTGAAAAGCAGAAGATTCAGTTCAATTGACAGAGTGCGTCCCTCAACATTTAAAAATGCATTGGCTTGAATTTCTGTTGTTAACTTGAGCTCTCTCTGAAACATATAAATTAGTGTTTGGCTGAGAATTCCGCTGCAAGTTGCAGAATATGACAACTTGCACGATACAGAACTGTAAAGCAAGATGAAGCATCCCCAGCCCCTTTGCCTTTAAAATGCCATGGAAGCACAGAGGCTCTCGGCAGAACACCTTATCTGCTCTCCAAAGCTGTGACTCTTCATCCTTTCGTTATGAAGACCCAGGGGATTGCTTACTTAGCATACACCAGAGGCAATGGATAGGGTGAGCAGCCACTGCAGCCAGAAACCCCCAGTACCGAGCACGGGCAATTCCCTCCACATGCAGAGACTTTGGAGCTGAATTGTGCTGAACAGAGAGCCCTCGGCTGAGCGAGCCATGTGTGCCCGGGAAGAGCAGCCCCTGGCGCTCCGCTGAAAAGCAATGCAGTAAGTGCCGGGGTATTGCAGCAGGCACCGCTCCCCCGGGCTGACCGGGAGCTGGAGCTTTGCAGCTTCTGCCGGGAGAGACACAGCCTCCAGCCCGGGAGCAGTGTCGGGGCTGCATGATTTTTGTTGTGGTTTCGAAACGAAGTGGAGGGATGGAGTGGGTTTGCAGTGCCAGGGACTGTGGGGTTTGCTTTGTGTGGCTGTGTGGGTGTTGCAGGGCAGTGCTTGCTCTATGTCCTGTGCTGAACTAGGGCTGCTGGCTCTGGGGGGGCTTTCTGTGCTCATGTTGGACAGGGTTTGAGCAGAGATGTGCTTAATAACTTAATGTCAGCAGGCATTTGTGTTCTCCTTCATCATGCAGCATGTTTCCTGTGCTTGGGTGCAAACTATTTTCTGTACTAGTACTGGGTACTCTGGTGCTGGATTTACAGGGGCTGTGCCTTTGGGTAATGATGAATTGTAGATTGAAACTGTGAATGAGTGCCCTGATGGGAGGTAATACTTTTATTTCACTTCAGCAGATATGGTTAATTTCTAGTTTGTGGTAAATTCTTCACTGTGGTCTGGAATTGCAGATGCTTTTTTGGTAGATAAATGTTTGTAAGCAGTACTTTATCATAGCATAGCTGTGGCTTTCTTCAGATTCTGATGTTCTGTTACTGTACCCTGCAGTAGCAGCTTTCTGTTTGTACTGAGTAGGAGAGGGAAAGCATAAGTTAAAGTTTGCTTTATATGATGAAGGATTTTTACATAGTTTGAAAGTGTTTGCAAAATTAGCATTTGGGCAGTAATTGCAGGCCTTTGAAAAGATCTGTGCAGCATTTAAAGCAAATTTAACCATACAGTTTTTGTTCTGTTACTTAGAAACTAATACCAAGCTTCATTCCTCTGCTTTCTTGGTACAGCTTCCTCAGTGACTTACGAGCCCTGGCTTTAGGATAACTGCCTACCTTCAGCCTCACTGCCATTTTGGGCTTCAGGCATGTTTGACTCTTTAAGGCAATGTTTGCAAATTTTTTTTAAGAGAGCAGTACATGCAACTGCCAAAAGTTAGAGATTCTCTTTGTGCTGCTCAGTCAAATGTCAATAATAAATAGCCATTGGTCTCCTGTAAAGGAGCACTAATGACCAACCATTCCTTGGTTTTCCCACTCAATAGTTGTTTGTAAGTTGGGGTTTATTTAGTTCTTGTGAAATATTCATATAATGAAGAAAGAAATATTCCTCTGATATATCTGTCATTTTAGTTTTGAGCAAAATGTGTAGCATCACTGATTTAAAGGGACAATTCTCAAAAATTAGGCAAATAAAGTTCAGCTTCTTCCGAAAGAGTTTTTGCAGTGATGCTGCTGAAGATGTGTGCAATGTTTAGTCCCAGGCATAGCTGATGAGACCCAAAAATACCCTGGAAGTTGTGGCACCTTCTCACTCCCGTGCAACATGCGTGTCTTGGAGTTTTTTCCTTGAGATTAATGCTCAGGTGCTGAAAAGAAATATTTCCTCTGGCACTGCAGTCAAGAGAATTTTCTCCTTTCATCTAAGAGAAGCCTTGTGACATATGCTGTTACGGAGTTGCAATTGCTAAGATAATGCAAAATTAATAAGTGCTAATTATTCTTCACTAGCTATACAGCTTTGAAGATGGACAAATCTACAAGGAGGGTGGATCACATCTGAATCTGATCTGCTCCCCTCCTCCCTTTGTCTCCAATCCCTACTTCTCCCCTTCTTTTTATGAGCCTTTGATAGGTGCTATAGTTGCTCTCATTTAAGGACCTGAACCTAAGATCAGTGCAATTTTTCCAGCCACAGGTTCACAATCCATGTGTGCCTCATCTGCTCCTGTTTTCTCCATCTAGATTTCTAGCAAAGCCAGTAGCAAACTCGGGAGATATGAGAATTTATGATAAGATATCTCTGACTGAGCATTATAAAGCTGGTATTGGTGTATCTGTCATGATGAAAGAGCAGGGATTTTACCTGTAACATCCTCAGAACACACAGTTTTGATTACATTATCATCAGATATTTTCAGGTAAACTAACTCCAGTAATTTAACAAGCTATTGTTTTCAAATTATTTCCTCTGAGGTACAAAACAGGGGAGGGAAAGAAATGCAAAGAAGGAGTTGGGTGTTGGAAAGTCACTGGATTCATAATGAGAATCACAAGACAAACGGGAAGATTATGTCTGGTTTTATGCTTTCATGCAATTCTGAATCTTTAATCAAAATGTGTTTCCTGAACTGGAACCTCAGAATTATTTGCCAAATATTATTGTTCATGTCAAATGTAAAATGGAGAACATTAGGTATAAAATCTAATTTCTCAGCCTAGAATAAGCATATTAGTAAACATTATGTTTTCACCTCATCTTGTCTGTAAGTAACCCTGGCAGGAGCCTTGCCTCAGAAGTCAAGTTCACTTTATTGCATTGCAACCTGAGAGAGAAACATGCAAAGGGAAGTTTACTAATTTTGTCCTACATTGCCAGTAATGAGCTGCAAGTCAATTTAATTAATGAAGAATAGCTGCTCAACATTTGTAGTCACCTGAACTACTTTAATTTGCATCACTGTATTTCTACCAGTTTTTGACGTGTAGAGGCACGGACAGATTTCCCTGACAATGAGAAATACAACTGTCATTTGAGTTACAGAGGCAAAACTTCCAGGACAAAACTGGATAAAAGAATATACAGTGGATGGATAAACATGCTGCATAATTTGAAAGCCCAGTGGAAGTGTGTGTCATTGTTGCACCAGGAAGCAATGGCGCTGACGATGTCACATTAAAAGACACGACATTCAGCACGTTCTCAAAGAGATAAGTTTAGCTGTGTTTGTACAAGAGGGGGAATTTTTGTACCATGCTTAGTAGAACTGTCATGTTTATAAAGAAATACATCTTACAGCTAGTGACATGCAAAATGTGCCACATACATAGTCAATACTTTCTTTCTGACTACAAAAGAAAGGACATTTTCTTCCTTTCTTGTTTTTCAAGGGTAGACTTTCTGATGGTGTCAACTACTTAGATATGCTGCATAGTAATTATTTTATTCATATGTATGAAAGAAAATCTCTTAGAATCTTCATTATACTTATCTGCTGTGAGCATCAAGATTGAATTTAACTGGGATTTTCAGATATATGCTTAGACAGTCCATTTTCAAATGGACAAAATGAATATGCTGTTATTTTCTACTATCACTTCTTTCCAAGGGCAATTACTTAATACTCTGTAATAGCCACAATTTAGGATACTTCATTTGCCACAGTGACTCTCCTCACTTTCCACACCCACACAAACCCCAGAACCTACTGTGAGTAAAGCAGCAGTGCAGTAACATTCAAGGAGGATTAAAGGACTAAGATTGAGTACTTCCTAAAGCCTGCAGCCTGAGCTGTCGTTGAAAACAGGAGCAAAAGTGATGTACCTGCCTTTCCCAAGTGCTATTCAAAAGGTGTAGATATGCACACAAAAACCATGCAGAATTAGAAAGATCACACGCTATGTTTGGCAAAGTATCTTCAAAGTGCACCTGGTAAGGCAGGGTGACCTTCAGAAAGTGCAGAAGAGCTGGCCCACAGTTCTGTCACCTTCTGCATCTATTCCTTAAAGCTTTAGGCAAGAATTCTGGCATCTGGCTTTTTGGAGGATAATTCAGGACACTGAACTTTAAAAGGAGGCTGTGGAAGTCTGTATTCTAACAAACATAGCCATGAGCAACAAACTGCAAATCAGTATCTGATTTTCACTGAAACATCTGGAAGAAACTCCAAATGCCATGTGCTTAGCTCTGAATCTTCATGAGTTCATGGAACCTTTAATGATCTTTTCCTTCCTCTTGGACACAAATACAAAGGAAATAAGTGTGTGAACTAAACAAGAGTTTGCGTGAATGATTGCTGCAGAGACACACACCTCTTCTCAACATTATTTTAGCTTTTGAGTTTCAAATCTATTTCATCCAGCCCTGGGGAGACTAAGCCTCTGGGGATCCTATTCATGATACTCAGAATTCATAGTAGTCAGCCAGAGAGATTCCTAGACAGGAAGAGCATTGTATCCCCAGTGTCAGTCAGGACTTTGTTCAGAGGGAAAGATGAGGAAATGAGACAGAAGGTTGCTGAAAATACAGATGCTCACATTTCTTCTGCTAGAAACAGGGAATGATTTATTTCTTTTTATCATAAATCACAGGGTTTCTTTCAAGGCTTTGCTTTAGACTTTCAATCAGTGCTGATGGCTGTAAAGAATCACATGCCCAAGCAAATCTAAACTACCTGGTGGAAAAGCCTTCCATTTCTCTCCCTGCCCCATCTGATTGATTTCATGATTACTGGAGAATTTGCTGCTTCACACATTTACTTTGTCTTATAAACTGGTCCAAGGCAGCTGATGTCACCCATCCAATTTTGTTTCCATATTCAAATTCAAGCTCCTATTCTCTCTGTCAGCATCACCAATATATTTATGACTTCTTACCAAATAACCATATCACACCATATGTTGCAAAATTGTTTTGGGTTTTCACCAGTTTAGTTTAGAATTCAGCCCTCAGTCTGAGCATCATTCAGCTGGGAGGAGATCAATTCTAGAATCACAGAGTGGTTTGGGTTGGAAAGGGCCTTAAAGCTCATCCCATTCCAACTCCCTGCCATGGGCAAGGAATCTTCACTGGACCAGGATGCTCAGAGCTCCACCCAACCTCTCCTAGAACAATTCCAGGGAAGTGAAAAGCCTGGAGAGAGCCATGAGCCAAAAGCCACATCAGATATTACAAAAAATAATGGGAATGAAAAGAAGAGGAAACCTCAGCTACCAACACAGAGGGAGCCAATTTTTGTCAGTAAGACCTTGTCAGGAAAGCATCTCCCATTATTAGAAGTACACATAATGATAAGTCATAATTGCTCAAAGTCAAGAAACCCAACTAATCCAAAGACCAAGACTTAACTGGAAAAATAAACATTGGATTCATTTTATCTTTCATTTTGGGGTATTCTTAAGGATTTATGCTTCAAAGCTTTTATCTTCAAGCATATGAGAGCATTTTAGAATAAAGAGTTTTATATCTTTGCACAGTGACCTCAGCAGAGCTTCAAAAGCATCACCACATATGAAAACCATACAAGGTTAAAATTTAGGTAATCCCTATATTGAGAATCACAACTTTACAAAAGATTACTTGCTTCTGGTTTGTTTTTATTTTTTACAACATTACATGACCATCTTTGTGTCTTACAGCCAGCAGAAATGTTTCCCAGGAGGAAAAATTGAGAGGTTTTCTACCATCTGCATCAGCAAACTCCCAGAAAATGATGTTTTCTGGATTATATTCTGCCTCTGAGCTCACTGTATCATCACTGCAGTTTTGCAAGTCGCAAGCAAAAGGCAGCCAGAAAGGAAATACCCAAGTAAAGCTGATCCAATTCTTGTTCAGCTGCAAAAGTATTCAGAAATATCTCTCCTTACTCTTTTCATGTGCTATATTTGGTCAGCACACTGAAGTTGACTTGCATTATATTCTCTCCCATTCAGACCCTGTCACACCATTACAGCACTGACAGTTCTCATCTCCATGTTCACTATGGGTATTTTCTGGGAAGAAGCAGATTCTCCTGTTTGGAAACACCTGCTTTCACTTCATATCATTTTCCTTCTGCCACATCTTAGTAATGAGCTCTTTTAAGAATTGCCTGGAGAATGGGAACAGGTTGGTAATAGCAAGGAAAAAAACCAAAACAAACTCAGAATTGCATCTGTGAAGGAGGTTTTCCCCAGCTGCCTTCTGCTTTGGGTCTTGATCCCATATCCATGGAAGGCAGGAAGGAGACTCCCACTGACAGAACCTAAAAGACTTCTATGGAAGGTATATTGAGAGTACTTTTGGTGATGTTTATGATGCAGAAAAAAAAGAAGTGCAGGAGCTCATGACCTTGCAAACCCTGGCCATGGTGAGCAGCCCCTTCTGGGCAAACACCCAGCTACCCTCAGGGCCTTTATTTGTCTAAGTTCTACACACATTAAACATTCATATCTGAGCTGTTATAGACAATGAAGTTTTGTTCCTTCCTCTTGTTTTCTAATATTGTCTTGATTTAAATTATGTGCAGAACAAAGCAAATAATATTTTAAAAGAGGAATGAAAGCATAATACAGGCACAATAAAATTTGGTTACAGACAGAATTAAAGTAGATGGAGTAACTTTTCTTATGGAGAAATACTGCACCTGGGGAGGGTGTTTTGTATAATACTCCATAGCTTGGGATTTGATTTAAAAAGCCTTTTGGACACCCTTAGATCTCAAAATGTAGAGAAAACCAGCAAGGGAATGTGTGTCCTTTTTTTTTAATGTTTAAAGCATTTCCTTCATATAATCCTTGTAAACCCAAGATTTTGGTGGGAAATAGTAAGTGCATACAAATGAAGCAGATCCTCTGAAAGAAGCAAAACCTAAAAAAACCCAAGTAAATCAAGATCTGGAAAGAAAATGCAAGCAGTATATATTCCACAGTAAGTTTCCTTAAGCAATATTTAGTGCTAAGGCATTTTCTGTCTCTAGTGTAAAAGCAAAAGCAGCAGGTCCCAGCTGGATACACCTGTCTCTCTTGAAGAAGCAGCTGAATGTTTCAGCAAGCAGCCAAGGAAGGGGTATGTTCACTTGCTGCTTCATTTCAAGCTCACTGGACAGACGTGTACAGCAGCCTGTCAGGGTTGCTGACATCAGTATTTGTCTCCAAAACTACCCTGTGACACTGGGATTGATTTAAAAGGACACTGTCGAGCTGATAGGAAGCACAGTCTGCACAGAAACCATCACTGTCTGTAAGAGGAAGAGGTTGAGGAGGGGTAAAATACAGAGAGGGCATTTAATTTATAATTGTGTACAAGTACACACACACAGAGATGCAAACCTTAGGGCTCATTTTGGGGTTTTCACCAGCTGATCACTAAAAAGGGCTGCTAAGAAGGACTTGGGACCCACTGGAGCCCACAAAAAACACAAGGTTTTTGTAGCATTTGTCTACATTATGAAGACAATATATGAAGTTGCTCATGAAACAAAAGAAGCTCAGAGCTGTTCTATGCCTCTTTTTTTGTGTTTAACACTCTGAGTTTCCTTCCCGGAGCCTGTAGACCTGAAGGAATAGCACCTTACAAGCACTGCTCCCTAGCCCTGCCCGTGGGCACAGATTAAATCCAGCAGAGATGGAGCTAAATGTGCTGCCTGACTCTACAGAACAGCTCTCTGGTTCCCCTGCACCTGGGATCATGTCATCAAAGTCACGTTATGCTTTCAGGTGATATTTAATCAGTCACTATCCGTAAGAAAACACCTCAGCTGACTGCTAGGCTTTTTTTCCCATGTGGTTAGCTTTCAAGTGTCCTTCTACTGATTGTGGAACAAATTCTTCTGTGATGCTTGCCTGGGTTTGAAATGTCTGGACATGCTGCATGTGTGGTAGGTGAAACTTCTCAGCCTACACATTGCAGATACAGGGGACCAGTCTCACCTTTGCCCTGCAGTTACCATTGCTGTCATAGAAACCTGGCCCCATATATTCAAAGTTTAAGTGTGTTTGTAAACCTGCTGCCCTCAAAACCATTTCTGTGTGCTCCAGTGACTTCACTGGGCAGTTTGGCAGCAGAGGGCCACATTGAATTCTTCTCAGTTAAAATTCACAGGAGTTATAGTTTAACACTGAAAGGGACAGACTGGCTGTATAAGGGAACCACAGGAGCAACCAGCCTAGGCTGAGGTTTTTTTATGAACTCTGATTTAGTGATTTAAATTTATTTGGTTTTCTGAGAGCTCATAGGCAGTGTATTACTCTGTCTTGGCTGACAAGAGGTAACTTCTAAAGATGCATGACCTCAGTTTCTTGCTGTCTTGGAAACATAATAATAACCCTACCACATTGGAAGTAATACTTTCATTGAAGTTCCCCACCCCATCTGCAGTTATGGCCATGTTATGTGCTATGCCACAGTAATAACAGAAACACATCAACATGAACCTTGCTGGAAATAGCTCGAGCACAGCTTTGAAAACCATTTTTTCAGGTGAATGAAGTAAAGAGAAACTTTCCATCTCCAGGAACATATGAGCCTTTCTAGTGCACTTCTTGGCCAGCTGGAAGCAGGAGCTGTAGCAAACTGCTGTGGAGCCTGTTTGGAAGCTGACTCCAGCACAGGAACTGAAATAAATGAATTTGGCATCTAAAAGGAGGTTTTGTGGAGTCAACGCTTTCTAAGCAGAGGACAGATAGAGATTTGGCAAGGTTGGTGCATACATTATTGACATTTTAATGTCACAAAGGGGTAATCCCAGGTCTAACTCTGAGCCAGCTGAACTTGTGGTCTCGAAGCCCACCCTTCTCAGGTGCAGGGCTGAAGTGATGCTGAAGTGCCAGCCTGGGTGGGGAGGGGAGTGCTAGACACTGTCAGAAAATACACACGTGCAAAATAAACACCCCACCCTTTTTGTACTAACCTGTGATTTTTTTGCATTCCCTACTACCCACCCACCAAAGATAAAGCTTTTATGTTGATAGTTGTCAGAGAACGAGCATGAGAATGTCGAGAAAATAAATAATTTATGCCTGCTTTTGGTTGTTGAAACTGAAACACTTTTTTTAAAGGAATCTTTCCGAAATGGAAATCAATGATGGTTGGCATCATTCTCAGAACATTGCCTTGGGACACTGAAGTGCACAAATGCTTTGCTGATATTTTGGACACAGTGCAGAAGAATTTTCCAAGTGATTTTCCATCTCCCAGGAAAAAAAAATATTGCATTTTCCTATTTGCATTTGGACAACTATTTGTATCTTAAAGCAAGTATCTGCAAAACATTCATGCCTGCAGCATTTTTAAAATTAATAGCACAGAAGGAAATAACCCTGGCAGTCTAACAGAATTTTTTCTGTTGGATTTGGTAAGAATGGGATACTCTGTGTAAAGAAAGTCTTGTTTCCTTATTTACTTAGGGATCAGAACCATTGTCTTTAGCTTTCTTTTCTCCTGACAATTTGTTCCTGTAATCTCCTTATGTTCCTACATTAAAACCTTTGGCTAAATTGAGAGGTAGCTTAACTGACAATTTAAGCTACACATTAGTAAACATAACAGGAGGCAATGGAACAAGTCACCCCACAAAGAGAGAAAAACAGTGAACAACAGGAATCTGTGCTGCTTCACCTACTTTTTATTCATTCTTAAAAAAAAAAAAAAAATGTTTCCTGCAACATCTTTCTTCCTACATTTGCAAGTTACATCTGCTCACGCAAAGTTCATGATATGCAGAATAGTTTGCACCATGGTTAGGCCTGTTCTAAGGAGATAATAATGGATTTTAATCAGTGGCAAGCCCAGGAGCTGTGTGTCTGGAGGTCACCAAGAGTCTGAGCACATCCAGGGGAGCAAAGTGGCAAGACTTGAGATGGGCCCAGTGACCTTGTCTTGAGGAGCCATAGAGCTCCTCAAAATGGCTCAGCATCACCTTGAAAGCATCTCCTCCAAGTGCAAGGTGTGTGGTGCTACAAAACCCTACCTCAAAAATCACACAGCCGAGATTCCAGGTCAGCCTTCTCAGGAATGGGGGGAGAAGAGGCAGAGGAGCTCTGGGAACCTCTCAAAGAGCATTGCCATCCCTGTTTCTCTGAGAAAGGGTCATGGTCCATAACCAGCACAGCAGATACAGTACTTCAAATCTGTTTTCTGCAAGAAAACCAGGACTGCCTCACCCAGAGCTAGAGCAGCACCACCAAGGTGCTCAGTTCTTCAGGGAGGAAGGGGCTTGTGGAAGGAATAATTCTAAAGCACCAAACTAGTATCAAAGTCTCAAACAAACCTCCTTGGCTAGGACATTTTCCTTGCTTTTCTCCCTCTTCACCACATGATCCACCAAAGTGTCTCACCCCTTGACTGTCTGGGAAATGTGATAAGTTTGATCAGGAAAAGAAAAATTTCTCCCCCAGCTGTATTAAATTCTGTGGGTGTCCTGAGAGAAGATGATCTTTGGACAGCAGCAGAATATATGATTGCAAGCAGACAGTAATTTTATTACACAACTGCCCAATAGCACCTCTCTGAAATATTTTGAAGTTCTATGGCACAGAGAAAGTCAGCATTTTTTAAAGCAGTTTAAACCATAAAACAGAGTAGTAACCAGCAGGGGAAAATAAGAATAGCTGTTCCTTCAGAATTTTTGAGGGATTAGACTAATTTTCAACCTTTCTTGTACATGATCTATTATTTAATCTCCCACCTTACTTCATAGCAGCAAACAACAGTCTATTTTAAACTTCTGTTTTTCCTCCTTTATTAAAGCATTGCTCTCTAAAAGAATGGATTTTTGCAAAATGCTACTGTAAGAGAGAGGAGAAAGCAGGAGCAGGTCCAAAAAAGGTTCAGATGGTTGTGCCAGTCCTGCTGCTGTGCCATGTCACTGCTGTTGTCAAGAATATCCCTCACCTTGAAAGCCAAATCAAAGAGAATTTTAAAATAAGGAATAAAATTAGAAGATCAGACATGTGAAGTGAGGAAAGTGGGATCTGGTCCAGTTCTTACTATATTCTTTCCCATATTTGTGTTATCATGAATAAATATCAGTAAATGCTCTAACTGCAATTTATGTCAGAGTAAAAAGGAGAGGAACAATCAAGTTTCTATAATATTTTACTTTTATCACATAACATGGGCTAGCTACTGCATTTTTTTCCCCACTTGATCTCTTTGTAAGGTTGTCTTAAAGAGTTTCCCATCTCTTTATTTGAAAGGATGAATTCTATTTCTAAACAGATTTGCTCAGCAAAATTTTCTGATTTCTGTTCTTACAGTTCCTTCTCATTGTATTAGCACTTTTTTTCCCCCACACAGCTCTTGCTAATATAAACTTGCATTAACATGTTGCTTATTGGGCCCATAAACAAATTAACGTGCAGGGTGTTAAATAACTACTAAAGATTTTGTAAAAATACATTTAGCAGGCGGGAATGTGTTTGAATTAATAATAAACATATCAAAAGAGCAAAGATGATTCTATATACCTCTTTCTTTTAGATATTTTTTTTAGATTTCCATAACTTTCTGGGAAGCTGTGCTTGAAACACTGGTGTGAATACAGAGTAGAAAATCTGAAGTCATTTATTTTCAATCCTTCTCAAAAATACTCTGCATTTGCTGGTACAGCAGAACAACTCTGGGGATGCCAAAAGGGTGCTGTGAAAATCACTGCCCCGTAAAGTCCTTGCTGGCTACTGTTTAGAAAAGGAATTTGTGAAGGAATAAAGACACTTTTTCACCAGGTTACAAAAAAGGAGAAGGAAGAAATCCTTTCCAGTTGCTGGAACTGAAAAAGACGAGGAAGTGAAAGTGCACACAAAGAGGGAAAACCACAATTCTCCTTTGCAAAAAGGAAGGAATGATGTGTAAAAGGCATTCAAGAAAATACTTCTACCCCAGCCACAGGAAAGATTTGTGTATAATCAACTTCTGTTTGCTGCAGAGCAGTTGCCGACGTATTTTCATGCAAGCTGATGTTGTTTTCCCTGCTTGAGTGGCATAGCAATAATAAATACATTTATTATTCATTAAATGCCTTCAAAATATTTTAATAGGCCTCAGCATTTCCAAGGTGTCCAAATCACAGCAGTAAAACACCCTGCTCACATAATTTGCTGCCTTAACAACTGAATATTACAGTTTGTAGTTTAAAGTTTCTGAGTGCACATTTTCAGACAGAGTGGAGAATCACTTTAGGTATCTGGAGTCAAACCCCTAAAAAAGAAGCTTTCCTCTTAAAAACCATATCCCACTCACCCCCCTCAAAAAAGAAAAAAGAAAGAAAGAAAGAAAGAAAGAAAAAGCTGGCATTATACACAGCTCGATTTTCCCATGTTTTAAAACAGGTTTCATAAAATTCACTAAGTTCAGAGGTTGTCAAATGAGGAAAAGGATGTTTTTAAGGTAAAGGCAAACCAATAGACAGGTGCTCTAGCATGTGCATGCATTGTTTTGTGTGATTTGGATTGCTTCTTTTCTGGATTGTTTCTTTTCTATACACAAAAAGACCCCAACAAACAAAAAAATCCCACCCAGAAAAAAACCCAAAAAACCAAAATAAACCAACCAAACAAACAAAAAAAAAAATTAAAAAAAAAACAACCCCAAAAAAACCCCAAGCCCTGCCCCCCCAAAAAAACCAATCAACCAACCAATCAACCAACCAAAAAACCCAAAAAACCAACCAAACAAAAAACCAGGAAAGTAATGAGGAATCAATCTTATGATTTTCTTTACTTGCTGCTTGGAAGTAAGACTTCACTGGCCACAGGGTCCCAGCCTAGATTTGCATGATGGAGAGCTCTGCATTGCATTTCCTGAGTGCCACTGCATGCCAAAGCAGATGGAAGGTGATTTATGGTCTTCATTGTTTATGGGGATAAAGGAGGAGAGAATTATGCCTAGATCACTGTGTCCCAAATAATTCCTTAAGGTTATCAAGTTTGCACAGCTCTGTCTTATGTTAAGTTTATGCTGGAAAAGGAAAAATAAATCAAAATAAGAGGAAGTGAACCACTGAAGCAGAATGCTCAGGGAATGTACCAAAGCACATAGTGCTTATTTATCTACAGCTGAACCACATCAACCAGGGAGAAGTTTTATTCCCAGTCACTGCTCAGAGCTTCCAGTAAAACACTCCAAGATTACATTATTGTCACCAAGTCCAGCATTTGGTGAACTTTATCTACAGTTAGAGTCTGACAACATGTAGGCCATAAAGAAATAATCTGAAAGCTACATAGTTTTTCTTCTTATAAGATTAGCACTTGAACCATCTAACTGCAGTTGCCAAGGTTGTGTCCTGTGAGATGCAAAGAGAGAAATCCTTCAGAGACCTCAGAGCAGCCTGTGGTACAGTGAGCAATGCCATGAGCCACTCAGACCTTTCAGCAGCCAGGAGATGCCTGCTGCCATTCTTGGAAAGGGTTCAGAGACCCTGGAGACATGATCCTAACATGATTGGAACTGCCAGAAACCTCTCACCAAGATGCAAAATAAGGCTAAAAATGAATATGTGTTGGTGTTCTTTCCTGCATGTCTCCCAGGCAAGAATGTGGAACTCCAGGTACCCAGAGGATGTTTCCCAGAGGTCTGGCCTGTGCTGTCTTCTGATTCTGACAGTGACAGAACTGGTGTTCATGAACTTCAGCACATCCCAGGAGCCAAGGCTGTTTTTGTCATTTGCTAACATCACTGCACTTTGGAACTTAAAATGGAGCTGGTAACCCTGACCAAAGGCTTATCACAGGGAGTTCTCTTTTTGCTACAAGAATTCTTTCTTTCATATTAATGAAGTCAGGCATTGACAAATTTGCTGTTATTTAGGGCAAATGCTGCTGCAGGGGTTATATGAGGCTGTGGTCTCAGTCAATGTGGTATAGGATTTACCATTCCGTTCCAAAATGAAAAATTGCAATTAAATGCTCTTGAAAATGTCCTGTGCTAGGAAGAAAAGCCTTCCAAAACAGATTTCTATCTACTTGGTACAAGTCCATGGTTCTTTAATGTTTCTGTAAGCAGTAATGGTTTTGTCCTGCAAGACAAATACCCATTGATTTGAGTTTCTAATGACTGCTAGGTCAGGCTTCCTATATATTTGTTTAATTAATTTTTCTGACCTTCCTTCCATTTAATACTTGGGATGACAAAATTCCATTTTAGCAGCTGTGTGGATGTTAGTCTGAAGCACCCATGATGTCAAAGGCTTTGTATTAATTTACTAACCAAGTTATTTTGAGCCTTTTTAAAAATAATATGCACAGTCAGCACAGATTCATGGTATGGTTTTTTTCAGCTCAATTGCATATCACTTATCACATGGATTAAAATTAATTTATACACATTAACCTACAGGAAAGAGATGGTTACTGTTTCTTGAGGTATGAGGAAACCATCTGAGGTTTCCAGGGAGAATTCCAGATAAATGCATTAATTTTTAAAGTTGAAAAGTTCCTTCCTACTTTAATTAGCAATGCTTCAATTTTCTGCCTCAACATTCAATGATAAAGGTGGAGACTGGGAGAAGTGCCATGTCCAGTACAGAGACTGCAATGTGCAGGCAATTCCAGGTGCCATCCAGCAAACCAAGCCCATACTTTAAATCTGACAGTATTAGTTGGACTTAGGTTAAATGTCAAAGGCAGAGGAGTAAATTGGTTCTTGAATCCTTCCTAGAAACCCCTGCTCTCATTCAAGTCTTAGCTGAGTTGGTTTGAGCAGGGTGCTGATAACACCAAGGCTGAGGGCTCAATCCCCATGGGGCCCATTTACTCAAGAGCTAGACTCAATAATCCTCATGGGTCCCCTCCAGCTCAGAACATTCTGTGAATCCCTGAAGTGTTAAGCAAGTCTACAAGAAATTAGGAATCTAAATGCAACTGTATACCTTTTCCTGACTACTTTATTCTCTGGTCTGCCCTTTAAAGTACCTCTTTAAAGCCAGGCATGTGCTTAAATCCGTGCATAAAAACTGCATTCAGATAAATGATCTAAAATTAAAGTACCGCCCAGCTCTTGTATATTTGCAAATCAAATTTATTTTGACAACAGGTTAACATAAGACACAGATGAGACACAGAGCCTAGAGCAAGATGGATTGTGTGATTTAAGCCTCGGCAATTAAAGACCAGGCCCAGGGATGTTGCCTTCCAAATGTGAGTGTTCAGGTTCTGCCAGGACTCTGCTGTCTGCACACCTGCCAGTGAACTGGAGCAGTTGCCATGCTACTTCATGGAAAACATTTATTAAGTCAGTGATTTATTTAGTCTACTTGAAGAAGGTGGAATAAAACACTAGGCTGGTCATAATGATTATGCTGTTGTTATTTCTTTTTTAATTAATATTGAGCAACCTGTACTGCAGCCAACTTCAAGGCACTTCAGAATTGCACTCCTCATAGTCTGGCTGGAGAACAAAAGCCTTGGTAGGATAAATAATGTTTTCATTCCAGGACCCTACAGAAAACTACTTTTCCTAGTATCTTCCTTGCACAAAGAAAAGAGACTCTTGATTTTCCTACCTCATCTTACAGAGAAAATACTCATCTTTTTCCCCCATGTCTGAGATAAGAAATATAAAACTCAGAAACAGACGCAGTCCCAAGTCTGAAGTTCCCACAGAGGAGAAAACCAGTTCCTGTCTCACCATGGTTCTTTAACTCAATGCAATATTTACCAGGATAGAGCCAGGCATGGTCCCCCTCACCCTGCTGGCCTGGGATAAATGATTTTGTCCACCTGTCCATCCCAAACCCTTTGTCCCCTCCCCTCCCTGCAGTTTGCCTGTGTGGCTGATCCTGTGCTTGCTCCCAGGCCTGCTCTGGGTTATTGAGGGGGGATTTTATTAACACATTCAAACTGAAACACCACAGAGTTTTATATCAGAGATTTGCCATTGAGGTAGAGGGAAAGAAATAAAGAAAAGAACAGCTGGGCACAATGCCCCCAGCTCAGCATGTCTGACCACCAATCTCTGCTTGTTTCTAGATGCTGAACATTATGTTCACCACTGGGAAAGACTCTTTCAGCTTGCATGGGAGACAGCAGGGGTTTGGTGCTGATACTTTGCAGTTGCCCCTCTGTTGAGGTCAGTGGGACAGAGGCAGTGACTGTCAGTGCCAAGTGATACTCTCTGAACTGTGGAAAACTCCCTGACCCAGAGAAGAGACACAAAGCTGACTACAAACCCATCCTGGTGCAATGGTATAATACCATGTTGTGTTAGATCCACAACAGAACAGCCTTCAGAAGCTATTTTAATCAATTAAGAACAGTTGGACCCTTTAGCACATAGTTACCATCATCTACTTATTATGCACTTAAAATGCAATTACAGACAGGAAAATAATGTTCGTTTTCTATTGGCCTCGTTTTCCTTGAGTGAATTAAGTCTGCTTCTCATCTGCATTCACAGTCCCAGCTGCTTCCTGACTAAAACAGATCCTGTAGGCTTTTTATATCCAGTAGCAATGCAGCAATGCCATATGTAAGGCCAGGGTGTGTGGGGGAGCTAGGATGTCTCCTGGCTCCTGAATTGTTAGGCTGCTCCAAGTTCCAGTGAGGAGTCATTCTCTGTGTGGTGATTCATGAGATAGCAAAGAACATAGATCCAGTTCCCAGGCTGTGTGTTTAGGGTTAGAAAAGCAATGTTAGAAAAGCAATGTTAGAAAAGCTTTTCTCAAGCTTAAAAAAAAACCCATAACAGAAGGGAAGATAGTTTTTGGAGTCCCTGCCTGTAACAGAGCAGGTCTCTGAGGCTATTAATTATCCAAGACTGGTGGTAAAGTATAAAAGGTGAATGTATAGCAGAATTTTCCTAAACATATATAAATAGCAAACCATTCCTTCTCTGGAAGAAGGAAAATTTGCAGACAGGGCAACACTCAAGAACTCCCAAGTCCACAAATGCTTGTGTTCTCTGAATGTCATTGATGCAAGTCACTTGCTGCCATAATTAGCTTTGTCAGAAGACCTGAAATAGAAGGGGGTGGAGAGGAGTCCCTGCAGTATAAACTGATGGGGCCCTGTACCAGGGTGGTGTGTGGAGAGGATACCCCCAATTTCTTCAGTCTGCTTTCCTTCCTGACCACAGCATCTACAGGGTCATCTGATGGACAGATATGCATAGGCTGGCCACGTTTCACCAGTAGATTGCTCCACAGTTTCAAGGTTATTTTATGAGAAACCTGCCAAATGCTTTAATTGGTGTCCACTGCAGTAGGTCATCAAGAAAAAAAAAAAAAAAAAAAAAAAAAAAAAAAAAAAAAAAATCAAACAAGCCCACCCCAGTGCAGCATTCAGGAAACTACTTCATAGGAGAAGTTTTAAACTGTGACAAGGCAGCCTATCAGACTTCTGGAAGACTTCCTTTAAACTATACCCTCAGTAGGTGCCAAAGGAATAATTTGGACACTGTTCTTTGTGGTCAAGTGCAGGTTTTTATGCTGTTACTATAATATCTAAACACTTCCTATTAAATATTGCCTATCAATAGAACTGGCTATATCAAAGAGCAGATAATTGCTGGCACTTATTTTTCAAAGTCAAAACTCTGCTTGAACTTCCCTTTGAGAAAATTAGGATTTTATTAGCTGGCAGACAAGGGGAAGTGATTCCAAGGGCAATTTGGCTTGGGAATGCAGTGTTCCCATCGGAGCATCCTTTCTGGCAGTAAGGCTTTCCTGAGAGAGAAAGTTCAGCAGGGTTTCCTGAGACTGTTTAGCTCTCAGATCTGATTTTATGGAGGCCTTGGAAGATGCTGAGGTGGTACCTTCAGACATATGAACCCAGCACTGCACAAACCCCACTGTCTTTTCTCACTGCAAAGTCAGTAGTGAATCAGTGCTCAGAATAAAAAAGTTTGAGGAGGAGGAAGTCTAAAGTTTGTGTTTGTCACCACTGCACAATGTGGGAAATGCCAAGTGCTGCCAGCCTATACATCCCACAGATTTCATGGAGGTGTCTTGGAAGCACCAAGTTTACTCACTGAGTATCACACTGTCCTCAGCCCTGACCCAGCAGATGTAAACAGTGCTGCCCTTGATTTTCCTGCTCATGAGGGACGTTTACCACAACCTTGATGGCATTTGTGTTTTGCTTAGCCCCAAAGCACTGGGTTAAATTGAAGCAGTCAGAAGTTTCTAGCTGCCCACAGTCTGCCTGGTTGAAGTCAATGCAGTTTTTATGAGGCATTTTATTATTAAAAGAATTTCTCTAGAAATCAACCCTCCCACTGCCTGTCCAACATTTACAAAACTAATTTAGTTCAAGGGTGCTCACAGTCATGTAAATAGAACCCAGACATTTTTCTCTGCTTGGGGAAAGTCATTCAAAAAGAGGTACCCAGCCATGTGCAGGCCATAGTTTAGCATGCTCATAAAGAGCTATTTTCTAGCTGAGTGCTGTATATCTCAGTGCTTTTGAATGGTTTGCAGTTGCAGTGTTCCCTCAGCCCAGGAAGGGTGCCTGAGGCAGCCCCATTATTTACTCTGTGTATCACCCAGGGCTGCTGACCTTGGTAGCAGGACATGCATCAGGCTGGGTGTCAGCAGCCTCCTCCCAGCTCCATCTACTTTAGCCACCAGCCTGTACATGACTTCCCTACTTGAGGCTTGGCATATTTACAAGAACTGAATTTTACAGCACTCTCAGGCTGCTTTCCATTGCTGCCCCCCTAGAGCTGAGGGTGCAGCTGGGGCAGTCATGTGCATGGACAGAGATGCTGGAGGAAATCTCCATTTGCAAAGTTCACTTTGCAGAGCAGACAGGGAGAAAGCAGAGCCCAGACTTACAAAGACTGGGGCAGTGTTGGAGGTTTCTGCTGTTAAAAGAGTTTCTGTGAATCTTTGCTTATCATCCTCTCAGTTAAAAATTAGTTTCAGTAATTCCGAAAAAATAGAAGCTGTAATATTTTATTTGCCTTCCTTTGCAAGTGTTGACTCCCAAACTCAGCTAGAATTGAGGTCTGTGCTTTGCTGCTACAGGAGGCTTGAACAATCCTGCTCTAAACAGACAACTTGAGACAAAACACGGTCCCTTGCCTTGTCCTGCCAAAGATAATCCCTGTGACTTTGTTAGCTGCCCCTGCACAAACCCACCTCTGCATCTCACACACCTCTGCATGCCAGGCTGAACCTCCACAGAGGCTTCCACCCAAAAGAGAATGTGTATTTTAGTATAGAGGGAACCATTTTCCCCCAGACACAGCATCCAGATAATTCTTTGTGTTAATCTGCAGTGACACGGGAGAAGATCTGAGGCTTTTTTTCTGTGAATCAGAAATACTGCAGAACTGGGCAAAACCAGTTGTCCTTGTTTGCTTTCTAAGGGAAGATCTATGCTGAACCACAATGGAGCTATAAATCTCCTTCTGCCCCCTCACTCTCCCCCTCCTCAATCAAACCCCTGCCTTAAGAAGTCTGACTGTTGCTGGCACATGAGCAGGAGCAGCTTCTGAGCACAGCACTGATGGAACAGCACCAGCAGAACTGCAGCTGAGCAACTGAAAAGCAAGGGCTGCTTTTGAGCTCAGTGTCCTGCCCTTCCAGATGCTCCAGGCTCAGCTGCAGCACACTGAACCTGTGGGAGATCTGGAGTCATTCCCTACCATGAGGCTCAGCACTAGAATCATCTAGAAGACCTTGCAGGGAAAACAGTCCAAGGGGAAACAAAGAATACTTAGTTAGAAAAAAAAAAAAAATCCGTTCCAGATCTGCATTAGCACATATATAAAAATTTGCCTTAGAAAAAATCTAGTTCTGTATTGAGTCATGACTGCAGTCCTGTTAGTTCCTGTCCTAAGATAAATCTCCACACAGAAGTACACCAAATGAGGTAGCAGAATGTAGTTAATCCTGATGGTGTCATCGTGTCGTGCTCCCTGCACAGTTTTAAAGATCACTGGCTGGATGCTCTGTAGGTGTCTGGTGAGATGCTGCTCAGAGGTAACTGCCTCTTCTTCAGCACACACAGATGTGGGGATGGAATTCCTGTATGCTAGGTGTATACTTGCTTCTGGCCCAAAGTCACCTGTACTGCAAAGCAGCTCTCCATTGCCTGCATTTTCAATTAATTAAACTTCCAAGAGCATGGGCATAAAACAAGCCTGTGACAATAAAGAAATAGCAGCCATGGACAGGCAGAGACCCACTGGGACACATCTCACCTTATTATTCATAGGACTGAGCTGTTTGAGTTTAGTTTCTTCTCATGCATGAAGAGCTTTTGAGGAATCTCATTATTGCACTGAATAGAAATATATTCAGTAAATATGAAGAGACAGAGTTAAACTAGAAGCAAAGATCAGTGCCTGGTTTTAAAAGTATTAGAGCTGCATTATTTACAGATACAAACAGAGATTGAAGCTGAAATTGGATCAGATCTTAAATATCTTCTCTTAAAGGGACTTCCCAGAGGCATCCCAAAAGCATTGGCAATCCAAGAAATAAGAACATAAGAAACCAGCTGCTGGGGCAGCCCAGTGGGCTGAGGGGAGATGCTCCTCAGGGACACAAATGTGTCACATGTGGCAGCCCATCCTCCAGCACCCACAGCTGCTCATTTAGGAAGTCATAGGGAAGAGCCCTGATTAATGGTTTCAGGGTCTATTTCTGGACCTGTTGTCTGTAATTCATCCAGTTCAAAAAGCCTGCTGGTGCTGTCTCCAGTCCTCTGTGGTAGCAAGTTTTGGGAAGTCACTACCTGCTGAATAAAGAAGCCCTTGTTTCAATAACAAGCTGGTTGTCTACTAGTTCATTGAATGCCCCCAAGTTTACCTGTTTTCAAAATTGGTGATTTTTTTTTTTTAAACTGGGAGGAAACAATTTTCCCACTTACCTCATCTGTGATTTTTTATAGCTCAAACATGATTCCTCAGCCACCTTTTCCCCATCTTCTTCAGACACTTATAAAGGAACTGATCATATATGATGATATAAAGGAACTTCAGACACTTACAAAGGAACTTTGATAAGTTTAGTTATCCTAAAGAGAACTCCCTTGGGGCAGGGATCTATTCCTCAGCCCACTTCTCTGCTTTCAAACCACAGTTATCCCAGTCCATAAAAAACAAAATATGAGAAAAACAAAATATGACAACAAGAGTTAAACAAAAAACAAAATATGACAACAAGAGTTAAAAGAGCACTTAAGTTTGGGACATCTGGGCACATTCAGAAGTCAGTGTGATCCCTGCAAGGGAGAAAAGACCTTCCAAACTGCTGAGTCAGTCCAGGCAAGCCCTGTACATTAGGTTCACTTAAAAATGTTCCTTGTGGCTAATGGTGCATTAATAAGGTGTTGGCTGTCTGGGACTGTTGGGGGCTGTGCCAAAAACAGTCCTTTATAAATTGAACATGTACAAAGGTTCTGGCAGTCTGATTCCCAGTGACCCACTGACAAGCTACTGATCTAGCTGAAGATGTGGAGCTGGAATATAATTGCCCACAATCTTTTTAATCAAGGACTACACTTCCAGTAATCTGCTGCAGTGACAGAGAAAACAACATCAGGCTGTAACACACGTCTGGAATCAAAGCTCTTTTCTGTACAGTCTTAATTAAAGAGTGTTTCTGACTACAAGTTTTAGAGAAAAGTCAATGAGCTTCCAGCTGAGGAAAGGACCTTTCTTGATGTGATGAAAAGGCTGCAGGTATACTTAGAGAGTGTACATGAGCACATGATCAGAAAAAAAACCATGGAGAAACACAGGTAGCACTCAGGCCATGGGTTATACTTGGGAATTTCTTCAATATTGGGATGAGAGGGAAGGAGGGAATGAAAAAGCATCAGTCACCCCCAAAACAAACAAAGCTATGGCCAAAGTCATCACTCATATGGATCAGAACTGCTGCAGGGAAGTTGAATTAGAGCCTGGCCTGGAGCAGCTGCCCAGGGCATGGGTACCTGAGGATTCACCCAAAGGTGGTCCAGGGAACATGCCCCAGAAATGAGAATGACAACCAGGGGGATAATCAAGGGTGGCTTTTCACTGCTTGGGCAGCCTTCAATGTCAAGCTGTGCTGGTGATCACTGAGGTGGTGTTCTGCCCACCTTCTGCCACCAAAGCCCAGTCAGAAACAGGCCCATTGTTTCACCATTCTGAGAGATCATTTTTGACTGTTCTCTGTCTTTGATTAAACACAAACTGCATTTTATACCCATCCATCTGGCACTTCTAATAAATACATTCTGCAACTATGGGACACTCAAAGTTTACAAGTTCAATTTGTCATCCCTCTTTAAAATCACATTGTAACATAACAATCTGTCACAGAGGCCAAGTTTAGGAGGATTTCATAGAGTCACAGAATGGTTTGGGTTGGAAGGGACCTTTACAGGTCATCAAGCTCCAATCCCCCTGCAGTAAATTGGGAGATCTTTAATTAGATCAAGTTGCTCAGAGCCCTGTTTAATCTTGAATATTAACCTTAAATAATAAGGTTATTTTTGAATATTATAAGATTCATCATAAGATATATATATATATCATATAATATATCATAAGATATATTAATATATCTTGAATATTTCCAGAGATGGGGCATCCACTACCCTGCAATGTTTTACCACCCTCCTTGCAAAAAATGTTCCTCTTTATATCAGATCTAAATTGATCCTGGTTTAGTGTAAAACCATTGCCCCTTATCCTAACACAACAGCCCCTGCTAAAAAGATTCTCCCCATTTGCACAGGCAGCTCTTTACCAGCCAGCCTTGATGCCAAAAACCAGCCTTGGACACATTTGATTTAGTGCAATAGAAATTGCCCACATGTCCTGGGAAGTACAAGAGACAGAGACCATGAGCAGCTGGGGCTCAGACTCAGGATCCTGGCTGATCCTCACTCATCTCAGCAATGGGCCATTTATCCTTTCACCCAGCCTTGCTTGGTGACATGCCAAATTTGGAGGCTGCTATATTTGTTACCTACCTACAGAGCTATAGACTAGAGCTCAATTATCCTTAAATTCTTATCAGGATCCTTGACTCCAGCCAGGGCTGTCATGGAAAATGTAATGCATGTCCTGACTCAAGGTTTTGGTTCATTTGTAATAAAAATCATCTGGCCTCTCTCTGAAGGAAGATGCAATCCATCCCTATTGGGAGACAGTGGAAAATGCAGTTTATGTGGGTGCCAACTGGATCCTTATCAGAAAGAATCCTTTGTGCAGTGTTCATGTGCAGAGCTGTGCAGAAAGGGGGGGGTGGGTCTGAAAACAGGAAGATTTTCTGTGCTGTTGAGCTGTTTGGCTGCTCACACTGGTTCCAGATGGTGCTGGAGGCACTCAGTGCCTCTGAAAACAGGCCAACTTTCATTCTCCCAGTTCTTATAGTAGCAGGAGAAAAACTGTTCTCTTGAGAAAAGAAAACAGGGAAAAACTAGTAATGATATTTCTGCTTCTCCTGTTGGCAAATTAGAGCTGGAATTAGATAACAGGCTGCAACAATTCTGGTTTTCCAGCTGGAGAGGGAGAGAAGCTGCTGTGGGTGTCCACGAAGCACAAGGCTCTGCTCCCTGGAACAGCCCTAACCCAAACTCATTTGGATCACCTGGGGCCCCTAAATTTTCATTTCAAATCTTCAATTATACTTTCCTCCTATACCTCACACCAGCAAGGAGAGAGAAATCTGTGTAAGGAGGGCTGGTTTTGCCATTGTTTCTCATCCTTAACCAGCAACATTTCTGGGCTCTGGGGCTGCTCCTCCTGGGGGTCCATTTCTGCCCCATGACCTGGCAAGGGAGGCTGGCAGTGTTAAACCCCAAGTCCTGCTTTGCAGTCAGGTCCATATTTCTGCTGCATCTCAGGCTTATTCATTCAGTCTGTAAGACTCCTTTGCAAAACTTTTTTTTTGTTTTTTCTTCCAGTTTAGCTGGCATCACAGCCCTGTTTAGATCACCACAAGGAACCAGAGCAGTAGCACAGGATGTTTTGTGCATGAACACAAGCTACCAACATCCATCCTCACCCTCCCCAGCAGAACAAACAGGTTCAGAAAAGGAACAGACAGGAGCAGTGCCTTTGATGGAAGCCCTGTGTTGAGCCTCTGTCACTTTGTCTTGTTTTGAGCCAAAACACACTCTGGACTTTGAGCTTTATTTTTGCTTATGTTTAATTGATTATGTGTATTTGTTTTGCTTATGGTTGAATTGTTTAAATCCCTCTCCCCACAAATTTCTGAAGTATCTGAGAAAGGCCTGCATTAAAAAAAGTGTATGAATTAGTTATCAATATGGATTAAAGAGTACCTGCAGCTATTAAAATGGCAAAGCCACCTGTAACTATTAAAAATTTATTAAAACTCATTTATTAAAACTTTCTTGACGAGAAGTTACCTTCATTGGCAAGAATTTGACTTTTGATTTGAAATAAGTCATTCAGAGATGAAGCAGGGCTATATGATTCTTTTTTGCCTATATTTGTGGCAGTTCTACAGGTATAACCCAGCTATTTTTGCTGAGAATTCATCCTCAATGCTTTTCCTCAACTGGAAAAATATTGATACAGCCTCAGTCTGATCTGTATGTAGCTTTTCAAGATGAAAGGGCAAAAGATACCTCTGAGACATATCCTGCAATTTAGAGAATACTGGACATCACTATCACAAGGTAATATTTATGTAAAAATGAGTTGCTTTTCTACCTTGAAACGAGCCTTTTGTTTTTGTGAAAAAATAATAAAAAAATTCAGAGCAGTACAGAAAAATATGGGTCGTTTTTCCTCCTTGTCAGCTTTGCTGCAGTGAAAAATTTCTCCAACGTTTTGCTTATAATTCTCCTGGCTAACAGTCATTGTTTAATTTATAAAATAGCTGCCAGGACCAACAGGCATGTTTGTCTCCTTTCAGAGGATTTAAACAGCAGAGAGTTTAAAAAGCAGATACTCCATTAAAATGAGTTTATATGGTATCTATTCAGACCTTACAAGCCTTGGCTTAAAATCCTAATCCATTTGTTTCTCTAAGACTCCTTTATGTTTGCCTCTTGCCTTGATGAAAGGGGATGCACTCAGTGCATCACAGCAGTGATAAGGAAAGCAGCTTCAGCCCCCTTATCAAAATACACAAGGAATGAAGGATGGCCCTTCTCAGACAGATGTTCTTTCTCAAGCTCATCTAAACTTTTCATATCACAGGTATTGCTTTGCATTTCCCAGGCATTATCTCCTAAAGGATGAGTCAATGTTCCCAGCAGCCCCAGGACGGAAGGCAGCACTGCAAGGATGGGCTGAACCACGTTGTACAATGCCTGCAGCTCCCCCAGCACAGCAGAAACACAAACAGGGAACCAAAGGAATGTCCCTGCAGCTCACACAGGAGTCACAGAGCTCCCTTCCCCTGGGATGAGCCTGCCCAGCCCAGGACAGTGCCAGGGAGGGGAGGCACAACCCCTGGGCTGGGGTCTGAGGGAGCACTGGATTTTCCTTCTCCTCCTGCTCCCCTGTGGATTGTAAAGCAACTGATACAAAGACAACACCACAACTTCATCCTGCATTACTGCCCCTGTTTATGGTACTCCCATCACTTCCCACTCTCGTGTCCAGCCAGCAACCCGCAGAGAGAGTCCACCATTGATCCTACCCCTCTTTTTTTACCTCTGAATGACCACTTCCAGCCTCTGAGAAAAATTCCCAGGTGTTCTCACCTCAGCAAAGTTTAATCAAGGATTTTTCACAAAAGTTGAGCTTTGGGAGGCTGGAAATGCTTTTTACTCCAGATCCCAACTGTCCCTCAGTTCACTCAATAGTTCTGAACAGTGACTTCTTCCCAAGCACAGCCCTCTATTTTTAAATCTTTTGTTAATGAGTAATTCCACATGCTCCTTGAAGTGAGTGAGAAATGATTATTTGATTTAGGATGCTCTCAAATTATAAGCAGCCCACAGTTATTTTAAGTGTGTGCTGCATCTTGTTCTCAATGAAGATTAATGTTATTCCTGCCGTGGGGCTAGGCAGGAAGGAAACATTTGTGCAACAGCAACTTTTAAAACTTTCCCCGGATTGATTTATGTGTTTATTTGTTTTCAACTTTTGGGCTCTTGCAAATGATGTCTTTAGTCTTCTGATGGAATACTGGCATCCAGTGATTTACAACTGCCTAAAAGCAAGAGTGTGGAGGGAAGATTATTTGTC
This sequence comes from Urocynchramus pylzowi, assembly GCA_013397555.1. NCBI lineage: Eukaryota > Metazoa > Chordata > Aves > Passeriformes > Fringillidae > Urocynchramus > Urocynchramus pylzowi. Next base: position 361,595 of record VZRH01001029.1, on the reverse strand, counting down.
TCTTGACCATAACTGAGGGCTAGATCGAATAAAGGAGTTTCTATAAACTAAGCTAAGCATAAAGAGTTAAAGTCATTATGCATAGCAAGAAATAAAATAGTCCAACAACCAAAACAAAATGCCAAACAGTGAGTTAAAAAAAAAAAAAAGATTAAACCTGCCTTCAGCTACACAGGAAAAATCATGCTTATAGGAAGGCAGAGTTACTGAAATGAAGTATTGATTTCCTGCTGAAAGAATTGTAAGTATAAAAGGACAATTAATTTTTGGACTAAGCTAACGGTCACATTATTGCTCTCTGGGTGTAGCAGAAGCTCATCTGTCTGTATCTATCTACAGCATTTGACTCCTGTGCTCAGAGGCAGTGAGATTTTAATCAAAACTAGATTGTTAAGAATATTAGAGTATGATCAAGTGCCCAGGCTATTCCTGTAGAGAGTTGTACTTCAAATTGAAGGTGATTTTGTTTGACAAACACACATAATACCTATCTGGAGCAGCTTCTCACCTTCCTTCCTGGCCACTCACCTCTAGTCCCTTGCCTGAGCACACCCCATCCTGCTGAGCCCTCTCACAAGGGATTGGGGCTCATTTTTCGGCTTGTTCTTCTCAGCCTTCCCATCCTACATCTTAGAACTCCTTTCCACAACAATGTGTAAAAAGCCAGGTTTGTCATCCAGCAAACACTGCTGGCTGAAACTCTTTTGTCTGCATGTAAAAAAGAATATTATCCCATATCAGACTGACTTAAAAAAAAAAAAAAGGCAAAGAATTAAAAACTATTAAGTCTTGGTGTATCAGTTCAGATAAATCAAGTGGTTTTGTTTAAACAAACCATCCAAGCCCTAAATAAATATGCAGACTCCCGAGCAGGATCAATTCAAACCTGGCTGATCTTTCACTATGATTTAAAAATAGGATTTTCTGCTTGTTTAAGAAGAAATATTGATATGACCTTAGGCTCGAACATTGCTTTTCCTCTCATAAATGCTCTTCTGGGGAATGTGTGACAAATGAATCCATCCTGTGCAGGAGTGGCCTCAGGCTGTCTCTGGAGCTGTTCCCAAGCGTTTAACGAGTCCGTCCCGCCCACATCCTGCCTGAGGAGCAATTGTCAATTATTATTTTTTTTTCAGAGCACCCCGGTGAGAACTGCTTCCAGGTCTGGGTGGAGGTGAACCTGAGCAGAGCCCGGACGCCGTTAGAGCCCCACTGACCGACAAAACTTTTAAAATATGACTGCAGGGAGGATTTTATCTCCACAATGCTGCTATGCTGGGATGTGACAGGCTTCCTACCCAGGTCTGGAAGGTATGGATCTGCTTCATACATGAAATCTCACCATTTCCCTTCCCTTCCCTCCCTGTACATCTGCTGTTTTGGGAAAGGACTATAGAAGAAAAAAAACAAAAAAAAACCCAACAAGCCAAAACCAGAGACTGTTTTGAAATCAGTCCTAAGGGTTGAGGTGAGTTGAAACGTGATTAACCAGCATAGGAACCAGCTCTCTGCAATGTATGTGATTCATTATTAGTTTATATTTAAAGTGACAGTGCCAAGATTGTCAGGTCAGGGGGAATAAAACCCAAAAATATATATTTTAAAGTATCTTGCATAGGTAGGGCTGATTGCAAAATTCAGGCACACTGATGAGCACAAATGTTACAGAGAGCCTGTAACAGAGCTGGAACACTAAGGAGGATGCCAACATCCTGCAGAAGGTCATAAAAATTGAATATAATCTCTCTTCTGTGGCAATCCCTCATGAAAAGGGCACTGGGAAACAAAACAACCAGCCAAGACCAAATGCTCAGTGAGGTGCAGGGTTCCTGATCCCTGGGCCACATCCCTGACCCAGCTCCAGGACTGTCAGAACACAGACACAAAACAAGCCAGGGGAGCAGGACACCAAAACTCGAGGATGCCAACCCTTCTGAAGGGACACAGCTGCTGCCTGGTGCTGGCCCTCTGCAAGTGCACAGAGTCACTTTTGGTGCTGAATTACTCACCCAGCACAGCTCCACCCCTGGGTGAGCCTGCCTGTGGCACACACCTACCCTCAGAGAAGTTACAGGGGGAGAGACTGCACTGAAACACCCAGGGATTTACAGGAGGATATAGATTCAAGATGGCTAAATTGCCTAGTTGGAACCAGTTGGATTGTGTCTTTATTTAGACCTAATCACATTTTCAACAAATCTGAAGAATTTAAGAAAAAAACCACAATTCTACAGCTCACTGCTGTCAAGCTGGGCAAAAAAATGTAATTTTCTACAATTCAACTATTCAGAGAAAACTTGATCATTCAAGTGTGAAACTTTATAATTGTTTCTGCTGATTTTTTTTTCCCCACACACACAATTCTGTCAACATCAACTCTGCTAGCAAACAAGAGCAAAACATCCAGCCAGCCAGTCTATAGCTGCAGAGAGAGCTAATTTGAACAGCACTGATGGATTTCACACACCAGACCAAGAAAAACTGACTGCAAAACCCCTCTGCTCACCTGCACAGCTCACCCCAGGGCTGGGATGGAGGGCAGGGTGTGCAGGCAGAGCATCCAGCATGGACCCAACCTGCTTCAACCTGGGAGACTTCCACAGTACACTCCAACCCTGGCTGTACTGCTGGGCACCAGGGGACTGAGAAAGAGGAGTGAGTGGAGGCACTGGCCAAGGACATGGGAATTAAGCAGGACAAGTTGTGCAGAGATGGAGGACCACAAGGACCTGGCAGGCAGCAGGACACAGTGTGTCCATGGTAATACTTGGGAGCTGGACTTTCCCAAGAGGAAACAGTCCTGGTGAATGTGGGAACTCAGTGCATCACCTCGGATGCTCCGAGTCCCAGGGAGAGCCCCTGGGGGGCTCAGAAGTCCTGGAATGTAGCCAAAAGTACCTGGTGGCTTGATTTTGACCCTTCGAGAGTCATACTATCTCAACATGAGGATTCACAGGTTTCTGAGGTGTAAATGGTGAAGGACAAATACTTTTTTAGACTAGAACATAGGTTTTAGGATTCTGGTGCAAGGGGGTATGATGGAGGCAAGATGGAGGATTTAGGCCCGACCTCGTGGTTCTTCTTCTTCTTCTTGTCATCCATTTTCTGTGTGATGTATGCACTTTGGATTGGTTTATGCTAAAGGTGCACTGTTCAACAAAGGTGATGGGAATTGGTGAAAAATTGTAAATATCATACACGTAATTATCAGCATAAGAATGTTCTACTGCCCCAGGGGCGGGGAGTTTGCGTGTGGCTGCCTTGCTGGTCGGATCTCAGCTGGGCAGAAGAAAAACCTTTTAGATAAGATAAAATAAACAACCCGAGAAAAAGATCAAAAGAAGAGTCCAGACTCATCTGTTCATCTGCGGACCACCCTACGCGTGTCCGACAGAGACAGGCAGCCGGTCGGCCAGGTGAACACAGGCAATAACTGCTTTTGCATTTGGGGACTGTTCTCTGATCTAGAGCAGCAACGAGTCCCAGCCACCATAAACTAACCTGGAGGCAGCTGCCTCGGGCAAAGCCCCATCCCAGCACCCAGCTCTGCTCAGCACCAGGGACCCTGCCCTGCCAAGCCTGCTGGAATGCAGCTGCAGGGGCTAACAGCATGGAACACCACCAAGGGCCTGCTGGCACCTTGGCTCACACGAGCTCTTGGACGAGCCAGACCTGCAGAGGAGGTTCCACTCCGACAGATGCAGGTGAGCAGCCAAGCTGAGAGTGAGGACAGCCAAAGCCAGCTCCTCCTGGCCGGCCCAAGAAACACATTGGCCACCAGTAGTGACTGCCTGCAGAATAGTACCAGCATCAAAACTGAGTTACCGAGTCTGTGGGGGGACCAGAAGGAGGGAAAACATGTGATTTATACAACCTCAAGAATACAGATTTTTTTTTGAAAGAAATATTTCTAGTCCCACTGAAAATTTCTACTTTTGTCAAAACAGATCAATATAAACCTGAAATCATTAGGTTCAAGCTGTCACCATAATTTACTGTGCAAATACAGCTCAGATGCCACAGCCCTTCACTCTGCTCTCTGCCTGGCTATCCTTTCCAAAAAGTGCTTTTCCATTCCAGCAGGAAAGAAGAATCCTCCAGGCACAGTCCTGGGGACAGAGGGATGCAGCACTTAAACCAGACTTCTATGAGTTTGAATGATGCCATTTTGAAGAGAAAAATCTCCAAGGGATAGATCTCTACTTGAAACCTCTGGTCATTTTCTGAGTAAATTATTCATCTTTCCAAAGAAAGTAGATTTGAGTGTAAATTCAGTTTTGCCTCCAAGATCAGTATTGATAGAAATTACCAGGTAGTTCTGCTATTCTGCTGGAGGTAACTTAGGGTGAAATGACCCCACATGGTATAACCATCAGAATGTCAGGAGGGGAAAAAAAAATTAAAATCACACCCATCCTTGTTAGGCCTTCACAAGAGCACTGCAGGAAAAGACTGGGATACATTAGCAGTTTTGATAACATTTTTTTTTTCTTTTGTATTCATAAAGCATTCATACTTAATACTCAGCTTTGCTGACAAACCTTTTTTTCATCAAATGAAGTTATAAACTGCAATGTAAGATCTCTTGGCTGGTGAAACAGAGTGGTAGCAGAGCCTCTTGAGAATATTAGACCTCTGACCAGGCAAGATGAGCATTACAAGCCTGACCTCACTCCTCAGAGATTTCTTCATGAGCTCCTAAGGATGTGACTGGTAAATACATGAGATCATGAGATGTCTGCTTGGTTTCATTCACTTTGTGTCATCAACTTCTTTAATTTCCCTGCTGCAGGACTGGCTGTCACAGTAATTTCTATTTCTGGAAAACTTTCAGAAAGCTTTCAGGAAACTAAAAAAAAAAAAAAAAAATTAACATCCTTGTGCTTAAAATAGACTCAAGAGCCCAGCTGATTTGTACTTGCCTTCTGGGATCTAGGAGGTTGTGAGGCTGGAAAACCACCTGAAAAGGAGCAAATTATAAGACAGGGAGGAAACTAAGATTTTAAAATAAAAGGTCTTCAGTTCACCCTGAGGAAGATTTGCAGGCCACAGGAGTTCAGGAGTCTCTGGGACACCCACTGGCAGCTGGCACAGCACGATGCTGCAGGAGCAAAATGCTCCAGCCAGATGTGAGCCACCACTGCAACAGCCCTGCCAGCAGCAGCAGCTCACTGCAAACACAACCAGGCAAACTTGTCTGTGCAATAAAAGCTGGGATTTCCTCACTGAGTTAATGTAGGAATAGAGAGCAGCTGGGCTGTTTGATACCCCAGTTTCACCAAATCCTCTCTACAGCTCAATATCCCTGTTCTCCTCTCCAGTTAAAGCAGGGACTGGCTCTCAGATGGATTATTGCATTTGATGTGAACGACTTTGTTGCTTTGTTTGCTGTAAAGAGGCATTCCATATTCCTGATCCTCTACACTGAAATCCCCAACACTTCTCCCTCCCACCTTGGCCAAACATGGAATGTCAGGAGAAGTTTCCCCTTCCCTGGGCAGTGACTTGATTCTTTGTAAGGTCAATTTCTCTCCTTCAGCACAATTGTGCAAAGCAGTTTGTGTTATCAGCTGATGAACTGTCCAGAATCAAACTTTCAGAGGGATTCCATCACTGCTGAAGTCATTTTGGTTATGGATTCAGGTGAGGAGGCCAGAGAGACCTTCAGCTATGCAGACATCTGCAGTGAATAAGATAATTCTTGTTCTAATCACATAATCACCTGTACCTCTCTGGTTGATAAAACATCCACTTAAAAATTATATTGCTCCTAAAAAAATCTTCTACTGCCTGGAGAACCTTGAGTACCAGAGATTAAAAGATTATGGAAAATAAGTATGCATAATTTTCACTTTGCTTTGTGCCAGTGAGAGACAGAGAATGTTTGGACAGAGAGGAAAATTGGGATAGAAACAGTCTGCTCTGCCATTTGTCTGATCTTTCACACTAGCAGAGGAATGGAAATATTTTTATGATTAGGAAATGCTGAGACAAGAACAATGTCTGTGCCTCTTTTAAGAGATGATATTTCAAGCAAATTGTGCTCATTCACTATTGCTTCTCCTTTCTTTGTTAACATCTCTTTTTAGTGTCTAATATTTTAGCAAGAAGAATTTGTGGGCTAAATTAAGGTGGAGATGAGCTTTCTTCTTCTCACAGCTCTCATTCAGCTGAGCTACAACATTTCCATTGGGTTTAATTCCCTGCAAGAACTTATCAGACCTGTAACAAGTGTCTGTGGTACAACCCCTGATTTTCCCCATGTCCAGGAGCAGCAATCCCTGGTGCCTGACACAGTGTTTGTCTTGCAGGTGCTTGATGATGTTAGGAGTAAATTCAAGGCCAGATGAGGAGCGGCCTGAGCAATGGAGGTGCCAACCCCAGAGCCCGTGTACGTCGACGTGGACAAGGGACTGACGTTAGCATGCTTTGTCTTCCTCTGCCTCTTCCTGATTGTGATGATCATCCGCTGTGCAAAAGTCATCATGGACCCCTACAGTGCCATCCCCACCTCCACGTGGGAGGAGCAGCACCTCGATGACTGACAGACAGAGCCTGGGATGCTGTGCTCCAGGAGGCCTTTTCCCACGGGGAAGGCTGGCTCACAGCCCTTTTCAGATATGCAGGCCAAAGGCAATATCTCCAAGAGCACATAGTGTAAATTGGTTTTGCTCAACAGGTCAAGATATCAGCAAGCCATTCTGGCAGCAGAGTTTACTACTATGCAGCAACTCTTATTTTACAGTTGGCATTTTAACTCAAGTAGCACAAGATTCTCCAGATTTTCCTAATATAACTCTTGGTCTAGCACAGTTTGTCCCACCCTCAAGATCACCCACAAATGCAGGGTAACCATCAATACCATGAAAAAGCAACAAGAGTATTTTGTCTTTCCTGGAAACAGATTGCTTCAAATATTGATTGCTTCCTTGGTTGTTATGGGTGCATTTTAGGAAAGGCCCAGATTTCATATACCAGAGCATCATTGAGTAGAAGTGCTGAAGCACCTCTGGCTAAGTAGAATTATACAAGCAGATTTATTCTTGACTCACTTGGCTCTGCACTTGCACTCCCTACCCCACTGCAGCCATATTTCCAGTGACCAGGATACTGAGACACTCAGGGGATCCTGTACTGCTGTAGACCCCATAGCAGCACCTTGCTCTATCCTAGTCATGAAAAACCAGCCATTTCCTCTGTCATGGGCCCTTGGATTAGTCAGGCCACTGATTCTGAGCTTGGTAGGCACCAAAAATCCCTGAAGCAGAGCCTGGACACTGCTGGTGTCAACTACATAAAACTTGCTGTGATTTTCAAAGAGTGATTCCACATGCAATTTCACCCTTCTTTTACTTCAGGTGTACTTCAGTGGCATGAGACAGGACTAGAATGACAAAAACAATAAGCAAAGAGACTTTTCTCCCAGCTTTGTCATTCAGACTCCTCAGCATAACATTTACAGTCACACACAATAATAAGCATTCTACCTCGGAGAAATTCAGCTCCTTCAAAGGAAGATTTTTCCCATGAGTTTGTAAGGTACATTTCTTTCTCTCAATTCATTAAGACAGCCATTATGCAAGAAGGCAGGAGTGAACATGGGAGCTCTGGAAATTTATTATTTACCCTTGAAGAGTGGGCACTGCAGCATTCCAAAGTTCTCTATTCCTCAAATTCTAAGGTTTGATCATGCCTGCCTTTTCTTTCATGACTACATGTCCAACTTATGGGATTGAAAGGAAGCAATTCAGAGCAGGTACAGCAACCACAGCAAGCACCATGAACAGACAAGGCTTGAAAGCACAAAACTTCAAGAAGGCCATTTCTCCTCCTCACCATCCTGCAACCCCTGTTATCCCCTGGTTCTTGCCATGAGACAACACACAGTGGGAGGGAAAGGTGGAAGCAAAGGCTGTGACAGGAAAATTGGGACACAGACTTTGTAAGGCACTGTTCTAGCTGACAGGTTTGTTTGATAATCACACAAGTCAATTTTTATGTGCCTCAGTCTACTCATCAGTGAAATGGGTGTAACAATTTCATCTTGTCACACCTCATTTTGTCTATCTAATAACACCAGAAAGCACCTGGAGAGCCTTAGACAGGGACACAGAAATGAGGTTCTTACTTACAGCTCTTCCTGCTAAAACCAACAGGGAAGGTCTGGGTCTCCTTACACTGCAGGACTCTGTCACACAGGCAGAGGACTTGTCCAGACCCCTATTTACTTTCTCATTGCAGTATTTTGGGCCAAGACAAATGGCACCTGGCTTTTTTACATAGCCCACTAATTTCTGAGGATGTAAGGTGCTCAACACTGCAAATACAGAGATCCCAAAACATCAGGCTATGAGGCATGTGGAGACTTTTGCATGGATCTTTTGAGCCACACAATTTTTGCTGATCTCCGTTGTAGGAGATCCTATTCCTGAGGCAGGAAATTCAAATTAGCTTTCCTCCTGATGTCCTCTAGCAAGAGACCTCAACTGCTTCCATTACCCACTTCAGATTGCTCCTCAGGCTGTTATTTAGCCTCAGCTTCTGCTAGCCGGGTAATCACCAGTAGCACAGCACTTTTTTCAGGCTTGAATGTTAAATGCTCATTGTACTTCGAGCAAACCCACAGTTCTCTTACTGGTGGCCAAGCCTATCATAGGAATGGATGTCCCAGTTTAAAGAACAGCACTTTTGTTCCCTGGGCTAAAGTTTGGAACCTGTTTTTTAACCTGTCGTTAAATCTCGTATCCCTCTAGTGGGGTTATTTACAAAATAAGCAAAATAACAAAATTACATCCAGGCTAGGGACACTTTCAGTTTGCAGGTCACCTGGCTGTGTTCACAGCTGGTGCAGAGCAAGGACAGAGCTTGTCCTCACACCTCTCAGTGCCAATACTCCACTTGGTGTTGGTCTGCACGGAGGACTCTAGGCATTGTCACATGTCACTGACAAGCCCCAGTTCAGCTAAGGACTTATTCAGGTGCTTAAGTTTAAACCTCTGAGCAGGCTGCCCACCTACAGAGACCAAGGTCAGTCCTGTGGCATGTTCCTGGCAGGGCAGGGACAGCAGCACACAGTCCTTGGAGGAGCAAAGCCTATCTGAGAATGAAGGGTTACAAATGCTGAGGAAGCAAATTGACAAATTTGCTTTGCAGGGATGGTTGCCACTTTTTTCTCTCTTTGTCCAGCTGAACAAACCATTTTATGGATTTTCCTGAAAATCCTAATGAAAAGACCCCTCTGGGTAGCTTCATTTTCTAATAAAAAGGCACTTGTCCTCCTGGCATAACCTGTCAAGTCCATCCTTCTGTTGACAGAAATGTCTCTTAAAAAACCTGGATAGTCACATTCACATGACTACATAAAAGTTAACGAGATAGTTTTTATACAGAAAATGTAAATCTATTGTACTCTTCACTCTTGTGACCAGTGACAGGACTTGAGTCTGTCTGAGTTTAATGAGCCTTTGGACAACACTCTCAGGCACATGGTGACATTCCTGGGATGTCCTGTGCCAGGCCAGGAGTTGGACTCAATGCTCCTGATGGGTCCCTCCCAAGTCAGCATATTCTAGGATTCATTCTAACTTCTGCCTTTCCCCACTGGTTACAATCACACAACCTCACTCCTCTTTAACCAAAAGCAATACTGAGCATCATGCCTAAGCCAGACATTTTAAGCTCCTTCCCCTGGAGCCAGACTCTCCCACCCCAGGTGTGTCACTGCAGCTCTGGCTGGTGCCAAAGCCATGCTCACGGCCAGGGAAGGACTCTGTCAGCAGGAGCTGCATCACTGGGCTTGGTAGTAATTCCAGCTGCATGCAACAAGTGCCTCTGCTAGTTTTGGTTCTTTTTTTAATCATTGTGCCATACTACCAGCAACTGCACTCAGAGGATGTAAGTCAAACTTGTTGCAAGTGTATTTATCTAACATAATAAACAGCTTCAACATGGAAAACCTCCTCGCTGTCTCTGTTGTGGTTTTCTTACAGTTGCCAGGACATCTTTAAAAATACAACACAACATGATTTACAAGAAGGGCATACATTCATGACAGCCCTCCTTGGAGAGTGAGAGCAGAGAACAACTCCCTGCGTTGCTGCACTACAGAATTTTGGCGCTCAGAGCAGAGCTGACGGAGCCCCGGGTGTTCCTGTGGCTCTGCAGAAGGTCAGCCTTTCCAGAGGGGCTATTTCAGGTTACTCCCTTGGCCAGGAAGAGCACTCAACTGAGCTTCAGCTCAGTGGGGGACTGCAGCATCTGTATTTCAGCAATTCCTTTTCAGTAACAAATTGCATACCAAAAGAAACAGGGCCACTGAGACCGGAATCCCTCCTGCTAGCGACTGGAAATGAAGAGCATGGAGCATCTGTGAGGGTCTCTTTGAAGAAGCTCCAGAGTATGGGATATGCAGGGTAAAAATCACCTAGGGAACTCCTCCTCTTGAAAAAGATGAAGAGACGAATTGCTAATTCTTTCATCTTGAAAAAGGGCTCTGTTGCCTGAAAGCTGGGTGCTTTACAGATCTGCTCGTCCCTGCAGCAAGTCCTCTGGCAGCAGGATCTTTGTGCCTGGAACCCAGTTTTCCACAAAGACTAAATCCCACTGATAAATCACTACTTCTCTCCTAGTTAGAAGCAGGGGCTGGAGTCTTTACACTGTTTTCTGTACAGTAACTCAGGCTAAGGTAAGAGCAGACCTGAACTGAGACCAGCAGCAGCTGAATTTGAGCAGACACCCTGGAACTGTTTTTCTGGAAGAAACAGGGACTGATGGCAAGCCAGAGACCCACATGATGCTGCTGCAGCCTTTTCTGGCCAAAGGTGTCCCCAGCATGCTGGGTCATTACAGTCTCAGCAGGCAGCTTCAGCCCAGAAGCCAACAGGACTCAGATGGGGAAATGCTGGGCTCAGACTTCAGCCATCTCCTTCACATTTAAAATTTTTTTTTAAAATAATTTTCATTAAAAATGGTCAATACCTTGCTAGCCAGGTGGAAAACTCTGCTCACACACACATCTTTAAAGCAATAAACAATTTGGAAATGCTGGTTGCATTTTTTCTCAGGTCACCATATATAGTTCAATTCACAACAGTGTTAAGAAACATTGAATGACAGAGTTCTTAGTTACAAAGCTCCATGTTTTGTACTGGAACCTATCCAGGCAGCCCACACAGGGAAATCAGAAATCAAAAATGCATTAAAATTGCATGAAGTGTGCCGAAGCCGTAAGAAGTGCAAAGTTTTTCAAAACTTATTTTATATAATTAGATTATATATAATAAGATTGATTTGCTGGATTTCTCCAGCAGCTGCTGTCTTGCCTCTGCAGATCAAAGGAAGTACCTGGGAGGGGTGAGCAGGCAGCAGACCCCAGACAGGTCCCAGGACACGACAGCTCCAGGGCACCCAGTTCTCTGCAGGGCACTGGAGGTGCTGGCTGAGCCCTGAGCACACCTGCCCTGGATCCAGGGCACTGGGAGTGGGACAGGAAAGCCTCCCTGTGCTTGCAGCTCCCAGCCAGCCCCTCAGGGCTCATGACTGAGCTGTTGATCCTCCAGGCTGAGCCAAGGGAAGCCCAGCTGCCACCAGGGACTTCTGCTCCTGCAGCATTTCCCTTGGATGTTCACTAACTGTGTCAACACCAGCTCTGCCTCAGCTGCTTATGGAGCAAGCAATACTGAGCAAAGAGGGTAAAATCAGAAAGCACAGGTCTGTGGTTGAAACTTCATGGAAAACCAAGCACTTATGCAACACAGAAAGAGTTGAGGTGAAGAAGTTCTTGGGAATGAGGGAAGAGGAGAAGGAGGAGCAGCTCACAGCAGATTAGTATGGAGCAGCATGGTGCCAGTACCTCAGCATGTCCCTCACGTACTTCCAAAGCCTTCAATCAATTTTAAAATCCCAGAAATGATCTCCTTCTTTCTCACTAAGCAGCAACTGTGTGGGCATTCTGAACAGAAGCAGCAATCAAACCTGAGAAATGGTCTCCTGCCTCACTGCTTAACACCAGAAGCTACGTGAGTATCACCTACCAGCCCTGTCCCCCTTCACAAAGTCACTACCTTGACCCTGAACAGCTACTGAGAGAGTGTTTTACTCTGAGTTATTACTGCCTGGGTAATGAAAGAATTATTAATATTGCTGACCCAAACGCTTACATCAAAACTAATTTTTTTTTCCAAGATATCCAAGATATTGCATCCATTTCTAATTAGAAATCTCTGCAAAAAACTACTTCAGGTGAAGAGTGCCTGCATTTCACAGCAAAAAGCCATTGGTTCCTTTAAATTCTGAAATATATTTTAAGGGTTTATTCCATGCTCTTTTTTTGACACTTAATTATACCAACAGCACTATTATAAATTACACCCAGCTTTTTCATTACACACCAACCAGACAATGCTTTGATCTGTAAGAAAATGCATCTCAAAGTACTGAACAGTGGCTGCCTTTACTTTTGCTACCAGCAATATAACAAAAGCAGGTGGACCAGTCTCAGGCAGCATGATTTATTGCCTCTATGCCCACCTTGTGATAAAGCAGCACAACCCAGAAGCAGCTCCTGCACCCCTTGAGGAGCCCCCATCCAGCAGCACTCACCCCAGGATCACTGTGCTCCAGCATGGATTGCTGCTGGGAACTGCTGACCTCTGCTGAGAGGGAAACACCAGGCAGGAGAAGGGTGCTCCAGGCCAGCACAGGTGCTGTGGTTTCCACTTAGACACACATTTCCATTTCCTCTGGTCATGAGCGAGGCTCTGTCTCCCCACACAACGTTGGATGACCCTGAATGAGGCCTCTCAGGTGGCTGACACAGCAGAAAGGTTTTATTTTTTCCTGAAGATCCAAGAAGGATTTTCTTGTTCTACACACTGGTTACAAACCTACAAACCTGGTGCTGTAACAGGGCAGTGAAAAAGGAGCTCTGAGTTTGTTTGTGGGTTTTTTCCACTTTTGTTTGAAGCCAGATTATAAACAAACTAAGAAAAATACACCTAAATCAAATGAAAATTAGTAACCTCTAGAAGGAGAGACAGCCATGCTCAACCCTAACTGAAACAAAATCTTTCAGAAGTGCATGGGGAGTTCTTGGTAGAGGCAATCAACCCAATTGAAACTGGCACTTCAAAAATAAACTTTTTCCAAGCACCCAGTCAGCCTGTTAGACTGAAACACCCTCTTGTTCCAAAAGCCTGGTCTTTTCACCTGTGCTCAGCTTCCCCCAAAGCAAGAAGAAAGCTCCATGACCTTCACTTTAAAGGTCAAGGGTTCAAACTGGTCTCAGCTGCCCCAGGGGAGGTGGAACAAGCGGGAGGTGCCCATATCACCTGTGTGTTTCCCAAAATTTGGGTCAGAGGCTGCTTTCCCCCCAGGCTGTGGGTGCTGCTGGTCCCAGGCCCAAGCTGCTTTGTGGGCAGCCCTGCACATTGCAGCACAGGTGTGCCCTTCACTCTCCCTTGACACAGGGCACCCTGGCAGGGATGAGAATCAGCAGTGCTGTGGCTCTGGGCTCGCTGCATTGGGTCAGGGCAGCGTGGCCATGGACCCCCCCTTCCCCACAGTGCCCACCCAAAAAGAGCCCACTGCATTCTTCTGGGGGGAAAGAAAGTGGTCTTGGGCACACAGAAAAGTTTGTCTCCTTTTTTATCATCTCCTGGCCTTCTGGCCCCCATCCATGTAGCAGGCAGCAGATGACTCTGAGCTCTGTCCTGAGATTTTGGACTTTGTCCAGCTCACCTCTGAAACCTGCTGTGCCTGAGGTCCTCTCCAGAAATTACCCACCTTCTGGGAATCTGGAACTTCTCCAGATGTCCCCAGGCTAGAGCAGCTCAGCTCAGTCACCTTGGGGCCACAGGGGGCCCTTCCTTCCTCCCACCCATCCCCAGCGTGGTGCAGGGGTGCTTGCCCGGGGATGTACTGAGTGGCCACTGCAAAGCCACCTCCTCCCTCAGGGCTGGCTGGCTCTGGGGCACGAGCCAGCTTGGAAGGATCCATCCTGGCCAGGTTTGGGGTCTCAGCACCACTGACCTTCTGCCTTAGCAGGCAACAAGCCCCATTCCCATTTGCTGGCAGGAATTGCAGCATCCAGCCGGCTCTTTGGAAGAGGAATTCATTGGGTGTGTGCAGGACTCACCTTTGCCTTGCTCAAAGTTCAGGAAGAGCCCTATGGATTTACAGTTCCTATAAGTATTCCTGCACCCAGAAAGCCTTGACACCACAGTCCTTCCTGGCTGTGCAGTGTCTTGCATCAAGGTCACAGCTGATGGCTAATGACACATTGCCCCAACATCAGCTCTCTGTCTCTCTCCTCAGATGTTGCACTTCCAGACCATCAGATATGCCAAGGTGCACCATGGATGTTGCTTCTGCAGAGAAATTTCTCTCCTGGATAAATGCTTTGTTGTGTCCTCCTGCTGCTGCCAGAAGCAAAGCCAGAAGAACAGGATGGGTTATTTCTAAATCTAAGAGGGAAGGTGTCAACTCACAGTTGTCCTTTGAGGTCAAAAGATAGCACAAAGCATCTATAAATTGATGATCCAGTCAGAGTACATTAAATAAATATCTGCCTGTTAGTTCAGCTCCAAGAGCCTGAAGGCAAAATAGCTTTTCCTTGATAAACAGCAAAGAGCCAATGTTTTCCTGGCCAGGTCATCCTTGATTTGGGAATGAACCTCCAAGCATCAGTCTTTAAAGAACTATTATTGTTGCACACTGGAAGAAAGCCCATTACAGTGCACATGCCCCATTAGCAGTGATTTGTACACACTGCCACATTTTTTGTTTAATTTTCATTTCAAATTCATTTTTCTTCAGCATGGCCATAAGGTTCATGTTCCTGGTCAGCCCCAGGTGCTCCCCAGGATGACATCAAATGTCCTCACAGCCCACACCAACAAAACCACCTGGCAGTGCTTTTGAGCAGCAGTGGGACAGCCTGGAAAAGCAGCAGCACGGGCTCATCCTGCTGTCACCACATGAAGCCAGCAGCCTCATCAGGTTCTTCACTTTGAGGACCAAGCAAATATTTAACAAGTTCCCCTTGCACTACGCCACAGTTCATTACCCGGTCTCCCGAGCTCCTTCAGTCAGTAATATCCTCTAATTGATGTGATTTGGCACTGGGCCATGGAGTTAAATTGATTTGTAGGCCAGCAGGAGACAGCAGATGCCCTTTACACTTGGGGAAAGTGGCATGTGGCTGTGTTTACTGGCTGCTGCAAGGGAATGCTGTGGCACGAAATGCCTTTTAGGGTGCAGGAAGGAGCTTGGCCTGCTTGGTGTCCTCTGTCCACAGCCCCTGTTGAGTGACAGGGTGTGACTGCCACCAGTGAGTGCCTGGGGATCACTCCAGTGATGAAATTCCCCCTTCCTCCTCGACCCCAGGGATGCTGGTGCACAGGGTGAGAGAGAAACAGGGAATTCCCTTCTCTAAACCAGGGCAGGAAGGGTGATCTTTTGACCATCACCTGTTGAGGGGTGCCCCAACAAGGGTGATCTTTTGACCATCACCTGTTGAGGGGTGCCCCAACAAGGGTGGTCTTTTGACCATCACCTGTTGAGGGGTGCCCCAACAAAGTCTTCCATCTCTGGGCTGGAATCAGTCTGGGGCAGGAGAGTTGCCTCTGGTTGTGTAAGGGCAGGAGGAGCAGGAGCACTGTTGCCTTCAGTGGTGTTGGTTATCACATTTCCAAACTGCTATGCTGCAAATTATTTTAGGGCACAGTCATGTAACTCTTGCTCAGGAAGGTCTACAAGTTTTAACAACCGTATGCAACTCGCCTTCAGGATTTCACCTCCAGCATATTAACACTGTGGAAAAAGGAAGCCAGCATGGAATCTCAGCTCTTATCATCAGCCTAGTACTCTGAATATTTAAGCTTACTTGAAAGCCTCTTTTTATAATTATGAAAAAAACATTAATATGGTAGAAGAGTTAAGAATCTCATTTTCCATTTCAATCATCTTATTCATATTCTGAGAATTTTAAACTAGCACTGAAATCCTTTTCTTATCACACCAGAGAGCCACATTCACCTTTCAGATATTTATTGATAATTAAAAATAGTAAGATTACAATCACTAATATAAAAATAATAAATCTGAATAAAGCAGGATGACTGGTAGAGGTGGGAGGAGGGTTCCTCCTTGGATGTCACATTACTCCAGGCCTCACGGATTTGACAGGGCTGGAAGGATTTTTCCTGAGCACTGGCCAAATCCCACACGGAAGCCGTCGCCCTGGCAGTAACCTAGGGACAGAAAACAACACACAGCTTGTTCTGTAAGGACAGCAGGATTTTGTCAGGAATAAAAGTGAACAAAGGCATAAAGAGACCAAAACCAAGTGAAACCGTTTCAGATATGCAATGAGGGGTAGAAAAAAAGAGCACCTGGAAGAGTTCAAGTAGCCCAGGAATATGAGAAAAAAAGAAGCACAAACTGTTAAACACAGCAATATTCAAGTTCAGTGAATTGATCAAAGAACAAACAAGATCTGCCAGCAATATTTCTGTTTTCAAACCTAACCTGCAGCACCATCAATCTACCTGGCAAACTGATTCACTGCCTGGCCCAGCCCTGCAATTAATCAAATAAATCTGGATTATCTTTCTGCAGCATCAGGACTGCTCTTGGGATGTTAGGATGCTGACAGCCAGAAAGGCAGTCATTAAACACCCTCAAACAGCAGGACCTACCCTTGCAGAAGCTGTTTTGCTTGCTAAAGTCAAGTGGTTTAGTTCCATGAGAAATTCAGCATCTGACTCCAAGTTCTCATTAATCCCCTGTTATATAAGAGGGCGTGGCAGCTCTGCTGGCTGCTGCTGCAGAGCTCACGGGGCTGTGACAGCATCTCTGACCACGGGACAGCTCCGTGTCTCCCTGCTCCTGCGTGGTGGAGGAGATGACATTGGGACAGGGAGGCTGCAGCTCCTGCTGCTGCCACGGGCCAGCCGAGCTGCTCCACAAACAGCAGCCACCAGCAAAGCTGCAGGCAAAGCAGGGGAGGGGACACAAGCACTTCTGGCCCCTCTGAGAAGTCTGTTCTGGGAAGAACAGCTGAGGAGACCTACTGTAGCCTTCAGCTACAGCATCTGGTCAAAGGAAGGGCAAGTGGCATATGCTGCACTTTAAGGACTGATTTCGTAGTTAGAGATGGATTTTCCTGATGGAATACATCACCTGCATGCCATAAAAAACAGCTGCCTTCAAGAAGCCAAGAAGGAGCTCAGCAGAATAGACCCTAATTCCCACCCTTAGCACAGATCAGTGGAAAACTCTCCTGAGGAAGAGAAAGGGTGGGCTCAGGCTGCAGGGCAGCCAAAGTTACTGCAGCACAAAGAGAGACCCTGCCAGCCCTAAACCACAGTGCAGCTCTCACAGCCAGGCTGAAATTAAGTTTTCCAAGGACAGTGGTGTCTCTAAGTGCTTGTGTAAAGCCACAGACACCGTCCTGGTATCTGCCAGGTAATCCTCCTCCTTAAGCAGCAGTGGAGTAAGGCACTGTAAGGCTCAGCTCAGCTTCCATTTGCCTCATTAGGCTTCATTGCCAGCTTTCCTTTGAGAAGCAGCTGCATATTTCAGTCCAGTTTGGTTATCCCTGCTGTCAGGCACAATTTAGAGCAGCACCAAGGAGCAGCACACTGAACAAAGCGAGCCCTGTGCTGCCAGCAGCCCTGGCCTGAACTCTGTGTGTGCCAAGGAGCTACTGAGGGGTTTTTGCAGGCAGCTGCCAACACCACCAGGAGCCCTTCCCCTGCCTTGCTCCCTCCTTGAGGTACTTCTTGGGAGAAATATATTTCTCTCATTTTATGCGCTAAGTCTCTGAAATAGGTCCCACGTGGGGAGTAAGAATACAAAGTTGAAACAGGAAACCAGAAATGATGTGTTGAGCACTTGGCAGGAGCTAATGGCAGCTCCTTGGGAGAGGATGGAATAGCAGCAGCCCTGCCCCAAGGGTGCCTTAAGGCCCTGGACCTGCCATACATCACTAAATAAAGAAACAGGAGCAGCTCCCAAAGAGTCCCAGCAGACAGCCCCAGCAGCCCCTGGCTTTTGCAATGCCCTGGTGCCCACAGCCACAAACTGTGCCAGTGTGAAACAGCCCAGCAGATCAATAAACATGGCACTGTCCCACTGCCTTCCCCAGCTTAGCAGCAATGCCACCATGCCATCTTTAAAGATTAAAGACATTCAGGATTCTCAGTATTTAATGAATTGGCACAGCTTGTCCTGGCAGGAAGAGCATGGCTCATGGACTGGTCACGTTGTCCCCAGGCTGGCTCCCCATGCCAGCAGCTCCTTGTGAGGTGCTCCTTGCCAGAAGGGATATGAGTGTGTAACTGCACAGGGATGTTCATCATCCCTCACTGCCCTAATTTAGGGCTCCTGGCATAGTTACTGGAGGGAGATGGGGGACTCTGGAGGGCAGTGTGGCACTTTGGGTTGCTGGAGGGGTGTCCCTGGGTGTATGGGGAGCCTGTAGACAGCAGCCTCAGATGGCTCCATGCTGCACCACGAGCAGCCACTGGGCTCTTGGGAGGCTGGAGGAGGTCAGTGGCACTGGGGACTCCTCAGGTTCATCACCTATGGCTCTCTAGTACATCTCAACCTCCACTTGTCTCAGCATCTTCCTCTGTCAAACTGGCAGCAGCTCACAGAAACATGACTTTCAAGGCTATTGGATGAGCTGCCAGGCAGGAGGCACTGGAATTGCCAGGGGAATGGAATACATACATTCCTTCTTTTTTTTTATCACAGAAAATTCTTGACTTTTTTTTTTTTTTCCAGAGAAAAAGAGATTATGATTTTAAACTGTTTTGTCAAAAATCCTAGGAGTCCAGGTTGGGTTGAGCAGACACATATTAAGATCACACCATGAGGCAGCTGCCCAGGTGTTTGTCACTCACATTTTCTCTGCCCTCAGTCACACCTGTGAAGTCTTTCCCCATTGCTTGAGCCTTGTGTTCCTGTGCAGATATCTCTGACCACATCAGCAGGATGGAGCTGCTCAGAGCCAGGTGTGGCACTGGCTGGGTCTCAGCTGGTGACGCACAACATCCCACAGGACATTCCCTAAAATCCCAGTAGGTCACACAGCAAAGACATTGGAGGCTTGAAATAAAAGTTTCTCATGGCTGTCCTTGCCAAATATTTGCTGCCCCAAAGATGAGAGGAAAGGAAAAAATAGATTTGTTATGCATTAGGCTTTGGGTTAAAAAGAAGTAGGAGTGGGATTTGGATCACAAAACACCATGGTAGATTTTAATTCATAAAATCCTTAGATTATCAAGATGAAAACTAAAACCATGTCTCAGCATGAAACAGCTCTCAAGCAGAGCCCTTTTCAGAGGGGAGCTGGTCAGCTGTTCTAGAAGGCTCCATGCTGTTTCCCACATACTTGATTTGCAACACACTTCACTGAATATGCCTAGGTTACAAATGAAATGTTTGAAAAATAACTTATTTTAGCATTTGCCAAGCTCTGCTCCACATGCAAACTTGTATCGTGGTGGAGACCATTCATCAACTGCTCCTAGTCCTGGGGTAGTTTTACCCATAAAGGCAAACCTACCTCCATCATGTCCTTGGTGCTCACACAGTGGCAGAACAAGAACATTAAGGACTTAGCAAAGCATATAATCTAATCTAGAAAGCATTTATGGCAGGGAAATCTCCATCCACCTGCTTTAGCATCCTCACAGGTAGGATGGAAACAACAGTGCTTGCATGGCAGGTATGTACAGAATAGGCCAGCTCCACACCAGGGGCTTGTCCAGCTGGGATCAGCCCGTGGCAATGTGTCCTTGCTGCAGTGTCAGAGCAGTTATCCAGCCATTACCTGTCAAAATGACTTCATCTCCATCCTGCAGGAATTTACGAGACTGCCCACTGCCAAGAGGGATTTCTTTTGTTCCATTCCAGGACAGCTCCAGCATGGAGCCAAAGCTCTCTGGCTCCTGCAAAAGTTCATCAACAAATAAACAATTTTTTAGTATCTTTCCTGCTGTTCAGCTTCTTGCTGCTGGGAGCAGACACACAAGTATGTTACCTCTACAGAACAGAGTTTTGCTGTTGATTTAATTAATTGATACATTGGGTCCTTTTCTTGACTTTGCATTTTAATTTCTTGCTGGCGATTAGCAGTGATGCTTACGGCTGTTATCTGGTGTATTTAAAATAGTGTTCAACCTCTTAAACAGTTTGGGTCTGCCACAGCAAGAATGGAAACAAGTAGAGGAGACTTCTACAAATCCAGGGCTTTTATGTAATCATGTTTCAGATTTTTAATTGCATTTTGTTCTTCAGAAGAGCAAAACTAGTGTTTGTCTTTAATGTCTTCTGCAGTACAATAATCTGAAGATTCAAAAAGCACCTCAGAAATGCTCAAAAGTGAAGCACAGGCATCCCAGCTTGCAAACATCTTACCTGAGGCTGTCTTTGTGACAGCATGTACAGGATTTGTGTTTGGTGGTTCAGAAAGTGAGGGCTGCCCATATATTGCAGCCACTGTCCAAATGGCAGCTCAAGGGGACTAACAGCTTGTGAAGCTGGCTCCAGCTTCACTGGAGAAACTTAAAATTATACCCAGGCACCTTTTACATTCTTTTCAGAGATTAAAAGCTGCATTTCATAGAAGGTAAATGGATTGTGAGGATGCTTCCACACAGAGGTTAATTTGCATCTGTTGTAAAATAGTTCTTGGGGAAAGAAGTACGGAGAGATCAAAACCCCAAAACTCAACAACACTAAAAACCAGCCAAGCAGAAACCCCACCCAAACCAAACCACTTCTCAGTTTGAATTTGGGGCTACCAAAGTGGCACCCCAGTGTGCCTGGGGAAGAGCTGCAGAAGGTTTCATGGTACTCAGATCAGGAGGGGCTTAGCCCCAAGCCCTGTTCTCTTGGTTCTGGGTTGCTGGCCAGTGACTGTCATTGTTTCAACACTTACAGGTCCACTGATGGTGCCAGAGGCCAGGAGGTCTCCAGGCCTGAGGTTGCAGCCATTGATGGAATGATGAGCCAGCTGCTGTTTCATGGTCCAGTACATGTGCTGGAGGAACAAGGAAGAGGGGCTAAAGCAAGTAAGCAACAAAGGACAAACTTCTCAGGTGGGCCATTAGGCTGTGCAGAGTGGAGTCATGTGGCCTGGCCCATGGCATTCATACAACCCACACTTTAACATGCAATTTGGTCCCTTAAATTTTTTCTTATTTCAGCTGGGTTTCATTTTTCCTCTTCTCTCTAAGACCAGTACTGCTGACCCAAGCTCCATGATTACACCCAGTATTTTAACAGCCTTGTAGAAAAATCTGCTTATTACTGATTCGCTGACTACTGATTTACTGATTAAGGTAATTACTATGCAAAGAGCCAAATGTGAATATGAAATGGATTGAGAATTGCTGCAGCTGGCACATAAATCTCCTGGCTTCAATGGGTGGGTGGAGGCAGAGCCACGACGCTGCCCACAGAGGGGATGGGGCAGATCCAGGCTGGCAGCAGCGAGTGCATCTGACTTGACTCTGTGGCTGCAGAGCTCTTGCTCTTGTATTGCAAGAGACAATTCCCTCTTCCTGTAGTCCTCTGTTCTCATGGCTCCCTGCCAAATGGGCACAGAGCTAAGGATGCTCTGAGCACCCCAAAGCAGGCAGCAGGAAGAGCTGTCACCTTCATCAAGCATTCAGGTGTTCCCACCTCACAGGGGGGAACCATCACCATCTTCCCTGTGAGGAGGAAACACCTGAATGTTTTTCATTTTTTTGAAAATTTTGGACTGCTCAGGGAAGGGGTGGATTCACCATCCCTGGAAGTGTTCAAAAGGTGTGTGGATGTGAGGGACATGGTTTAGTTGTGGGCTTGGCATTTGGACTCGATGATCTTGGAGGTCTTTTCCGACCTTAGTGCTTCTATGATCCTATTCTATGAGTCTAATGCTAAAAGCAGTGTTTGAAATTGCCTGGGCTGGAGCTGATGGCATCAGCAAGATTGCAAATAAACAAAAGATACTGGAGTCTTACCTTGAAATTGGATCTGCATATAGTAGTTGGCGTGCTCATTCCTTCTCCTGCAGAAAATAAAGGATAAAAAAGAGAAAAGCAATTTGTTTGTGTTGGATGAATGATGCTGGAGTCTTTTTATTTTACAGATGGATGGAGACTTCTTTTATCACTGTAATCCCTAGCAAGAAAGCAGTAATAACATTTTCTATTGCTATGAAGATCGGGATTTCATAGAAAACAAGTGTGTGGGTTGCACTGGAGTAGCATCAAGCTGCCCATTTCCTACTCTCTGCTCTCCTGTGGGAGAAACACCTGGACCTAGTGGTCAGCAGGGCCCTAAGGTGGGGGCTGAGCTGGGTTAGCATCTGGATCCCACACAGATCTGCTCATTCCATGCCCTGATGAGCCCTGCCTATGCAAGGAGACCCCTCAGGGACTGTCCCCTAGGGAAGCTGGCCAGCCAGGGGCATCCCCTGCTTGGCACATTGCTGCACAGCCAGCAGGGAGCAGGGGGAGTTCTGCCCCTTTCCCTGACAGATGCAATCTGGGCAAAGCAGGAAAAGAAGGAGCACAGAGCCAAGAACAAAGTGCCTGGAGGTTGTGGTGGTGCCACAAAATTTAATTGGCAATTGCAGCTTTGCAACCCACTCAGCTTTGCCATACCTTTAATGGCAACAAAGAGCTTGATGTCAAAAGTGTAGGGCTCTTTGTCCTGAAGGTAGGGCAGCGGCTGAGGATCCTAAAAGCACATAAAACACATCATAGTCTTTAAATTTAAAATTTAAAAATTTAAAAATTTAAAATAAAAAAATTTAAATTTAAGAATTTAAAAATCCACAAGACATTCCAGTGAGTATTGGTGTACCCAGCCTGTGATGCACAACCCATTCACTTCACCATTCTTACTGCTCAGATTTTCTTGGTCTCATGCACACACTTTGTGAGATCTTTCTGAACAGACATGATATCTATCTAATCCAATTCCTTTTTCTGCACAAGGCTTGCAAAAGCCATGCCCATCATTTCAGCATGGGTGTTAGGCCAGCACAGACATAGTGCCAGCACACCTTTGCTCTGTGCCTGCACAGAGAAGATGGTGAGGTCTCTGCAAGACTCTGTTATCTTTTCCAGTTTTAACCACCTACACAATGCAGACAACTGGAAATTCTTGAACAAAGTGTTCTGGCTTGACTCCACCCTCTCTCCACCACTTACTGGATGCTAAGTGCTACCAAAGACCCAGAAGAAGCTCTGATTATTTTATTTTCCAGGTATTTTAAAGATTATTTTTCTGCCCTCCTCAAGCAGGATGACAGCACAACATGTGCCAGGGCCAGTGACATCAATGAGCACTTGAACTCAGAGGGCCCTGGTTGCCTTCATCTGCTCAAAAGCAGAATCCCAACTGTAAATTCCATGGAGACAATCCTTGGCATGGAGGCAGCTCAGTGATTTCTACTGATGGCACCTTCCAGCTCTGCTGACATTTTTTGAGCACTGCTTTTCCTTTATTTCAATCTTTTCTCTTGCTGACCTGGACAGGGTTTGGCAACACAAAAGGCATGAGAGCTTCCATGGTGACAACCCAGGGAGAGATGGTTGTGCCAAGGCTTTTGCTCAGGAAAGGGCCCAGAGGAACATATTCCCACTTCTGGATGTCACGGGCTGGGAAGAGAGCAGTCAAAGCAATGCAGGTAAATGTATCCTAGGAATTTCACATCCATCAAACCCATGAAAGAGTAACATGAATTAAAATTGCCATACCCAGCCTTTTCTAGCTTTTGAGCCCAAATCCTAATTTAAATCCATCCATTTCAACCCAATTTTCTTACATCAGCTAGATTAGAATGATAAATCAGCAATAAGTAAAACAAACCAGATCATCCCCATATCACCAGTATTTCTACCCCCACTTTAATTATTCATTTTATACCCAGCTAATGGTCTTTGCCAGCCATAGGGAGAACTTCAACAAGTTAAATCTTTGCAGAGACTGAGGGATTTGTGACTGCCAAATCCTTTTCCTGACACTGAAATCAATCACCATCCTTGGTATCACGATTCTTAGGACTCTGCCATCCCTGCCCAGAAGAAACTAGACTGATATTAGCTCTTTCATAAGGAAATAAATCTTCATTAGGCAGCAATTTCTGGTTCTACTAATTGATCAAAGATGGATTGATACAGGCAACACTTCATTTTCGTCCCTTTCAGCAGTGCTCAGGGGTTTCAGTGATCAGCATTCTGCTATTAAAATATGTAATGGCTGCTCTCTAGGGTTTCCCGTGGTGCTGTATCCCCCTCTCCAGGCAGATTCCCACCGCGCCGGTTACCGCTCCAGTCGTTCATCAGCACCATCCCAAAGATGTGCTCCTGGGCTCTGCTGATGGCAATGGGCTCCCCAAACTTGTTTCCAGGACCTACAAAGAATGCCTGAAACCAAAAAGCAACATGTTGATAACGTTTTTGAAGCTAAAAATCTTTACTGCACAGAGAGTTACGGGCAGCAGCAACAGAGGCTGGACAGGATGAGTTTTACACCATTTCCCACACACATTTGGACAAAACCCGTGCCCTGCTCCCCTTTTCTTCCCCTCCATGAAGCTGGCAGGCTTGAATTACTTAAGATCTCTGTGTTGCTAAGAGACAGGCATTAAACAAGGGCATGATGTTGTCAAAATGCAGGAGGGAAAAATGGTCCCTCCTAATTAGAGTCCGGATGCAGAACAGGTTTGCCCACTGAAGGGACTGATTGCTGCAGACAGCGAACAGGAAGGAGTTTAAAGTCATCCAAGGGGATACTGAACGTGGCTGGAGCCTGATGAGACAGTGGGGAACAACAGGCACGTGGAGAATTGTGCCCACTAAGTAAAGTAGGCCATGAACTGGGTGCCTGCACTCGTTCCCTTAGGAATCCACAGCCTGCACATGCAGAGAAAAACTCAGTTGTCTCTTTCTGTCTACAATAGGAAAGTTTTTCCTTCTGTTCTTGCAGCAGCCAGCAGCAGAACTCAGGCTGGAAAGCAGAGCTATGGCAGCACCATGGGAACCCCACTTTGTGGGACTGCATCTCCCCTTACAGCAGTGATTGGCAAAGAACACAGCATTAAAGAGTTTCACTACATTTTTATAACCATTTCCATCAATATTACACTTCTTCCACTACTTTTTTTCTGTTTTTTTAAGGGAAAAAATTGGGAATAAAACATACAAAAATTATATAAGCTATTAAAATTATATAAATCTTAATACAATCCTATGAAATGCTCCCTTCTGGACCACACTAAGCCACAGCATGATCTGCCTTCCCACTATGTGTTTTTACAACACCCACAGCACAGGTTTTAACTTTCCAGGCAAGAGAATCAGGAGTTTGAATCCCACTGCCAAGAACTCAATGGGATTCAAACTGGCCTTTGACTTCCTCTGTTCTAGCCCAAGGTGCAGACAGCCTGGGCTTCCCAGCCCCCAGTGTCACTGACAGATCCTGGCTGCAGTGCAGAGGTAACTGCTGGCCAGGAAACGGGCTGTGGTGGCTGATGGAAAGAATTCTGCTGCCTGACTGCACCACTGGTGCTCAGCTTTGGCCAGGTGAGCTTTTCCAGCCTGAGAGCTGTACGAGCAAACCTCCCAGTGAGCGAAGGCACCCTGCTCCTCATCCAAAGCAAAGGTTTGTTCCACAGAAACCTTAACTGCCTGCAGCACAGACAGCTCAGAAAGGAACACAGGAATGGAACTTAGGGGACATTCAGCTTAGAAGAAGCTAAACCCACCCTTTCTTCCCTGTTTCTATTTTAACATTTTTCAAGTCATAAAGAGGAAGAAAACCTCTCACCATTTCTAACTCGATATCCAGACGTTTACAAGGACCAAACACTGGAGGTTTATCTGTGGGTAGAAGCAAGAATATTTTACAACAGGGAGGCAGCTAGGGAAATAGAAGTAATGGCCAAAAGAAACAGCAGCTGGTGCTGCTTGGCATGGAACAGAAAATGGACTTAAACCAGGGCTTTCTCTTGCCCTGGTTTAGCCTGGCCCCAGGCTGGGCTTTAGGCAAAGCATCCCAGACCCTTCCACTCCACTGCTCTATGATATGGAGCAAAATAAAAGAATAAAAGAAATAAGAACCCAGATTAAAATCCTCCCAGAACTCACCATTGTCAGGTTTCATTTGTCCCACAGGTCTCCGGATGGGCGTCCCAGACACCACAACAGACGATGCCCGGCCGTGGTAACCCACAGGTAAGTGCAGCCTCGAGAAAGAGCACCACAGTGCCTGGGTTAGCTGGGTGCCAGAGCAGCTCTTTGGGGTGGGAGCACCACGGGAGTGTGAGGTGCAAGGAGAAGGAGCTCTGCATGCATGGGCACAGACCTCAGCACCTTACTCTGATATAAGAATGGAAGTGAAATACAGTCCAAAGCCATGTTGCAGTCTTAATGCACTGCTGTGCCACTGCTCCAATTAATTCCTTGAATCTTAAATTCTGCTCTCTTGTCACTCAGCAAAACCTAATTTTATAGGTATATTTGTCTTTGAACGGGCTGGGGGGGCTGCACAGTAACTGGTGTGGCCACTGCAATGAAGGGCAGTGTAGATTCAGCTGAGGCTGGGGACATGTGGAATTTGGTTCTGGTATTGAACTCTGGACATCACTGATTCTCATCTGCTATGAACTGAAACCAGTGTGATCCTGAAAAACTACTCAGACCTTTAAAACATCATGTGTATGTACAGATGAGCCTGCAAGATAATGCTGCACTGGAGAACAATCCAAGCCACCCACCAGTTCGGCATCAGAGCGTTCTCCTTCCCCCTGAACATGATCCCAACGTTTGTGGCATGTTGGCGTGAAGAATAGAAGTCAGTGTAATCTCCTGCACGAGGAAAAAAGCCGTAAAACAGGGATCAGTGGCAGCAAAGTCCCTCATCTGCGGGGGCTGGAGCACGTCACCCGCTGCTGGGAATGGGAAGAGCAGAAAAGGAGAGAGCGAGAGCGCTCGGGGGATGTCAGTAACAGCACAAAGGGGTGATTAACAGTTCACCTACAAATTATGCAGACAAAAATGGTTGGTTTTTTTTTTAAGTCTCCAGTAGAGAAGAGGAGGGAAAAAGCAAGACAAAGCAGCAGCCCCCTTTCCAGAGACGAGGCAATTCCCGCTGCTTTTCCTGCAGCCGGCGGCACCGGCGCGGGGAGCGGGCGATGCTCAGGACACCTGCTGCCCTCTGCTGCCATCCCGGCAAACAGCTGCCACCTCCCGATCGCCGGAAAACGGAGGAGATGCGGGCAAAACACAGACCGGGAGGGTGTATTTGCGTTATGCTGGTTAGTGAGCTCAGTAATTACCCAGCAGCTCCAGGAGGATCCAGCAGTAAGTTATTCCCTGCAGTTCCAGCCTCCCAGAGGAGGACCCAGCCACCCAGGAGGAGCAGGAACCACACACAGGACAGAGCTGCACCTAAGGGCTGTGGAATCCTAAATGCCTTGTGTGATCCAGCTGGGTCACACCAGGGCAGTCCATTCCAGTAGTTATGGGAGCCAGGAGCCAGCAATTTTCTGACAGGACATGTTCAACCTGAAACTGTTTTCAGGGAGGTACCACATCTATGGGAACTCCTCATGGGTCCTCTGGGACAGGCTAGACTTTGTCCCAAACCAGGGCTGTGCCCCATGGAAGGCAAAACCAACTCAGAACAGAGCTTGGACAGAAAATGGGAAAGTTCACATCCCTGTTCCTGGGCAGGTCATGCCCTCCAGTGACTTTGATCAAGTTGGTTTGGGTCCAAATACAAACTCCTGCTAAAACCAGGAAATGCTTATGTATCTATATGAATATAGGAATCCCAAAGCAGTCCTCATGGGAGTGGAGGCAAGATCTGGGATGCAGAGTAATGGTCTGGGAGTGGAAACTCATACTTGTTCATGAGGCTGTGCTGGAATATCTGCCTTGGAAACTTTGCAACATCTGAAATATTTTCTGATGGCAAAAGGGGAAATTGTTGGAAACTGAACAAGTGTTTCTTTCCTGGCTCTAGTCACAAAGGCCTTTGGTGATGCCAAGCTGATGACAGGAGTTATGTACCACCAGACACCCCTGATTTAGTGGAAATTGCATCCAGGAGCGCTCTGGCTGCTATTGAGCTTCCCCAGGCTTTTATTCTTGTGCCACAGACAGCACCTACCTTTCATTATGTACAATAATCTACTTCTGGCTGCTGCAAACCCCATTCCCTGTCACAGCTATGATCTGTCTGTCTGAGCCAGCTGAAATGAAGCAGCTGCTCCGTGTGGGAGCAAAGGGCAGTGCCCAGGAGCCCTTGGCTGCCCCCACACTCACCGATGTGGGCAGGCAGGTGCATCCTTGCAGCAGCTTGAGGTACAAATGCTCTGAAATGAAAAATTATGCCTTCAGATCTCGGAAAACTTGCAGCTCCCACCCGTAAGAAGCATGGAAGAGGCCGTCTTGCTCCCCAAGCTCTTTTCTTAATTTAGTTTGCAAAGCCTTGCAGAAAAAAAAAATACCTGGCAGAAAAGCTGGTGAATGCACAGGCTGCTGTTACTGGGATGGCTCCAGCAAAAGGAGCAGCTGGCAGGGTGTGAGTGGGGAGGGGGCAGCCCTGGGGCTGGCTGGATTCCCAAGGGGCTCAGAGAAATCCCAGAGCCCGTGCCCAGGACACCACAGTCTCTGCTGTGTGGGAAGGATGAGTTCATGGCATGTGGCTCCCAGGGGCTCTGATTTGAACTGCTGGCCCTGTTCAGGGAAGATCCATGTGGCAAGCAGCAGTTCAACCCCTGTCCTGCTCACGAGAGCCTAAATCCTCCCAGTCCCCCTGGCAGGACAGGGAGGAACAATTCCTGCTCTCTGCCAGGGCAGGCACTTGTGGTGCTTAAAGCATCACTCCAGACAAAGGAGAGGTGTGGGGTTAATGGGCACACACGATTTCCACCAGCACAGCACAGAGCACAGTCCTCCCCTCCTGCCCCTACACCACTGCACAGCCCCAAAGCTGAAGCCACTTTGTGACCACATGTTCAGTTTTAGCAAAGTCGAGTGGTTACTGAGGACAGACTGGGGGGTGTCCCCACGCCTGCTCCAGGTGTGACAGGCGGGGAGGGAGGCCCGGGGGAGGGGTGGAGACCCTCGAACCGTGTCTCCCTGGAAGGCCATGGTGGAGGGGGGTGGCCAGAGGACCAGCCCAGCCCCCAGAGAGAGGCAGCAGGTCTGGACACACCCCCGGGAAGAGGTGGCTGTTTGCAGGTGGAGGGTGACACCCTGATCTGCGGGCAGTCACAGGATTAATCAGAGATTAATCTTTACGTAATTAAGAGAAGGAAGCACTCGATGTGCACAAACCCCAGTTCATTCCCACGTAGGAGGCAGGCGGCCACGTCAGACTGTTGGTTTTGGTGTCCTGTCCCTCAGGTGACACAGCTGACACCTCCCTGTGCCTGCAGCCACCCTCTGCTCCCTCACCTTCTGCGCAGCTCTGCGTTGTCCCTCAGGGTGGGCTCCCCAGCTGACAGCAGCTTTTGGAGGAAAGCCCTGGCCTCGCTCCACGCCGGCCAGCCCAGCCCCATGAAGGCATTAAGGGTGGGCTGACAGTGGCACACAGGTGCAGGGGCAAAGAAAAAAACACATTTTGCTTATCTTTCCCAGGCAGGAAGATGTCCCACACTCCCACCCCGGTGCTGGACGCCCATACCCGGGGTTATGTGGCCGTGGCTGCCCAGAGCACCCGTCCCCCTGCCCGTGGCTGCCCACACCCACATCCCACCCCACAAGCCCTCTGCAGCAGGACCTGCTGCATGTGGGCATCACCCCATCCTTACACTCCACTGCAGGCCCTGGTGGCTTTGGTATCTCAACCAGCTGTAGACAGAGGTTGGTTGTATTTACCTTTATCCTTAACACAACCTCCCTGTCATTAATATCCCATCCATGGAGCGTGGAGGGCACAAGCAGGAGTGAATTAATATTTAGGCTTTGTGTCAGATACCTGCATTGCCAAAGGCTGATGACACTTTCTTGGAAAATGACCTTTGGACCCCCAATGCCCCTGCTCTCCTTGCTATCACACCTGTGATGGTTTTTGCTCTATCAGAACCCACCTGACAACATATTTCCAGGTCGTGTTCTTTATCTCACCATAAGTTGCTAAAGTGACTTATGGAATATTTTTAAATGCTTGTGGAAATTAGAACAGACTCTGATAAATACCTGGTCAAAGACATGCTGGTGTTTGGCAAGAGCTGGTCCATTAAAAAGATGTTTAATGACGCTGAGATCCAAAATCTGGTCTCCAATGGCTACCCCAAGCCTGTGCCGAGGCTGCAAAGCAGCAAGAGGAGGGGGAAGAGAAGAAGAGTTTATGCTTGTACCCAAAAATGCCCCAAAAGAGGGCATAGGGGATGACAGTGACCACAGAGAGTTTAACCCATCCAGAACAAAGGCCTGATACCACAGCAATGGACCTTCAAGAGCCAGTCTGAGTCTGGCTGCTGAAAAATGTTAAGCCCTATGGGCAGAGCATCACTGCAGACTCCCTGCAGACCTTGAGGGGTGGAAAAGAGCCTCATCCCCATCTTTTGGGGAAAGGATAGCACAACAAGCAGAGGTTTCTCTCCCTGCCCTCTTTCCCCCAGAAAGAGGCTGACTTGCTCATTAACACCCCTCATTAACGACATGCATTGCAGAATAAGCCCATACATCTGCAATATGCTGTGAAGTAGGAAAACACTACTGCTCCTTCTGCAAGTGGGGAACAGAAGCATAAAGAGGCCATGGGCAGGGTGAATTCCATCCCTGTGGGTATGCAATTGGAGAAACAGTCATTTCTGCACCCCAGAGATGCAGAAATTTCTCCTCCCCAGAGGACTGAGGGAGCTCTGGACTCCCCTGGTGATACCAGGAGGCACATCGTGCCCAGGCCCACGATTTCTGTGCCACGATTTCTGGACGAGGCTGCCCTGCACTGCCCATCCTTACAGCACACCAGGAGCTCAGGATCCGCACACCCCGCAGCCCTGCTGGATCCTCCCTGCAGGAACAGCATCCCACACATGGGGAAACGGGACAGATGCAGCCCAGGGGACAAAGCTCCTGTTGATGGCCTGGGCGCGTGCGGAGCCAGCGGTGACAGCGGGGCAGCAGCACCGACAGACCCACGGCAGCTGCACGGGGCAAAAGCACACCACAGCCTCCATTATTTGTGTCTTCAGGCAAAGAGAGACAAACTATTACAGCCACTCTGAAAAGCAGCTCACCAAAATAACCATCTGCAAAGATCCATGCTATTAAATCTATTTTTCAACCTTTAATTTCCAAACAAGATTCCAAATGTGGTAGTAGGCATTTATTCAGCAAACATTCCTGCAGAAAAAAAACTAAAGGTCATGTCAGGTTAATTTGTAACTGGGATAGACAGGAATGACACCAATTGTTTCAGCCTGAAATCATTAAAACATTCAGCTACCATCAGAACATTATTCTCTTAAATAATTTCTGTAAGTCTTGCCTGTCATTTCATAGAGTTTGAGTTAAGATTTTTTTTTTCAGATAACAGTTACTGAGGAAGGCAGAAAAATAATCCAAACTTGCTAGATAACAGCACGCACATCTCGGAATAGATTAAACACACCATCCCATTTTATCTTCAGAAAATACCACATCAGAAAACACAATCTTCTGGTTTATTTTTTTTAAAACCTACATGGATAACTAGCAGAAACCAGAAGATAATAATGAAGTTTCCATAAGCAATGACAAATAAATTCTCCACTTTTTCCTTCTGAGAAGCAGCTCTTGGCTTGTTTCCCTTTCTCCATGAGGACACATCTCTGGAGCTCCATCCTGTCAGGCACTCAAGAGGTGTGAGGTTCAGCTCAGTTCACATGAAAACTGGGAATTAAGAGCTGCCTCCTTGGTAGAAAGGTTGAGCCATATTTTCTTTTGTGATCTTAATAAAATAGAAGGCCCAGAGCTGGCTGAACTGGCAGGCCTCGGGCCCAGCTTTAAACATGACACATTTGCACACACTTAATGCAGCATTGCAGAAACATACACCCAATAGAACACAACCAGTCAGCTGCACAAACAGGTAAAACACACATTTGGTGCCCTGGTTTAATGCTTTGGCAGCCACCAACAAAACTCCCCAAGAGCAGCAGTTAATGGGGCTTTTTTAAGGGTGGTGGTGTGATTACAGTCACAAAGAAAATGGAAGTCCAAGTTAAAAACAAAACAAAAA
Organism: Urocynchramus pylzowi; assembly: GCA_013397555.1. NCBI lineage: Eukaryota > Metazoa > Chordata > Aves > Passeriformes > Fringillidae > Urocynchramus > Urocynchramus pylzowi. Next base: position 329,348 of record VZRH01001029.1, on the reverse strand, counting down.
AAAAAGAGTGCGAAATGTGCTGTGCCTCTGCATAGGGAGTGAAAGGGTCAAACATAGATTTAATGATTTAAATTATCACAGAAATTATCAAAACCACACAAGAACTACTGTATATATCAGCCAAAGTACTTCTCATCAGTATTAACACTTCTGATTTCTTTTGTGCAGTTTCAAAGAAGTTGTAATCAAAATAACCACACTCAGGAAACAGACAATGTGGCAGCTACAGCTTTGCCATCAGGCCAGGAAGCCCATGAGTGTCCCAGGCTGGGAACTCTCCTTTATCCCACATTGCTGGGAAATTCTGCTCTCTCATAGCCTTGGAACAAATACAACAGCCCAAGAACAGGTTGCTGTTACTCACCTCCTCCTTTGTGGAGAAAACCCCATAAGGGAGGTTTTGGAGAGGAAAATCTGAGTCCTTGTCTACCTGGATGAAAGACATGCTGAACCCTGAGCAGCCCCTGCTCACACACAGCTCCCACCTCCCAAGTGCTTTGCACCTCCCGCCGAGGAAGAGCCTCTCCAGGTGCTGTAACCCAGAGCAGAGGGGCATCAAATCCCACCCTCTGTCCTCAGGCACAAACCAATCGCTGATCTGTCTCCATCCCACCCCCTGCCTGGGCCCTGGCAGTGGTTAATCAGTGCCAGAGGTTTGCCTGAGTCAGCAGCTGTGAATTGCGCCCAGCCAGGCAGTGACCCTGGTGAAAGGGGGTCTTCCTCCTCACAGGGACCCTTCCTGGAGGTATTTAGAAGATGTGTAGATGTGGCACTTAATTTAGGAGTGGACTTGGCAGTGCTGAGTTAGCAGTTGGGCTTGATGTTCTTGGAGGTCTCTTCCAACCTTAACACTTCCATGATTTTACAAACTCTCACATGAAACCAAGGCCTTCCTGTAACAGGTAACTTGCTGGGGGTGAAGGATCCAACAGATCTCTAAGACCAGAGGTAACTGCCCTGGTTTAACTTTGGAGGGGTCATTTATGTGCCAGGGCCCCAGTGAAGTGATTATGTCCACACTGATTCTCCCACCACAAGTTCAGCAGCCCTTGGGAAGTTGCATAATTCACACCTGAAACTGCACCTTTTGTGGTTTTCAGTTTTGCAATGCTGCTGCACCTCTTCAAGTTCTTCCATTTTCTCCAGATAGTTTCACCACCTTAAAGCCAGACACACATGTGCAGCAAACCAAAAGGAACAGGGAGGCTGGTGCTTCTGCTACCAGTCCCAGCACTCTCCCACCTGCAGGAGAAAATTCACTCATTGTCAGAAGTAGAAATCAATGAGGGAACATCCTTGAAATCAGAACTAAACAACAAAGGCCACATCTTTCCAATAAAAACAGGAAGACGCCTGTGATTTCCAAGCCAAAGAACTGGTTTGCTGCTCAACCTTTTTTTTTCCTTTTGGCAGAGGAGGCATTAGAAGAAATGCAGCAAATGGTACAGTCAGAGATTCAGTGCAAGATGATATAAAAGCATCATCTGTGACAGCTGCTCACTCATTGAGACATAAGCTAACAAGGTGCTGTTTGAAAAGGGGTCTTATTTAAACATCACAATGCCTAGCTTGCAGAAGACTTCCTGTAAAATTTCCCCTGACTGTTGGAAATGTTTTAAACACAGTGAAGATGTTTTGTGGACAGATTATAGGATCTGGGCTACAGAACCTGCTTATTCCAAAACTGAAACAAAACCACATTGAAAACCTGTTCCAATACAGAGTCCAACGTGAGTAGACAGACTCAAGCATTTTGTAGTGCTGTGACTGTGCTGGTGTTAATTACAATGTTGATCTGCTAACCTCAAGCTGATGACACAAAATACAGATTGAAGTGCAGATCAACACCAGGCCATGCCAAAGCAAACAAACATGACACACAATTCTCAGGTGTCACAGAAAGGTGCACATCCAGTCTAAATGTAAGCTTATACAACAGATAGGAAGTATGTGAATACTCTTCTTGTACCTTTCCTTCTTTCAGGTACCAGAACACACAAACACACCACCAGGTTTTCCCCCACCTTGTGATATCTATGGTGTGCTCTCTCTGCCTGGCCCAGAAGCATCACCGTCAGGTGAAAGGCAGATTGGTCAGCAGGGCACATAGGAGAGAGAAGAGGAAAAGAGAGAGACCAGAAATAGGGAAGAGGGACAACTCAAAGTGAGAAGGATTAGAGAACAGGGAAGTAGCAGCAGAGAGGAAAGCAAACAAACACCCACCCAAAGGTGACACTGCTGCTCTTCCATGCCCTGTGCTGTGTAAGAGGAAGTTTAGCAAATGCTTTGAGGAAATACAGGATCTCTGACCCATGATAAGGCAGACCATTACTGAAACTTGCCAGTAAGTTATTTATTCCTTCCTTCCTTTACCATAAACTCCATGTGCTTCATAGATTGTGGTTAGGCCATTTCTGCAAGCACAAGCTACTTCATTTATTATTCAGTCTTGCAGATTACTTTCTCTAACTACCAGAGACAACTCCTTCTGCTGCACAGTTTATATCCTACATGTAGTGTTTTATCTACTAATTGCCAGCCATAGCTTTTTAAGAGCATTCTGAATTTTAAAATCAACAGACAAGGTCTGGAATCTGCAGTGTCTCTGGTAGTTACAGGTGAAAAGATAAAAAAACCCATCAGAATTTAGCTGGCATTGGGATACACATGGTAGTTGTGAATAAATAATTTTAAGTAAAGGAACCATCAATGGAAGGTCCCCATTAAAATAAAGCGAGAGAAATCCAACTTACATATGCCAGTGACAGCCACAGGGGGCTCGGATTTTTTTAAATTTTATTTAATCAAAGTTAAGACGTGGATAAACATAAATACAGCACAGGTACTTCAGATCATTCTTCATATTTGTGTACAGACAAACTGATGGATGTAATCCCAATGAAAACTGCAGTCAATGAAGTGCATACAGCCTTCCCCCCACACACACAAAAACAAACCCCAATTTAAAAAAAAAAAGAAAACAACAAAAAAAACCCCCACACAATCTCAGCACACACTCTCATTACAAATGATTCATACATAAATAGGTAGAGGGTGCAAACAAGCTAATATGCGAACATGTATAACCTCTCGTTAATGGGAAAAAAAACCAGAAGCAGCCATAATGATTAAAATACATTCAGTTACTGATAACTAGTTGTGCCATACAAGGCATTATCAATAAAAAAAAAAAAAGGAAATTGTGCTGCAGAGAAAAGCTATATACAACAAGAAAATAAACTGCAAAGTTAACGCATGCACGTTTTATCCTGGAAAAGCACAGCCCTCCAATATTTTCTCCATGTTTGTTATAAAAGCCCTCTGCACTCAACTAAAATTAAAATGATCTTAAAGGATAATACTTGTAAAGTTTACTTAAGTCTTCAGCCACAGAAAACTGCAATGAAAATAATGTTCAGAGTCATTTTCAAAACAAAAAAAAAAAAAACCAAAAACAAAAAAATCTATTCATCTGATGACATGCATGATTAAAAGGTCTAGGCAAGATACACTGCTCTACGTTCCTGATGACTAAGGAAAAAAGCTCAAGTCAATTTCATCTGCAGATGGTCAGAAGATTTTTGTATTCCAGCAGAAGCAGCAGTTCAGATCTTCTGGATCTTTTCCCCAACAACTACAGGATTCTCTTTTCTGATTTTCTCAGCAGCATCAGCTTTGTAATTGTAAGAGCAACTGTGTACATCTGAGTAACGGTGCATTCCACAGTAAACGTTCCCGCACCGGCATTCGAACCCTGTGGACAGAAACAGCAGCTTAGACATTTCAACATTCTTAATGACACTGGTTTGCTTTAAATCCTGAATATGGTCACTCACTAGCAACAAATCTCAGTCATCAGTGTCAATCAATCAGCCAAAGAGCTTCTGCTGCAGAAAGCATAAGAATCACAAGTAATACATTTTTAAGTGATTACAGGAATATTTAACTTGACCATTCCTTCTTTTTGCATGACACTCTAGCACAAAACATTCCTAGAGAACTCCTGCTTCTTTTGTTATGCTTATGAATTTTCACCCTCCAGAACTCAGGCCCTTCCACTGGACCACTGCAAAGCTGGCTAGTGAATGGCAGAAAACTATCATCCAATTCCTTAGCTAAGCAGACTTCCAAAAGGAAGTATTTGGAATTATGAACTTCACTTTAAGACAGGAGGCTGAAAAACAAAATGATACATGAATGACTAATCTAGTAAGAATGAGCTGAAAGCACCTGTGACTGTTATTTCAAATCAATATCAAATGACCATGCCCCATTTTCCCTTTAAGATAACATTTCAAAGGGCCAAAGCCTAAACAAGCCTAAGGAAACTGAAATCAGTATTTCTTACCAGTCAGTCCAACCTTCTTCCTGCACATGAAACAACGATTCTTTTTCTGTTTTGGTTTGTCAAGCGACTTGTCCTGTTCTTCAGGTGTAGGCTCTGCATTCTCTGACACTGAAGCTGACATAAAAAAAGTTAATAAGAACAGTGGAAAAAAAAACTCTGCCTCTCCCCTTTTAAGTCCTACAATAATCTAAAGCCCTTGCTGTACATTTGGCCATTTTGCTGCAGTTTCCATGTCTGAAGTGCATTGGTGTCTCCACAGCAACTGGAACTCCCTCCTTCTAGACCTTTGATATAATTTAAGAAAAGAATTCATAAAATGCTTGAAAATACCACAAACAACCACCAAAACAATAAACATTAGGTTTAACAGCAAGATTCAGCACTGCCAGATCCATGAGGAAAATCCAACAGCCAAGTGTTTTCCCTCAGTGTCACTCGCCCAGCTCCCAAAATCTGCTTGCAAGAAGCACTCTATGCAACAGGATCAGTTGAGCCAAATTTCCTCTTTCAAATCCTGAATCAACATTATTTTTGCTGAAGACTGCCACATGGAGGCCACACAAAACACAGTGTTTCAGAACAATCTCTGCCACTGTGATGCTGCTGCTCTTGCACACCTGGAGAAAGCCTACACAGGACATAAGTCACTACCTGGGGTGAGAAACACCAGCTCAAGAGACCCAGACTTACAGGGTGGAACTACACTGCACTGGAGCCCAGAAGGAAGCAGGTAAAAACCTAATTTTAAAGACATTTCTCCTAAGGCATCTTTCAACCTAATTTAGAGTTTTCTCACATCTAAAAGAAACAGGTTACAGGTTGTGTGGGAGAGTATGAACAAGTAATAGTAGTATTTGCCTGAGTCAGGTAAAAATAGAAGTTGGCTGGTTTTCCTCAAGTATTTGCACATTCCTTACATTACAAAGCAGAAATAGAAATGAAAAAACCCAACTCCATTTAAAGAAGGGCTAAGAGCCAACCTCTGCCTACCAGACATAGCTGGACCACAGCAGGCCAAGTCTCCAGTGAGTAAGATACACAGAAATTGGGAGTATTTGCAGCAAAGAACAAAAGCAAGCTCCAGCTGGGAGGAGTGTGGATGGAAGCAGAGCTAGAACCAGTGCTGTAAGGAAGGGAATACAACAGCAAGCTCAGACATTTGTCAGGGGAAAAGCTGCAGGCATCTCTGTGCAGCTGGACTTTTGTTTGTCAGAGACTGTCAGATGCAGTTCTGTGCTAGCTCTTCACCAGCTGACAGCTCTTCTGCATGACAAATCCAGTGGGGTTTTTCATGTGCTGCTATTCTGATCTTTTTT
>VZRH01001029.1:289531-323664 GCA_013397555.1 Urocynchramus pylzowi | reverse complement strand
TTTTTTTTTTTTTGAAAGGAAAGGGCACTCATCACTTTTGCTATGTATCAAAACATTGTACTAAGCAACATCAATGGATAGCAAGATACCTGATCACCAGCAAAGACTTTGCCTGAGGGGACAATATACTCCACAGGTTAATCTAGCAAAGATACTATTATACATGGTCTATTAAATTCTTCTCAGTCACCATCTATGTTACAAACAGAGCTTTTTTGTCCTGAAATTTATAACAATTCATAGTTTGCAAAACAAAAAAAGTTCGATGGCTTTAAATGGCTGTTAAAGGGCACATTTCTGAGTGGGTATTATTCTGAGTGATAATGTCAAAAGGATTGCAAGGTGAGAACCAAAATCAGCAAGGACTAAAAGTTGTGAGATAAGTACCAGAAGGGGTAAGACTTACTCAAATGAACCTTTGTAGTTTTACACAAAACAGATATTGCAGTGCTCATTAATTCATTAAGACATATTCATGCCATGAGCTAACATTCTCCAGCTTGCATTTCCTGTTGTAGCAAAATCCAGTTACCTCAATCTAAGTTTCACTAAGAGCCTCTGTAACTATTAGCTAAATTTAGGAAAAATTGGCACTCTTCCCTGCATAACAAGGCTCTAATACACCCTTACTTACATTTTCTTTGTGCGTATGGCTCTCACATTAAAAAGGTTTAAAAATATTTAAGAGCTGCTGCTCAGTGTAGAACCGAGTGGGAAGATTCTTCTACTGCACCACAAGTCACTTTGCATCTACTGTAGTAACCATAAATTTTAGGTCTCAATTTGCTTTTGAATAGAAGCTAGAGATTTGAACCAAAATCCTCTGTGATAATCATAAATCTCCCAACCACTTTAGATGACCAAGTGCCACTGTTCAGTGTATAAGCTACCTGTGATGACCACAGCAGAACAAAGCCAGGTAAGATGCAATACTGTCCAGCTTGGAGCTTGCAGGAAATATGTTGCAGCCACTCCCAACTGCTGGACTTCATCTGGACTCCAGGATGCTGCTGCCTGCTTTCTTTGAACCAAGCTGTCCCTTCCCCCAGCCCCAGCCCTGCCTGAAGCCCTGGCAGCCGCAGTACAAGCTGCCAACTAACCAAAAAGGAGTAAAGTATAAACACAGTCATATATCTGGAGTTGACAAGTTGGGCTGGTCACTTCAAGTTCCCTGATTTACAGAACATGTTCCTAGCTGACCAAAACAAGCAGAGCCTGGATTTCCTCCTAAAGGGACAAGCTTTTCCTATTGCTTTGCTTGTGCAAACCCCTGTCCGAGCTTCAGTGTGCTCTGACCACAAAAACAGCAGCCACATGACAAAATGCACTCCAGCCTCTGCACCCCTGCAGGCACAACACAGCTCTGTGTGTGCAGCAAGACACCCCGTGCCTCACCTGTTCTCTCAATGTTTTACATTCATCAGCCCTGCATTACTGGGCAGAGATTTTAAAAGAAAAAGGTTTCTCATTCCTACACAAGAGCATGCACAGCTACATTTGCTTCTTACGGGCATTTCACTAGGCCTAGTAAGAAGAACCCCCACACCTCCAGAGGAGTGAAAGGTGAAGTTAATCCAAAGGAGAATATCACTACTTGTGAACATTTTAAACTGACATAACCAGCCTAAAATACACTGTTTAAATGTTACGAAGTGGCAAATTAAGGAAGAACACACTTACCCACAGAATTTAGTTTTAAATCTTTCTGTTGAATGTTTCCTCTCCCCCTGGAGCATTCACCCAGTCTATCAGGATATCCTGTATTATTTGATACACTTGTATCATAATCATACTCTACCTCTGAGTCCCTGATACTATCACAAAAGTGAGAAGCATCCATCAATTCCTTTCCAGTACTGTCTACTGAGCCCACCCTGATAAGGCCCACTGAAGTTGAAGCCATTAACTCAACTGCATTCACCTTAGGCCCAAGTAACCCCAACATAAAATTCTGCAGCAACCTAACTATATTAATATCAAGTTTTTTACACTTAGTTTGAACTTCACTGTTTAACCTCACTAAAATCCAGATATGCACAAAATCAGGTGACTTCATTCAGAACAGTCATGTACCTTTTAGACAGTTAATCCAATCTAACTTTGTACTTTGGTTTTTCAAATAATAACCTCACCACATGACGTGAGTGATGGCATTTTGCAATGCTAATAGTACATGCTCCTCTCCAATTCACAACAAGCTTGAAAATCACAGAGGCTATTTTCATTCTCAGAAGTTCTCAGCCTCAGAGGGGCTGAGTCCATCCATTAATTGGATTTATACTTTTACCCCCATGTTGTTCAGTTGTAGGAGCTCTATAAAGTTTGTGGTGGAGTCCTCCTGCCTTCCATGAAAAGCTTTATTTACCTTTAAAATCCTCCCTGAACCAGAAGCATGAATCCTAACCTGGATGGTTTTAACTCCTTTATCCCAAGGAAGTGAAGCACCTCTATACCTGCTTGCAGGCTTGCCTGGAGGCAGCCCTGTTAATCCTCTGGCTAACAAATTACAAATCCTGACTGGTTAATCCTAACAGGGCCATCATGTTGAGCAAAAGGCACAATAGCCTAGGAGGTAATGAAAATGACTTGGAGAGATGCTCAGAATAGAAGAAAGCTGCTAGAAAAGCTGGACTGTACTTAATGAGTTTCATTTTAGGTCATCTTTAATGGCATGTTCATGGTATTTAGGAACATTAAAGTTAAAAAAATTTCTATTAGTCCCCATCTTAGAGCATCTGGGCTCTTGCACTGTTCCACAAGCATCATCATACAAACACTAGCTCTAAAGTCTACACTTATTAACATATTCTAGAGTTTTCCTCTATTTCTTCTGCAGTGCATAAATCCAACAAAGACAAATCTTAACTGCTCTTTGGGAATTTTACTCCTTTGTAGTTTTAGCTTGACTGCAAACAGCAAGGACTCTGTTGCACACAGCTCAAGTCTCATTTATCTGTCTGCTTTAGAAAAGTAATAATAGTAATCTAAGAAAGCTTAATTATTCACCCAGTCTTTCATTCAATGTTGTTGTAGCCTGGTAATTTTTGTTAAATGGCAAGTTAAGGGGACCTCAGCTGAACACAATACATTAACTTATACCAGCAGCATAGAACAACTCACCCCAGAACAGACTCCCAAAAGGTAAGATTTTATCAAAATAAATACTGACATTATTTCTCCTGTTCCCCTACATCAACAGAAATACAATTAGACACACTTCACTCTGGGACCAACTAGCACATTGCTGTGAATTTTTTTTTTCCTAAATGTTAGATACTTAGGCAATGCTAAAAAACCCCCTTGGATTCACATGTTTTTATTACATGCTTGTCAGCAACCTAAAACTCAAATTCCAAAAAAAAGAAGCTTCAGGATGCACAACTGTGACAGCAATTCAATGAAATCCCTCTCAGCATCCATTCTAAGCTGCTTTCCTTCCAAACTTACATTTTCAAATCAAAATGCTTTAAAACTGGAAACACTACATTTCCTATGATTTTCAGTCAAGGGACAACACAGAAGGAACTCTTAAGGAAGTAAGGCTGACCCTGCCAGAGAGTTATTAATAGGAATGTTAATTTAGATCTGCAACTACATGCTGGTGATGTTCTTAGTTTAGAAATGAGGGTACAAAGGACAGAGGACACAGCTGAGTAACCTTAACACCTGATATACATTGATCCTGCAGATACATCCCTAAATTCAAAGCTTCTGGTTGAGAAACCTCTTATCTTCTCATGAGGAGAATAAGCTTGAAAGGTGGACAATTAGAAGCAGCACAAATTTATCCAAGTGTGTAAGGAGAGAGACATGCCTCTGAAAAGTTGCTGGGAAAAGTCTTTCCACAGGCCCAAGACACCTCACAGTGCCAGGGTCAATAAAATAAAGTACTCCCTCTGTCTCCCAGTGAAAAGCCAATAGATGCATTGTCAAAATGCATCTCCTGTCAAAACTGAGACAAGAGCTCTCAGCTCCAAAACACAAACTTCCTAACAGGCATTAGAGTGTATCTCTGGAATGTATTTTTTCAAGAGTGAACATGTTTATAATTGACACCTCAAAGGTTAGTAAAGGTGGTTAAAAAATAGAATTAAAAGCTTTTCTTCCAAGTTTATTAACCAAGAAGACAGCCTTACTCAGCACAGTAGCTGACTAATGACACTTCTATTCCATCCTATGGAAAGGGACAGGTCAGGTTTAGAAAAGTATCTGAGAAGCAAAACTTTGATACCAGAGATACAGTCAAAGAACTAATATTTAGAATGTTTAAGTAAAATTACAAGTTGTATCTGTAAAAAACCCACACTTCTATGTTTAGACTAGTCCACAGAAAAATAATCCTCCCCAGTAAAACCTAAACTGTCTCAGCAGAAGGCAGAATACTTACTGACTTACCTTTAAATACCTTTATAATGCCTATAGGTTACCAGCCTGAGCACTTTTTGTATGCCACTTGGCATTTTGCATTTCCTAAGAAATACTATTAAATTATTTTTAAAATACTATTTTTTAGCCTTAAGCTCTGAAAGTCTGCACACAGAAAACAAGAAAAGAGTGAAAAGAAACTTCACATTGTACCAGCAAGAAGGATTTTAGGCCAATATAGTTAACCCTCTTAGACATTGTACTTCAAGCAAACATAGCCTGTGGTTTGGTAATTTTATATTTGATAAAGTGAATTTCAGTAGTTCAAAATCTTACACCACTACAGTTCAGAGGTGAAAGGTTCTTTTATAGGTGTTTCCTGTTTATAAAAGATACTGACCCTGTTCTTGCAATGGCTATGTCAAACACACTCTACCACAAATATGCTCATAAACTTCTGATATGTGCTGTAAAGGGTTACTCTGAGAAGTAACAGATACTCAAAACTCTACTCAGATGGAACAGCCATGGCATAGAGAATGAACAGGATGTTGATTTATGATGTGCATTTCCAACACCAATTAAAACACTTGTTTATGGCAGACACTGACATCATCAATTAAACATAAGGTTTCAGTTTCACTTGCCATTTAAGAAAAGAACCTTTATTCTTATTTTGCCTTCTGATTTCACAGAATATTTGTGTTTGAGAATCAGACATGTTTGAAGAGGAGTGTATTAAGAACAACTGAAATTTAAAAAGCATTATTCATAAGTTCTGTCACTGAAAACTAGGTACCAACCTTGCAACTCTTCTGTCTCAGGTACTGTTTTGTCCACAGCCGTACTATCCGGTTGGGATGATGCTACAGATTCTGTTAAAAGTGACTGACTGGACACAGGGCTGAGGGGCAAAAAAAGAAAGTTATCATTTTTATGATGCATTGCCACATTCTCTTCCTGTAAGAGATAAATTAGGGCACCTCTTGATGAGAAGGTATCTCAGAACATTTTACTCTGAAGTTGTTTCTGTAACCATTTAAAACTGCTACAATCCGAACTGACACAAAAGGTAATTTTTTTTTAACTCCTACTGAATACAACAAAACAGTTCTACTATAAAAAAGGAAAAACATTTTGGTTGTTTGGCATACTATCATTCCACACAGAAGCAACAATGCAACATTCAATATGCAAGGATCTTTATAACAGAAGTCAGCAAGATAATTGTAGAGGAGACAGTTTCAGTGTTCTGGTGATATGAACGAGAAAATTGCAGCATGTCAATGTTTCCAGTAATAAAGCTGCAGCAGCTGCACACAGAACCCCTTGGATTTTCACTGTGTAAAGTGGTGCAGGCTAAACATCCCAACCCTTTAGCCATACTGCTAAATTACAGCATGTCTGAACACTCACCAATGAACACCCTGAGCAGTTTAGAGAGAGCAATTCAACACTAGCCATGACTTCCAGCCAAGCTGCTCATCCAGCAGCTCTCCTATGGAACAAGACAGAACTCAAGTCCCAAGCAAGAGGCAACACTATCTCATCTGCATCTTTTTTCTTCCTTTCCACTGAGGGATTCATTCTTAAGGCAAAAATCAGATTATCCAGCAGGCCATGAATCAGCACTCCATGGCACAACCAGAGCACTGGATTTGCAATTTTAATTGTCAAGAACTGCATGTAGGTTTTGAACTGCCCATCTGGCCACCTACAAAAGAGCATTGTCAATTAATTTTATCTCCCCTCAGAGTAGCCCAAGTCTGAGGTATTTCCAGAGACTGAAGTTGAATTCCTCTTTTTTCATTTTGAAAACAAAAACCCAAGCAAGTGACACTGATTTTTTTCAAGTGCAAGTCCAAGAGCAACCATCCACTCCTTTCTCCTGCAGCCAGTAATCAAGCCAGTGATCAGTGGGGTACTCCTATCCTTTCATGGTTTTATTGAAGTTGTGAGAGAACAAAAGGCAAGGAACTGTAATTGGTTCACATCTGTGCATTGACCTGGATGAACTTTTTTTTTTTTTTTTACACACACCAGAAGAGTTGTTTCAGGGTAAGATATGTATTTTCTACCCCAACTATAAACCTCAGAATGGAAAGACTAAATATAGGATCAAGCATGGCACCTAGCTCTCAGTTCATATGCAGGATCCAAGCATGAGATAACACCTCCTATAAAAAGCTAGGGAGCAGAAAAGCCTGAGCAGAATCAGTCAGCAGTAACTGATGAAATCGCCCTTGGCCTGTGTTCTACTACATTCATTTTTTTTAAAGAAAAGTTGAAATGAGTATTACTGCAAGTTTAGCTTCCATAGTATAACACACTAACACTTTTCACTCAAAAATTTCCAAAGCACTTAAGTTGCTGTTGGTTGTGTCATTCTAAACTGAAATGGAGCCACTAAATATAAACAAATATTTAGCTTTTACAAATAGAGAACACTTAGTAAGTCTGAGTGATTTATAAGAGGACATTATGTATCCTTGAATAATCCAGATGGAAATTACTTGTTTAATAACAGATCAGTTCAGTAGCACAACTTGTACCAAGACTTGTGTCTTTAGTCTGTTCTAGTACTCTCCACTTCTTGCAAAGCAACTGGCTTGTTAACACATTATCATACATTTATTTATGAGAGCTCTAGTAAACAGCTCCCTGCCATTTTACAAAATCCTCAAACTTCTAGGATGAAAAGAGTTCTCCTTTGGTAAATGTACAACTGCAAGTTGAGGAAGCAGAAGAGCAGCCAGACAAATCTCTGTAGAACAGAAGCTGACAACTTCTATTTGAGGCTAAATTCTAAAGACAAATTTCCATTTGAATGCCAGATGAAGCACAGAGATCTGCTAGCATTCACCCTGAGATCCCATGCTTTAAAGTTAGCACTGAAATCTTACACCTTTTCCTAATCCTGGTTCCAGCATTTAATTATGCAGGATCAGCACACTTCATTTAATCATTTCGACAGAGATTTTTCTGTAAAGACAGAGCAGACTGAAGCACCTTACCTTGGCTGCATAGATGGAGTCGATGTAGAATCTAAAGTGGACTGAGTTTCCTGGGCACTGCCCTCTGTGCACTGGACCGGTAAGGACTCGGTGATACTACTGACAGAGGCTGCTGCAAGACACACCCAGGGAAAATGTGTTATGCTGCTTCCTGGGATTACAAAAATTACACACTGCATTTACTCTTCGACCCCTACGACACCAGTCAGGAAAGTAATTGAATCTCTGCCTACACCACAAGGAAATGTAATTTTACAAAATGTAATTATGTTTGGCCATATTTTGATCTCGTTCCAACCCCAGGCCCGCAGAACTCACACTGGAGAAAAATTTGAAGCTGGAGTTTTAAAGCTGTTACTATTTTTTACTAATTAAAGCATCTATGAGCAGCTTTCTCAGCATAAACTGCTGTGCTCTGACACAAGAAGCTGGTTTTGTTTGAAAAACCAAGATGGATCTGTGAGAACACCAGTATAACCCAATATATCCTAATCCCAACTCCAGATGCATTTTGAAGGTGTAGAATCCAGATCCCCAGATTTCAATAGAAGATACTGCTTCTACTTAAAAGGTCAGGTTGAAGGAAAGGCAACAGTACACAGGGCACTGGGCCAAAATGAGCAGAAAGTATGTGAAGTTAAGGAGAAACTATTGTTGCCTTTTCCCAACCTGGAAATGAAACTCAGGATAATTTTAGTAAGGAGGTAATGTAAGAGCAGATCTTTCCTTGAAGGCCTTCAGGGGCAGTTAGGGAAAGATGTCCACAAAAGCCCCTGAAAGCCTTCAAAAGGAAAAGGCATCACTATCAAGTGTTTACAGGTTAATCTTCAGCATGAGGTCACAGAGATGAAACACCTGTTCTTAAAATGACTTTCACAAACAACCCCCAAACTTACTCCTATCTCTGCCAGTAATTTCAGCAAAAGTATGTTGCAGAGTTTTTTCTGCATTTTTATAATTTCAAATCAGAAACATTCAAATGAATACAAAAGGTATTAGCAAGAGCCTACTTCTGAGCAGATTAGTGGCAACACAATCACATTACGAGCATTCCACCCAAGCTCATTCCATAAGGTAAGATGCTGGAATGAAATGGCTGGCACTAATGCTCCAACAATCAGTATCTGGACATAGCCAGGCAGCTGCTATGTCAGCTGAGCTGTTGACACACACACGTGTGTTGGGGTTACTTACCAGGAGGGCTAATTCTACCATTACTGTTCTGCCTTTGAAGGTGCTCTTTGTAGCACACTGAACACATGCCATTTGTGCGAGGGTTCCCGTAAAATCCGCAGCCAGTGGAACAAAGCATAGGCACTTGGCTACGGTTCGTTTCTTGAGCCATTCTCCCTTCTTCTATAAACCTGAAATTGATACACACAACCCAGTATTTAGAGGCCTGAGAAAACCCTTCTTTTACAGCTGACATTTGAAAATCTGGAATTTCCTATAGCTCAGCAAAAAGACCATCCAGAAAAAATGCCTTGTGGGTAATTCGGTGCCCTTTCCCAAAAAGTCTATAAAGTCTGCCCAATAACACAAACAGTCATATGTAGTCTTTGCATGACCCACCCTCCTGGCCCCACCAATTTATTTTCAATATATACCCTACAAAGAAAAGTAATTTTATCAAATATTGGAAGTATTACTGCTCCTGGCAGTCAGGTAAGGGTAGTAGGGGAGGGGGACACTTATGCTGAAACCTGAATACCTGACACTATACAAGAGAACTGTAAAATAAGAGACAAGCCATGGTAACACAAGCTTATTTGCTGCATAATTGTAATTAACAACAGTCACATGAATTCACATCTCACTGTTTAGTCACTGTGTCATTAGTGAAAGAGGACACAACTGCTTACCACAAACCCCGTATTATGATTTTTCACACACTAAGAGAAAATCACCCTTACAGTCAAAAATATTAGACCACGTAACACAACCTTCTATATATAAATTTTGTGTGAAAATATAATAAAAATGAGAAGTAAGAGATACATGATATATGAGTTGCCGCATTATTTAACATCCTTAAATTTGGGTTTTATAAAGACTGTATCATTTTTTTCCCCTGGCTTGTATTAATCAAGTTTACAGATATTTGCAAGACATTACAAGAAAATTACAACAAATGACAATTTCCATCAGTGTTCTGAGGCTCCAAGTATTATCAAGTGGTCTAACTTCCAAATAATTTTTGACATGTTATTTCATGAGGTAAAATTAATTTTTCATTTTCCCTTCCATAAATATGCAATTGCACTTCTTTTTTAACAATTTTGAAAGAAAAAAACCAGCTTCATGTTAAGAAACTAGATATATCAAGGTATAAATTACTTATACTTAAGATCAACTTAGGTCTACCACTTCCTGATTAAAAAGTAAGCTGAAGCATAGGTAATTTTAATTCTTGCAAGTCAAGCCAAAGATAAGCAATATTACCAAAAAAATGAAATCAATCTTGTAAGTAACATCAGTATACATTTAAAACAAAAAAAATCCAGAGGGAAAGGGGTTTCAAGATACTTGAATACTTCACCAATTGCCATGTTATAAAACTAGATGAAACCATAGTAAGAAGTGCCATGGTAAAAAAGATCTCCTTTTACATAAGATGTATTCAAAGCCAAACACAAACATTCCAATTATTTTGCTACCTGAGAAATCTCATCTCCTCTCCACATCCACTCCATTTTGTTTTTATTTCCCCAAAACATATGAAATTGATACCAAGAGCTAACGTCTGGGTTGCAAAGCCAACAGCAACAAAGAAACAAGTCAAGTCTTCTGCTCACAGCTCTAAGGTACTCTATGGATGAGGAAGGATTCAAGATACAAGACAAGGAAGATGTACGGGCAGGAAGACAACCAAAATCTGATAGTATCTTTTTCAGCTACAACCTGCAATTAAGCTTATTTCAGCTGTTGACTACACTCCCCCACCCCAACAGAGAATCACTTGCTTTCAACATACAAAGCCCCCATTGACCTCACACGACAGCTAAATTTGATTTTTGCTGAAGTACTGCACTTGTAGCTGAAAGAGCACTTTCATTCCTGCTTTTCTCCAGACAGTCTTTTAGAATGAAACTGCAAGTAGTGCATGTGGAATTTAATTCTTATGCTGGGCCCAACATTTCAGAGAAGCCATTTCAGGGAAGTGCAAATGAATATGAGTTTGCTGTGCTTTGGTAACCAGAACCAATTTAAAACTAAAACCTTACGCAAGTCACTTTTGGCATAGAATGTTTAAGATTGAAAGACTAATTAAAACCACTTTCAACTGAATATTTCAAGAGCTAATAGAGATTCAATGTCACAATACAGTATTAATCCTTTTAACTTTAGGCAGCAGCATATTAAAGAACCCTACACTAACTTCCAGATTGTACCATGATTTTCTTTCTGTTCAATATTAGCCATAACTGCACCAGCCACTGCTAATAGTCTCCAACACAGCTTTGTTACCCCGTGTTTGTGTTAGCACCTGGTCCCTTCAGCAATCTCTAACATGGATGTTAAAAAAAAAGTTCTGCTCCAATTCAATAAACAAACTGAAAGGTACCCAAAGATGCCCAGATGAAAAACAAGAAAAGCTGGCCTGAGTTCCAGCTAAGCCAGTTCCCAACTTCATTAACCAGTGGATCCTGTCACCAGTCAAAGCACAAGCCACTGGCATGAGGCTCCAGAACACTTCAATCTCCAAGGGGAAGTGCCAGGGATTCTTCTGAAGAGTTTTAATAAGGGCCACAGGAAGAGGAAGATCTTTCATTGGTTGCTAATATTCGAAAAATACAATGAATAAGAGATAGGATCAACCTGATGCAATGTTATAAAGTCAAAGGAGAACTTGCACCAAGACAACAGCTTGTTGAGTACGAAGAGAACAATTGGGTACAATCTACCCAGCCCACACAATTACTGCTGTGAGCTACCAAAACAACCCACCAGGAAAAGAAAGGACCATCACCAACACAAAGTGTTCTGACAGTTCAGTGAGCTCAACCAGTTCACATGCAAAAACACAAGTAGAAAGTCCAACACAGGAGAGCCTCTGGAATTGATGTGAGGGAGGACACCTGACCAGGAGGGACAACACATGTTTTAGCAGCCTGTAAGCTCCTGGGATGGTTGAACTCATCTATTGGAACCCTAAAGCCACAGAATGCCAAACCAGTATAATAAGAGCTCCCATGCTTCGCCCTCTCTTTCAGTGCTTACACGTACCAAAATGAAACAAGGAAATGATCAAACTTTAAAAAATCAACCACTCCACCTTCTGCCAATTAGTTTCAACCCAGATTGGTTTCTGAGCTCATTTGTCATGCGTGTGTTATTTGGGCAGGAGAGAGGGTCTAGCTGCAGACACGGGAAACAGACGTGTAAAAACGCCTGTTTCAGCAGCAGAACAGGCTTAAAGAATTAAGAGAACCACTAGCCAAAACCAGGCACTGAAAAGAGAACGCAAGAGACCCAGGCACGGGCAGCTCCTGCCACTGCACTCTCCCGCGGAGGGCAGGGCCGGGTGACACAGCGCGGCTGCCGCCGGGCCCCAGGCTAACAGCCGCCAGCAGGGCAGCCGGACTCCGGCCCCAGCGCGGCGAACACGAGCGGCGAGAGATCACTGAGCAGATGTTTTTGGGGGAGGGAAGGATCTCCCATCAGCCCAGTTCTTGGCTCAGCTTCAGATGATTTTTGTTTCAAAACTGTCTGTAATGTCTCAGGCAGAAGACGCACAGTATCACCGAGCCCAAAGGTCCCGTAAAGCAGTGGAGGCGGGCAGTCACTGCTGAAACCACTGTCAGACGGGCAGGCAAGCTCCCACTGCTCTGGCCACTGCTGCCCCCCTGTCCCTGCCCGCGGCCACATCAGTTCAGCCATCTCAGGGAAACAACACAAATATTTGTTCTGGTGCACTGGAGAGCTTGCTCATCTGATAGAAGATCAGCTCCAGAGAAATGACATACACTGCACAGGAAGTGACATGGCTAAAAATAGGACAACCCTTTTTAGGGGCAGCAAGCCCTTGCTGAGCATCAAGCCTACTGTAAAATAAATCCCAAGTGCATACACTATCCATAATTTCAAAAATGGCCTCCCCTAGCTTGGCTTCAGTATGACACTTGAAGCAGCTTCATAGCTGAAATGACAAGGTCTTGGGATCAACATGACTACATGTATGTCCCCCTTGGTTTGAGGTGTCACAAAACGAGGAGCTTGTCAAGCTCCTGGAAATGCCTCTGGGCTCTGCCTGTTCCCCCAGAGCTGGGCCTGCATAGCATTCATAGAGTAATGCTATGAATTCTGAAGGTTATTCTGAATGCAGAATTGATTTATCTTAAAGAAAAAAAAACCCAAAACAACAGAGCTCTTCACAATATTTTAAGCACATTCCCTGCTTTGCTTTACAATATAGTTGTATAACCAGTTGTACGAGCCCTAATGAGAAGGAACAGACTAGAGGGAAGTGCAAGAGCCTTAAACAACTCCTCTCAGTGCAACCCTAGAACATCTACTTCATTGAAGATTATGGAATAAACACCCTCTTTCTGTATTAGCTACAAAATTGCTAAACTTCAGCTGAAATTACCTCTAACTGTTTTCTTAAAGACATTTATTGCCACTAGAAGCACAGCAGCACACACCTCTGCCAGGCTAAGCCCTCCTTTTCCTACAAATAAGGTGCTTACAAATAAGTCTAACTGTTACTCCTGCAATACACAACTTCATTCATATAATAATGCCCTCTTACTACTACTGCTGCTGCTGCTACAGGCCCTGTCTTTCCTCCCTCACCATCACATCCTAGAGTAAATTCTTCTCTGTACCAAGCAAAAAATACGCAAAGGACATGCCTATAAAATGTATAGAATTGAAGCTGTAGAAACACTAAAGCAGAGCACATCTTGTGCTTTTTGGAGAAAGAGACACGTCTTCCAATATTCTGTAAAGCAAGTAACAAAATACTTGTGGACATCTCTCCCCACAGAGCAGGCACTGCAATACTGGCCTTCCTCCCCACCCCCCCTTTCTTCTTTTCCTTTTAATTAAAATGTTTATATGCCACTAGTTTCAAATAACTGATACCCTAGCTTTATAGGCTTCAAATGTTAATCAGTAAGATCAGAGAGAGTAGCATTTAGCAGGATTAAACACACAAGGTTTAAGAATAAGCTCTTTCACTGCCCCCCACCCCCCTTCCCCTATTCTAGATGAGAAAAAAAGTCTGGCACAGAATCCAGCTTTCTGTTCATCTGTCTTCCCCAAAGAAAAAGGTCTCTTGAATACCAGTTACCCTCATACTTCAAGTTCTGGTAAGGAAAACAAGCAGATCTTCACATCCTGCAGTACAGTCTTGTGTTCTGCAAACACTCCTAAAAATCTGTAACTGGTATGGGAAGGCTGCCTCCCAAAAGCTAATGCTGAGACCACCCAAACAGCTTTGTGCATCAGCAGCACAGCAGACACAGTTTGAACCATTCTGATGCCAGCTTCAAAACTGCTGCTCAAAGAGAAAGCTGAACACAGTGAGCTACTCTTCATTGTCAAAATGAGCACACCGACAGTTTTACCTGACACTTACCTCAAATGATAAATCCAATGTTAACAAGTGATTAAAATATTCCCTCCTCTGTCATAATCACCTTTATAATGAAGCAGTTCAGCACTGAATGAAGTAGCATCAACACTAATGGTCATTTTCTCTTTGTGCTAATGAAGCAAGGAAGAAGCTGCAGAAGTGGTAATGTGGGCTGCTTAGACATACAAAGCTTCATTCCAAGCACAAATAAGACACCAAGTTGGGCACACAAAAATACACTTCACTTTGTAGCGTGTACTGGCACAGATACCCAATACCACCTGTACCACCATATGAAAAGGCAGGCTGGTCCAAAAGGCAATAAATAGGAAATGCATTTCTCTACAGGCTTATCAAAACAAAGGGCAAATAAAAGCCCAAGAATGAAGTTCTGTTGAATCTTGCTGCAGAAGCTCCCAAAGCACTGTCTGTGATCGAGGATACTGGTTCATATTGGAATTTGCTGCTCAGGTGTCCTGCTTCCAGCAGGACACTACTCAGGGTATACAGCACTGGAATCACAAATTAACAGCAAGATACAGAACGGTCCTGGGTTTTTTTTACTCCATTGCTGTCTCCCAAAAGGCTCCAATTTACATTCACTGAGCAGTCATTTGTAGCTGCTTTAAGGCATTATCACATTGCACCAACTTGCTATGGAGCAAAGAAGAAGTGGCAGATTTGAATAGGGGCCTCAGTCATTACAGCTCAGCCCAGCTTGCTGGTTGCAGTCAGACATGTCATTTCATCTTACAGCTCACCCTTGCTAAAGCACTGCAGCTGGTTCACATTTGCCAGCACAGCTACATGTGTAGTTACACTCTGACCCAGTTTCATCAGAATGCTTTGAGTTAAAAAAAGTGAATATGGTTAAGGACCAGCTATGCAAGCAGATCTGTAAGGGCAGCGACCTCTTTGTTCCTGCAGCAGCAGAACACACAGCTGCTGCATTTTTGAAAACACAGGAGTTCTAACTTCCTCAGCACCAAGACAATCCATACATTTTAAAGCTTTCCACTCATTCCACTGAGCCTCCAGTTTTCTTCCTGCTCAAACAAACTTAAGATTTAAATTGCAATGTGAAGTAGAATTTATATGACTTCATAACAAAAACAAAATACTCACGCTAGTGATCAAAGACTTACATAAGATGTTCTTTTAACTCACTTGACAAGTCATTTAATATCTACTATGTTCCTGTCTATTCCTGTTGAACAGCTTTTTATTTTTGTTTCATGCACAGACTTAATTTAGGCCACAATCAAGTACTTATACTAGACACTCCTAGCAGAAACTTTACAAAAAGGTGTAAAGAGTTAGAGAAGTCTTTTCTTCACTTCCAATTTTTATTAGTTAGCAAGTTTAATTCCTCCCATACAAAAACTAAAACATAAATTAAATTGGAACTCTTAAGAAAACTGTATCTCAGATTTAAGATGTCAGAAAGACTGTGAAAGAATCACACTGGTGGAAAAAAAACCACACTCATGAAAGAAAGTGGCAGATGGACAGAAAAGAGACAGTTCAGGTCTTAGGAAGGGACTGAACATTAGCAACTTTTATAACTTATCTGAGCCAGAATATCATAAACCCAGGAACACCTGGTACAGACAAAGGCTCCAGTGTTAAAGCATGTATGCTGCTAAGTACAGCTGACTGCTCTTGTACTCAAGGTTACATGAGGAACAAGAGAACATTTCACTACAACCTCTTGACTCTTGCTAAGCAAGAACAAAGATGCACAGATTCTATACTGGTATCAAGGAGATCACTGATAATAAGGACTCAGCTTTCCATGCTTGTCTACATACACTATTAATAGATTTACTTTGAAACTGTAATTACTACTTGTGACCACGCTTAACCTTTGCAAAGCATGGATTACCAGACCCAAAGATAAACTTCTGTAAAAGTGGAACCTCAAACTCTCATTCACCTCACGCAGAAGCATCTAACTGCTTGCAGTAACCATGTAAAGTCTACAGACAAAAACAAGTACAAGCAAAATTTTCATACTTAATTTCCAAACTTTCTAGCATAGTCAACACAGCAAATAAAGGGCCAATTCCATGAATGTCATCACTCTACTGAAGATTAATTCATAAAACCCCCAACAATTAACAAGCAATGTAAGAGGTGCATTTTTCTACCTAGTAGGAAGAATCATATTTTATCTATTTTGGATTTCAAATAGGTGGAGTACAGACAAAAGCATCTGCATTGGAATTGCAGAAAGCTGCCACAGAGCCACTGGTGTGATGCTGGGTTTTTTTTGCAGTAATGACCACTACTTTATGGAGCATCTGCTAACTGCTAAGACACCTAAAAAATCAAGTGCAGCTCTCTGTATAAAGCCTTCAACACTCCTATTTATCATGCATTTCAAATTGAGTCTAAAGCAGCAAGATACAAGTCAGGATGCCAAGGATTATCACTGTTTGTACATTTAAGCCTGTACATTGGGACTTCCTAGCTGTTCTAGACTAACACTGCAGCATCACTAGAATTAGATCCTTGCATATGACAGCATCTAAACTTCCTGAGACTCAAAGAAACTTTTTTCCTCTGACTTAGAAAATTTAAAAGCCTCTTATTACCCAGTAGCACAATACATTTGTAGGCACCCCCAGTTCATCCAGCAAACTCCAGTCCAGAGCAACACAGAAAAAAATGCTTTCAGAAAGAGGCACCACCAGCATGTTCTAAGTTTCTGTCTCTCCAGTGATGACTATCAGAAAATCTAAGCTGACAAAGCTGCCTTATTTGGAGAGGTCAACCTGAATGCAAGTGAAAACAACAGAACAAAACCTACACACACAACAAAACTCACTTCTTGGGTTCAAGAGAAAAAACAGCAAATAACCCCTGGAGCTAGACATGCTTGTTTACAGCGAGCCACGACAGGGACCTTCAATAAAGATAACTAGTTAAACATTAAAAGCACTGAGAGCAACACAGCAACTATAGTTGCTCAGTACATTGTAAAGACAATTTCTAAGTGAGTTACAGACAAAGAAAAGCCAAAGGAAAGTATCATGTATTTCAGGAAGCTGGTTTTGATCTGGCATCCCTGGGGAAGGCATGGTGTGAGAAGTTCAAGAGGCATATCTGAGGAACACAGAGAGGACACTGGCCAGCCACCCCACTGGTCATGCTGTCCTACCCAAAGTACTCTATGTCCACGCACAAGCCAGTGAAGAGTGTCCTCCCTGCTCAGATATGAAGTTGTACATACTCAGTTTAGCCCCCACAGCTCACCCAAGATTTAAGGCAGACAGGCTGAGCAGGCCCATTTTTTGGAAGATGGCTGTCTCTGAGGCAAGACTGAGGCAGAAACCTTACATGGAATTACACTTGTGAAAGAACATGCAGCTACTTTTAAAAGAGCACCCTTTTAGAGCACTTGTTCTGGCATCTCTGCTAAAGAAGAATAAAAAATTCAGAAGTTACACCCATTAGGAAAATCAAACCATGTCAGTAATTGCTCATCAGCAGCTGGCTATGCCAGCCCGCACAGTTTCCATCATGTGTGGCTGAACTGGTGCCGAGCCGTACGAGTCACAGATATTGGAACTGTTAGGTCAGGAACTGGCTGGATGGCCAGGCCCAGAGAGTGGTGGGGAATGGTGCTGCATCCAGCTGGGGCCAGCCACCAGTGGTGTCCCTCAGGGCTCTGTGCTGGCATCAGTTCTATTCAATATTTTTATAGATGCCATGGATGAGGGCATCGAGCCTTTCATTAGTAAATTTGTAGACGACACCAAGCTGGGAGCTCGTGTTGATCTGTTGCAAGGAAGGAGGGTTCTGCAGAGAGACTTAGACTGGTTGGATGGATGGGCAGAGTCCAACAGGATGAAGTTTAATAAGTCCAAGTGCCAAGTTCTACATTTTGGCCACAAAAATCCCCTACAACGTTACAAGCTGGGGACGGTGTGGCTGGATAGCGTCCAGATGGAAAGGAACCTGGGAGTGCTGGTCAACTGCTGGTTGAATATGAGCCAGCAATGTGCTTTGGTGGCCAAGAAGGCCAATGGTATCCTGGCCTGCATGAGGAATTGTGTGGCCAGCAGGAGCAAGGAGGTCATTCTTCCCCTGTACTCAGCGCTGGTGAGACTGCATCTTGAGTGCAGTGTCCAGTTCTGGGCCCCTCAGTTTAGGAAGGACTCTGAGATGCTGGAGCACATCCAGAGGAGGGCAACGAGGCTGGTGAGGGGCTTGGAACACAAGCCCTATGAGGAATGTTTGAAGGAACTGGGGTTGTTTAGCCTGGAGCAGAGGAGGCTTAGAGGTGACCTTATTGCTCTCTACAACTTCCTGAAGGGAGGCTGTAGACAAGTGGGGGTGAGTGTCTTCCACCAGGCAGCAACTGACAGAACAAGAGGACACAGTCTCAAGCTACATCAGGAAAGGTATAGGTTGGATATTAGGAAAAAGTTCTTCACCAAAAGAATAATAAAACACTGGAATGCTCTTCCCAGGGAGTCACCATCTCTAGATGTGTTTAAAAAAAGACTGGACACGGCACTTGGTGCTATAGTCTAGTTGAGGTGTTAGGGGATAGGCTGAACTCGATCTTAGAGGACTCTTTCAACCTCATTATTCTGTGATTTTGCTTGAGGAGCCCTTTTCTTTCCTCTGGAGTTTGTGCCATCTCATACCTGTATTCTGGCATTCAGGTGTTGCAGGAATATTTGAGTCGCCCCTCACAGTCCCATAAATTTAAGGTTCACTTGAAATCTGTCAGATAACAGAAATGCCTTCTTTTAAAATGCTCTATTAAAGGAAAGAAAGCTACTCTGAAACAGACCAGACAAGGTTAGCTTCTGCTTTCTCTGGTATCAGATATTGAAGCTGGCCATTTCAGAAATCAGAGGTTGTATAAAATTAGAATCAGGAGATTCTAGAATTCTCTAAATTCCTTTAGAATACCAGGCCAACAGGGATGCAGGAGAGCAACTCTATAAACTATCTCTGGTGCTGTATTTTAAAACAGGTTTGACTTAGCGCACTGATGAGAAATAATCTGTAAGAAGGATTCAAACACTTACAAGATTACCCTCATAATTACTGAAAGAATAGATATAGATTCAGTAATCGCTTCTTTTGAGCTTCAGTGAATAAGTAATCTTCTCTCAATACAGCATAAGTTTCACTTATTTTAAGCATATCAAACCCAGAAGAGATAAAAGCCGCTTTAACACAAGTTCCCAAAATAGACAGCTTCTTGTTAACAAAGCACCTGTTGCCGAGAACTGACAGTAAGCACAAAACACATTATAATTTGTTTTCATAAACAGCACTATGTAGAATTTTAATTAGCTTATAATGCCACAGTTCTACATGGGCCTAATGCTAAGGGAGCTCTAATATCGGGGTTCCTATGTGTTAATAAATAAAACTATCATCATTTCTGGCTAGGGCATCTTGAATTCAGCTTAACTTCCAAGAACACTGTGATTATCATGCATGATGTGTAGTTTTATTTAGAATTATGCACTATATCTAATTTAAGTGTGCAAAATTATACAATACCCTTACTGCGGTTTGATGGGGAACTCAACCTACAGCTAAAGCCTGACCAAAGAAAGAGGGTATGTAAGGACAAGTTCAGCAGAAGAGGTGTAAGTACAGTGCTTCCTGTGGCAAAGCTGCATTCCTCCTCTCCTGCAATATACTTAAATTTAGTCAAGGGACTCAAAGGTATTACTTTGTTTTAACCTCAATGCTATTCTGGGNTGCTTTTTTT
Organism: Urocynchramus pylzowi; assembly: GCA_013397555.1. NCBI lineage: Eukaryota > Metazoa > Chordata > Aves > Passeriformes > Fringillidae > Urocynchramus > Urocynchramus pylzowi. The sequence goes on along the minus strand of VZRH01001029.1, from coordinate 303,959 downwards.
TATCCCTTAATTATTATTTCAATCACTGGGGAAGCCAGCTTACATGATCCCAAACAAATTACATGTACTACGTAGATGTCTACAGACTAAAACTTATCACCCTGCACAAAGTATAGGAAAATGCTTCACAGGTGATCAGCAGCTGCCATGTTGGACAACTGGTATTTATCCATCACTTTAATACACTGTCAAGTTTCACTGAAGATAAGAATAGACCAACTGGTCACACTCTGAAGTTTTGCATCTTCTCTTAGTTTCCTCTCAGCTGTCACTTTACACTCCCTGAAACAATGGAACACGTAAACATCCAACTGCAGCCTATACACATGCATTCAATATTATCTATTAATATGCAACTAATGCAATGGTTTCATGATACAGCTAATTTGGGGCTTTAGATACCTCTGTCCCAGCAATGCTGGGACAGGAACTGATCTACCCTGAAGACTTCACTCTTCAAAAGCTTGGACTGGCTCTTGTATCTGGTTTATGGTGCAGCTCTGTGCCAGAGGAGTCAAAGTTAACAGTGCACTGCAGGAGGAAGGTGAACCTACCAAGTCAGCAGCAGAACTTTAAGGCATAGCCTCACTTACAGCTTAAGCCAAGGAAAAAGGCACACATCACCAGGAGGTCAGCGCAGGAATTAGTGAGAGTTGCCTTGTGTCAGCTTTAACTATCTAAGTGTCAAGTTAACAGATAAGGGGCTAGGGAATTATCAGAAATTTGCAATGAGACACTCTCCTTTCTGAAGGCTTCCAGAAGTACACCACTTGCTCAGATGGAGAGGTCACTGCTTAAGAAACGCTTAAAAAAATACTGGAAGCAACTTGATTGAGGCCAACTGGCATTTTTTCCCCTACTGCCATCATGGAACAGAAAATAGGTTTTTACACTTCTTCTCTAAGCCCATACAGAACAGACTGCACATATTTCAGTTTCTCAACTGAGGAGAAAGCCAGAGCTGACAGCTCACGAGTAAGAGTCTGCATTGCAAACACTGTGCTTTAATCACTAGGGCATCCTTTTTACCTACAAAATACTCCAGTTACAACTCTGAACTGCTCTCCTGATAACCAAGTCTGCTATTCATTCTGTTTCCAGACAAGATTCTGCTATATGAGCACACATTTCTAGTACAATGTCTCCCCTACTCACTGTCCAGAACACTTAGATCAGCAAGTTAAGAACACAAGCACCTAAAAATAGCATGGCTGGATGCCGCTGTCTCCCCACTTATTACTGTGCTACCTTTGTACAGAGTTTTTTTCTACAATTCAACATGGAAAAATAAAGCCATAAATGGCTTTACAGGAGGGACTTGTAATCAAAAAGGCCAAGCTGTTAAGTAGTGCCCTGGGATTTCCCCTTTCTCCTCAAGCCACATAAACAAATTTACATTTTTAGAAGCATTTGGAACAATAACTCCTTAAGTAGATCTGATTTCTCTTTTTATCCTCTTGCCATAGTGATTGTATTCTGCCAGAGAACAGACTGACACATGGCAAAGCAACAGCACTTTCTAGAGAAAGAAAAGTTCACAATATAAAGGAAAAGCACACAAACATAGAAAAATGCAGGCCAGATCACCGACTATTTTGCTTGGCATATTAAAGCCAGTGTCACACTTCAGATTAGATAAAAATGGGGAGAGGAAAAAAAACTGCTCACAGGATATTGAGCTTCAACTGTCAACAACGTGTGGTTTTCTATCATGATGCTCATTCCCTTCTATTCACAAACTATGGCCAACAGGGCTTCTCCCAGGAAACAATGGAAAAAAGAACAAAGTATTTTCCTTTTTATTGTGGTACTGGGTCAGAAACAGGAAGGTTATCAGCAAGAACAAGGCCCTTTAGCTTGGCCTAAGGATGCAGTCACAGGCACAGCAGCTTCAGCCACGCTGGTTCCACAAGAACAGTGTCCTCACTATGGCTTGGAGTAAAGCCCAGTGCCCTTACACTGTCTCCCAGAAATCCCTTCTGTCTCACACCCCTTTTGTGAGGGCAAAAGTCCTCACACAGCTGTTGAAGAATATTTGTATTCCTTAGATTTAAAAAACCATTAATTTTAACCCATAAACCTGCATTTCAAAAACCAACTGTCCCATTGTAAAACTTGATGCTGCTCGAGGAAACCCAGCAACACTGCAATGCACATTTTACACTGCATATGCCACCCTGTTTAAGTTCACCAGGCTGAGCTTTCAGGCCATACAAAAAAGTTTCAAAAAATTCTTCATTTCAGGCCTTGACAGCCTGAGAAATTAAGGTGTCAGAGCAGCAGCAAGGACACAGGTATTATTCAGAGAAGACTAACGTTCCAAGCATTCTGATGGTGTAGCGTGGGATCTGAGGTTGAAGACAGAAGGATAAGTAGGTAGCAACTAATCAGGGATTTATTTATATACAGAATGACTAGGTATAAACTTAAGACCATGGGTCACAGTCACATTATGACTTTGCAGAATAACAAGCTAATTCCTGCAGAAAGAGAGACCAGAGGCAAGAGCCAAAAGCTTCAGACACCAAGAGAAAGCAAACGCAGGAAGGCAACAAAATCAACCAAGTGACCGGAGTGTGAAATGAGATTTTTTTGTTGTTATACTGGAAGAAAAAAATTAAAGCAATTACTCCACTGCTATGCACAGAAGTTTAAAATCACTTTTAAATGCACTCAAAGCACCAAGTTTGACTGGACTTATTAAGAAGGCAATCAAGTCATGCCCAGCTACCAGACCATTCTACAAATCAAACACTCCTTGATCTCAGCACTAGTCTTAGCCCCTGCACGGTTTGTCACACACAACTGATAATTTGTTTGTTATGTAACTAACAGTAATACACTTACCTTGACCTATTGTTACTAATGCTCCTTCCTCCTCTCCAAGGATACTTTAAACAAACTTCATGAAAATATGTTGATACTCAAAACAATTCTACTGAGCCACTGTGAAGTCTTCTCCCTAAAAAGCATTTCAGCAAAGTCCTTTCATGTTGCCACAATTTTCTTCTCTTTCTTTGCACATTAGTAATCAAAAATTTTGGTATCATAGAACACTAAAATAAATACTTTTCTTGTCATCTTTCACCTGGAGAACAACAATTGTTTGTTAACTAATTCTAATTAATACCTACAAAATCACTTAAGGACTTGACACCACTAGCCAACAGCATGTCATACTAGCCTGGTATTTGGATAGCACAATCCCAACATGAGAAGTCTGGTGAAATTCACTTAGACAACTCCCCTGTATCAGCAACTAAAGCTACTTGATAAGCACCTTACCTGATTCTGAAGGAGCTGGGCAATGAGAGCATTCTCCAAACCTTTCACTTTAACACTCCCAACCACTTCTTTTGCCCCTACCTTGATAATGGTGCAGATCCCAATGCAAGGTCATCCCGTTGCACAGAAAACATTCTGGTACATGACAACATTGCATTGCATTAAGGACTTGATTGTATCTGATTTTAGAAAAACATGTTGAATTCATACAAATTCATACAGGGAGTAGTAGAGAAACAATTTTATACTTCTATGCAGTCCTGTATCTCCCCTGCCACCCCATTCTTGAAACTGGCATGATCAACAACTCATTGAATGTTTTCTCTTGGCAATCTAAATTAGAGATAGCCTTCTGTATAAAACGTATTAATATGTCCAATTTAGGTACAAATTGCTACATTTTTGCCGGAAGAATCAATGGTTCTCTTGCTGCAAACATATTTTAAACTTTAAGTGGAAAATACCTGCCTTCCTCATGCAATATTCTGCTTTCATCAGCACAATTATATTCCACAGCACACACATGAAAATCATCCAGCCTCCTGCATTGTTCAAACTAATGGTGAAAACTTCAGGCCTTGCTTAAAAAACCCATGCAATGCAAAATGTTTCAACAAGCCCAAAACACCTCACTTCCATCTCAGAAATACCTCTCTTAAGCTCCCATTCCAATTTGATTATGAAGTTTATATTTGTCACCCTAATCCTTCACATAGATAAAGATGCATTAGCATTCATGAATTACAGGACACACTGGCACAGTGCTGTCTTAAACCCTGGGCTAGCTAAACTGCTGGGGTGGCTGCCAGGGCCTGCCAAGCCAGCCCCACTGTTTATAGTTTAGTTCTCCAGATACAGGATTATTACGTTTCAGACTGACAAATACCATATCCTGAAGGTTAGAGTCCTGTGACATAAATGCATCCTGGCAGGGCAGAACAGCTGAGCAGGGGTGGTCTTCAGCACAGAGACAGTCTGAGCTCCTGCAAGACTGCTGAGGCATTAAGTTAAAGGAAGAACTGTGGATTTAATAAAACTGCTGCTTAAAAAGGAGCTATTTTTAGGAAATACTTAAATGAGTGTGTTCATTTGTCTAAGTAATACTCAAAATACTGTCTTAAGTTGATCTAAATGGAGCAGAAGATGGATCAGTTTAGGATTTAACTCAGTTTATCTCTTAATGCATAATTTAATAGCCAAAAAACTTACTTCACTCATGAAAAAAAACCCTCAGTTTCTTTCAACAACTGGAGAATGAGCAAAAAAACCCAACATGATTGAGGAGAAACAGTTTTTGCACTGTCAAAGCTTTGTTTTAACTAATCTCTGTTTAGCTCAAAAGCCCTATAAACACACTTGGAAGAAGGGATCTGTTAAAAATATATCACCCCACCCCTTCAATTAAGGGCTGAGAAGCTTATGACACATCTGAGAGATCCAACAAGAACAGGGAAGAAAGACTTAATGTTCCTGATATTTCTAAAGGTAAAAAAAAACCCCAGAGCAGGTTTAAAAATCCCATACATGTTTCATGCCTCTGTTAAATGGATTTTAAACCAAGAACTGATCCCAAGTGTTTCTATTCCTTTATAGGTCATGTGCAATTAACTGCTTATTTTCACAAAACCTTATTGCAGTGTAAACATCACTGGGCAGATGATCCGCCCCACCCAGAGCGAGCTCCACACCACAGGAGGACACACAACTATCTCCTGAGGAGCCCTTGTATCTGCAGGAGAGGGCTGGTCCTGGGCACCAATCTGCCCTGCAACAGCAGCCCTGTGCTGATCACGCCTCCTCAGCTCACCCCTTTCCTAGAAACTGCAAGAAAACCAGTCAGAGGCCAAACCTCCCAGCTAAAAGAAGGGCAGGTGTCCCTGTTTGGGCATCGCTGACACGCTCTAGGATGACATTATTCTTCTCCCCCCTCCCTTCTGCCTTGGGCTCAGGGCAATTAGCAGAAATGATCCCTAAACCACTTGGGAAACAGAGGGAGGAAGAGAAGGGGAAAAGAGCCAGTTGGGCTGGCTCCAGCCACTAGTTCAGAACAATCTGAGCCAGCCTAGTTGACTGTGCCTGCAGTGCTCACAGAACCCACTCTGCTGGAGGCCCCATGTGTGGTAGAGGGCCCAACAGGCAGGGGGGATCCAAAGCCCACATTCCTGGTTTCGGGGTGGACAGCAGCCCTCCCTAAGGCTTGGGGATATTTTACAGACATCACCCCGTGGCAGGCACACAGCCTGCTCCAAGGAGCACTGAACAGAACCAGAGTGCAGGGTCACCATCCCAGCTCATGCTGGGCCACCCACCTCACACTGGGCAGTGCCACCAGCAGCCAGTGGACTGTAGGGCACAGATGTCCTTTGTCACAAAGAAGGGAGATAAAATTTGGTCCCGCATTTTGCACACAGGGTTACAGTGGATTCTGAGAATCTCTTATTCATATCAGAGATGTATATTCCATCCTGGCACAAGAAGCAGACACATAAATCCCACAGCACACAACACATTCACAGTGTTTAAGATCTGCAGATGGAGCATGTGCAGGAGAAGGTTTTATGAACAAGAAATGCTGGAACAACCAATCGTCATGCGGGGACAACACGGGTCCTGCCAGCAACGGCTTTGAATGCAGGCAAGAAACATTTGCTGTAGCCTGAATACAGAAGTTGTACAGCTGTGCCAGCAAAGTGGTGTGTTTATCCTTTAGGGCAGATTTGCTTTCTACAAACAGCCTGCATTAGAACTGTATACATGTGGCGAGAGAGTCGAGCATTTCGCTCCTGTGTTGAATAAATCAGCAAAACTGGTCCCAGATAATACATCTTCCCTAAGCTGGGGCCAGAGGGGACACAGAAACATGGCTGCTCAGTGATCAGCAACAGGAACCAAGTTGCCTCATGTACTCAACTTTTATCTTGTTCTAAATGAAACAAGTTTTTGGCTAAATGTAGTATTTAATGGCACACAAATACTTTAGTTGGCTTGCTTCAGTTTCAGCAGTTCTAATACACATACTCATCAGTTTAAGAAATTCCAGCTAACTCTAGTATTCTTCTCGCCCTCCCCTCATACACTTGATTTAGCCACTTAGTCTTAGGCCTAGCATCACATGGAGATTAAGACATTAATATCCAGGTATTAAACACTTATGTATCCTGGTCTTAAACCCAGCACAAGAAACCCACCCCAGCTCTCTGCTAAAAGACCACATATAGTCACTGCCCATTCTAAAACAGTATTTCCAGGGTTTAAATACAACGCAGGACATTTAAAAATGGCATAAATAGATAAAGGCAGCAAGAGCAAATTAATTCAGACCTATAAGCCTCGGCCCATGGCAAGACACCACTGTGTCAAGACACTGCTATATATACATAAAAGCAATCTATACCCAGCATTTTGGGAGAAAACAGAATGGCTCAATGTAAAACAAAGAACGAGGTATACTTTGAAAATAACACTTGTTTACATTCAGTAAAGGTCTAAGCAATTGCTTTCCGTGGTCATTTGAAAGACTGTTGCTCAATTTTTCACATCCCTTCTTCTATCACCATGACTAATCATACAAAACCCATCAAACTTCTCCAACTCAACAAGTACTGGGGACATGAGTATTTCTTTCCAATTCCCAGGAACAGCTGTGTATCAACCCAAGTGATTTTATAAAAACAGGAAGTATTTAGGGAAGTAAGAAAATAGATTTCCCAATCTGAAGACCTTGCTCTGTATGTGGCTCATCTAATACAGAAAGGGTGACAATTAAAAGAAAGTCCTCATTCTCATTAGAACCCCCCTGCTTCCTGCCTCGCCACTTCCTGCTCTCCTCCCTCTCACCCTATCCCATGCCACCCATGGCAATTCATACTTTTCCTGTTCCTGAAGCCTTTTCAGATTCACAAAGTGTCACTAAAAATACCATATATGATATAACTGGTGCAGAAACTGAAAATAATCTTCCCTCAAACAAAACACCTGCTACCATTAGGCAATACAGGTTTCCAAAGAGATTCAGACCAATTCCAAAGGAAAAAGAAAATTCTCCCCCCTGCTTTTTTTCCCCCCTTAGCTGGAAGGGTAATAGCTGCAACATAGAGCAGTAACACTTCATTTTTCCTGCCTGTGTTTGTAATCAGAGCTCTTACAGACCCAGACACCCTACAAAACTGATTAAAATTGAGGAAAAAATTGCCATGTTTTACATAGTTTTTACATATCTTTGTTCTAAATGCTAAAGACCTGCGAGACATTCTTCTCATCAGGAACAAACACACAGACAACAGCTCAGCAGCCTTCAGTGATACAACAAAGGACAATTTAAGACAAATGACTTGGAGCAAATGCTATCACTGAATAATCCCACAGCAGCTGTCATAATTAGTTACCTCCAATCTCATCAGAATCAGGGAAGTTAGAGTTAAAACCGAGCTCTCTTCCTGTAACATTGTGTAACTCCAAAACAGCAGCATTATCCTCGCTATTTTAGAATTAACATTTCTCCGTAAGATAATGTGGAACCGCTCGATTCTTCCACGCCAGAGCACCCGGTGCAAGCCGAGAGATGACAAAAGAAACTCGGTCAAGTTTGAGTCTCTCAGCACCTTATTTCCTGTCTAAAGAGCCCTTTTGTTCTGCTTCCCTGCATAAATGTTAATATCCTGCCATCATTAGAGAGCGAAACGACGAAGGAAAGCCCCACGCACATGAACTCCACTGCCCCGGAGGGCGGAACGACGCCACACGACGCGATTAGAACGGCAAAATTCCTACCAACACGATCTCCACAATTTTCTGCTCGCTTCACCCCAGATTAACTTCACTTGGAGCTGCACTTCGGCGCAACCTACCGTGGGCACGGGGCCCGCCCTCGCGCTCCTATTGGTCGAGGCGGCGGAGGCCCGCCCCGCCGGCCGGGCCGCGCGCGCTGATTGGCGGAACGGCCTGTCCGTCACGCAAAGAACTTTTCCTTGCTAGCAGGTTAGGCTGGGCGGGATCGGGCACCCCGGGCGCGCGCTCTTAAAGGGACCGTGCCCCGCTGCCGCCGTGACAAACCCGAGCCGCGGGCGGGCGCGCCCCGGGACTGATGCCCGGGACGGGCCCCGGGGGTGCCCATCCCTCCCGGCACCTCGCTCCCGGACGGGGGGTCGGGGGTGGAAGAGAGGCTAACAGCCGAGCGGGCTGGGAACGCTTCTCCCGCGGCAATTACACAACTGCCGCTTGCTCCACTTATGGGATAAAATTAGCCGTGGGTTTGGAGCCCATCCGCGCTTTAAGGGTGACTGGAGTTACCCCGGGAGGCCGAGCACACTATAAAAATTAGTAACCCCGGCTAAAAATACATCGGGTCGCCGGTTCCAAAGACTTCCACCCATTTAAAGCATGAGTCAGCAGGAGCTCCGCAGGAAGTGACTGTCTCCATCCCACAAGGTACCACGGCTTCTGCCAGAAACTTTTTGTGCTTATTCAGGCTCCACTTGACTGAACAAATCTGCAAGATCCTGGTCACGTTATGACAGCAGCGTTTCTCATGGTACAGCTTCCCCTCAGCACTACACAAAAACCTGGTTTTTAGATTAAAAGTGGTTCTTTTTCCTTCGTGCAAACACAGATGTGGTTCCCTACGCGACTACCCAGTGAAGAGATGAGTAAAAACAAAACAAGGCTTAACAAATATTTCACAAGTGCAGATAGGACACCTGGTTCACGACGAACCTTGCCCCATCCTAACAAGCAACACAGGGAAGAGCCAGAACACGGTCAGTGTTCCCTCCTGCACCCACAACTATCATCATAGTTACACAAGACTTATCTGGGTAGCAAGGCTGCCTTACATAAAATATTTTCGTGTGTTTAGTGTAAAATAACTAAAAATATTCAGCTAGAGGAAGATAAAGCACTTGTCAGCACAAGCACATTGGGGTTGTTTTTGTCGTATGTGAAGGCAGAGAGGAAAAACTTGTTTCTGGTTCTTGTCACCTTTCCCAGTGCTGGAACTGCCTGCCTTCCCTTACTTCACCCTCTACCAACACCACAAAACAGGGAAGTTTTAACTTCCCTAACACAGATTAATGAAGTCCAAGGCAGTTCAGCACACTGCTTTACTGCAAATACTACACAACATCAGGAAAATATTTACAGCTAAGTGGTCTCTTGAGCTGTGATACACCAAAAAGAGCATAAAAACATCTTCAGGAAGGACATTTACTTCTGCTAAAACAATGAAATTGCAAATTTTGTGTTACCTATTTTAAAGCAACCCATCATGTCACAAACCCCAGTACAACTGAAAAGCAGCAAGTGGTTATAAGTTGATATGTATGAAACACTACAAGAATAGAATTAACAATATTCACATAACTTACACACAATACCTAAAATATAAACTGAAAGATCCAGACCTTAATCCTTGCACCTGAATTCAGTGAGAGCCAGCACTGCTGGAAGCTGATCTGGGGTCCCCTGAGCTTAACTCATACTTGCATGACACTTCTTTTGACTAACCCTTATCTAAGCAATCAAAACCAAGAACACAGTTCACACAAACAAAACAGACCAATAAAGTGTCCCTCGAGTATCTCAGGAACCAATCTTGGAAAGCTTCAATTCAGAGCACATTAATTTTGGGCCCATACAAACAGCAGAACAAGTCACAAATTATATCAACCAAACTGCCAAGTGCTAGAAGACACAACAACCCTATAGTCAACATTGTTGTTGGGATACTTTAAAAAGAAGAGGGGGAAAAACCCAAACCAAATAAACTACTCCAAAGTCCCCAGCTCTGTTTGCTACCACAGCAGTCTCAACACCTTGTAATGGCAATGAAAAATAATTTTTATCATCAAACATCCCAAACTTCAGCTCATGCTTCTGTCACACAGTCAACTAGCAGCTCTTATCACTACAGGGGAGATGTTCCATCCCTTTTCCTCCCCACCTCTTCCCCCCTCAAGCCCTGGCCAACTCCTGAAACCAGCTCTGGTGCTAATCAGCCCCTTCCACCTGCCTTGAGTCTCTGAGCTGGCAGAAGTCTGGCCAGCCTCTGAGGAGCGAGAGTACAGCTCCCCCAGAGCAGAATGGCAAAGCAAACTCAGCACTGGCCTCCCAGATCTTCTTACCCCATCTCATTTAAAACCAAAAGACACACACACCATAACTGTCCTAATAAGAAAGCCCCAAGAGTAATTTGCTATCCTCATAAAAGTGAAGATCCCCACATCATCTGTGAAGTGGGGTATCCAAACTAGATTCATGGCTGACCCTTAGGTCACTGGACTAGAAATCACAGGTAAACATATCTGTATCTAAATGCTGGGAATCCATGCATTAAAAAATTGCTATTCAAGTCCTTATCACATGTTGAAGGAAATGTAGTGAAACTACATTAAGAAGCCTAATTTTCAGCCTCAGTTTCTGCAAGAAGCCATCTTCCCTCTAAACACACATACATTCTGGAAAAACGGCACAGGCACATTTTAAGGTTCAGGCTCAAGCTAAGCCTTTGCTACTATTACAATATCTGTAGCAATGCAGAAAAAAGGAAAGCAGCAGATTGCAGCTGCAAGAACACTAAGCAGGGAAGCTTTCACAGCAGTGTTAAAAAAAAAAATCAGTTTGCTGCCACCCAACTTTGCACTTGGACAGTAAGAGAGCACCTGACTCTCATTTGACTATGATAACCATGGAACAGCTAAAAGGCCATTTGTTCTGTAATCTTACACACACAGAAGACAGCAAGTTTGGGAGACTTGACAGCTCAAGAGATCAGGAACAGAGCCTTCCATCTGTAAGTCACCAGTTCAAACAGAGACAAGAATAGTAGTGATCAAAAGCCACATGTGATGGCTGTTCAGGGATTAGATGAAGACATGGTTACTCAATCCAGGTCCCAACAGCTCAGTGTTAACCACAAGAGCTTTCTTCACTATTTTGCACCTGGTTTTCAGTCCTGAATCCATTACACCTCCTGGATTCTGTACATGTTAATAAATAGCAAAGAAACTGATCTGCTGCATACACACACTGAACTGGCTTTGGAGAAAAGGACTTTACCCTCTGGTTGTCAATGATGCCTGTGCTACAGCATGTGCTGAATTTTTTATTTTTTATTATTATTATTATAGTTCAGACTTTCAGCTTTACTTATTACTATAGAAGCTTTCAAAGTAGTATTTAACTTCCCATGCCTTTCACACCCTCATAAACATATAACCCTATTCAATAACAATAGTTCCCAAACTTGTTGTGTATTTCTGAAAATATATAAATTTTAAAAGTACATTAGCGTAGGAATTTCAGAACTTTGGCACTTGAGAAAAGACTCTGAGACAGTATTATAAAAAATTTTATCAAACCTTAAAAAACCTATTACTTCATGAGTGCCATGTCTTGCCATGTCTACATAAAGGTAGTAGGGAAAAAAAAACCCTATATGAAGAAACAAACATTCCTTTTCATATCATGCATTCTTCAATACATCAGTCTCTGCAAAGTCTGCTAGCAGTAGCTCCTTTCCAGCCTGACTTTAGTTTTGAAAGTATGCAAAAGGACCTGGAATTTCCAAGCTGGATAAGCAAGATGCAAACAAGTTCAGAGTGTATGTTGACTGAAGGTCCCCAGAGCTTGGGTTCATTGTCCTGCTTCAAACACCACTACCAAAAACAACCTTCTACAGAAGCCCAACAATACACAGTTCCTAGTTCTTAGCAGCACATTACTTCCCGAGAATGAAATTGCTGATGAAAAGCCAAGATCCTAGAAACCTAGCAGGAAACTTATCCTTAGCTGTAACTAAGGAGGCCCTCACGTACAAAGAATTCAACTTGCTATTCCAGGAGTTTGAAGAGAACAACATACCAGACTGATGAGATTTCAGTAATCTTGAACTTCTGAGATTCCTCTTGCTGCTTTCAATCCCAGACGTACTTCTGCACTGCAATAATCAGATCTGGAAACAACAAAGAGGTGCATGTGGTAAATACAGAGAGGTCTGCTGAGCTGTCTGGACAGCAGCACAGACACACCAGACAGACACATCCCGCTGGATTATTTCAGCAGCTATCTCAAACCACTCAAAGCTTAGCTGACTTGAGATATTATTGAAGTTCCAGCATGTTACATCCCAGCTCTTTCTATAAAGGCAATAAGCCCTTAACAGAATCATCTGTCCCTGCCCTGTGGCCTCTTGGCCTATAAAGCTGGACATTCCCAACAGGTCTCAATTTCTCAGCAGCTGCCATATGGGTTTGCTTTGGGGTGGTTGTTGGGCTTTTATGGGGGGGGTATGTGATTTGGTTGGGTGTTCTTTCTTTTTTCTTTTAAATCAGAACATGGAATTATATCTTGTACAGCTGCACAACCAAGGTCTCTGGTGACACAGGGCTACATCACTTGCTTCAGCCAAAGTCCTTGAAAAGGACTAGACATTTTAAAAGACACTTCCTTGATATCAGGTATCTCCTGGGTGGAGCAAAAATAGGTACACTACAGTTTCCATTGAACTCAGCATAGTCCAAGTTCATTTATATGTAATCTATAATAATCTTTGTAGGTCAAATAATGTATCTTGAATGCAAGTCACAGCCCATTCAGTATTAAAAAAAAAAGCTGCATAGCAATTAACTGCCAAGAAATTGGAGCCAGAAGTTTGTATACTTCCAATTTTCTCAGAAATCAGACTGATTAATATAGCTGTTACAAAACAACACACTTTCACAGAAACAGGGATTACCTTTATCTGTAACCATAGCAACTTTTCAGTAGTTTGTGTTAATGTTACTCTCCCTCTGATAACTTGCCACTATCTCTTTCAAGCTATTTGTGTAAGGTTTTGAATGTGCCATCTGAGACCACGAAGTAACAAGAAGTTGAAATATAAACTTACATTCTTCAATCACACTCCTGCAAGTATACTATGTCATATACAATGCTATTAATTTTTGCCATAAATTCATGATTAGTCAAGAAGTTAAATAGTAACAGATTAAAATAAATTTAACATGATTCAGAGGTTTTTAAGACAAACATTTTAAGAGGTATTCTATGAAATATATACAGGAGACAGTCTTCCCACTAGTGAAGAATATCTTCTCTATCTACAAAGTAATAAACCCAAGGAATTATGCCACTGACATGTCAGAGACTTTGTTATTCAGTACCATAAGGAACAAAAATCCTCTCATTATACATTTATTTTGGCCTGAACAAATACAAGACAGATCAGAAAAGAGCCAGTCCCCTTGTTCTAAATTAGGTGATAGTAAACAACAGGTGTAGGTACCTCAGCACTACAAAAACAAATCAGATAAAATTCACAGAGTAAAGCTGTAAAAGTTAGAGGACAGACAAGAAAGAGACGAAAGAATGAATTGACATATTTACTTCCTCATTTGTTGACTTACCATCATTCACAGTTCAGAAGAGGATTAGCACTCAGTGCAAAAAAATTATTTAAGACGACACAAGACAAAAAAAAACATTTACTTGTAAGTAGGAGGAAGAAGAGAATAATTTCACTGAAGTTCATAGGGCTGCTTACCAAGCTGTGCCCTTCTCTTTTCAGTGTAGAGTTTGGCACAGTTAAGATAGGAGCACAGAACCTCAGAAGAGTGAAAGAAACTCGGCACGCTCTTTGCTCCCTGTAACTTTTATGCAATAACACCTATTATAGGACAAGCCTGGACAAACACTCGGGAATGGACTTCAGAACACAACGGTGCACTTGAAGTCAATCCACGCAGGGGGTGAAGTAACCACCACGGTTTTGTTGAATGCCTCCACATTACACCAGCACATATGGTGGAAGCCTCTGTATTTCGTTGTTGCTGCTGTTGTTATTAGCAGTAAAGTAATTGCCCTTTTTATTTTCTAAGGTTACCAATCCTAACATCCTGTGGAAACACGAGTGGATGTTCACACCCTTTATCTATCACTCCAGGCCTTTGGCAAAGCCCAGGAGGCAAGCTGGGTTAAATCTCACAGGCTTCCTGGGCGAACACCAAAACAACAACAATAACTTTTCATAAAGCAAAACGCCGAAGTACGACAGACTTCACAAGCATTAACCCTTGGTTTAGCTACAAGAGTGGTACAACACAAAGCGCGTGTTGATTCCCGAGCACCCCTGTCCCCGCACCAGCCAAAC
>VZRH01001029.1:143980-289242 GCA_013397555.1 Urocynchramus pylzowi | reverse complement strand
CGCCGCGCTGCCTCACCTGCGCCGGGCCCGCTGCGCCCGCCGGCCCCGCTCGCTCCTCACCAAACTTTTTTTTCCCCTTTCTCCGTGTTTCGTTGCCCTCAGAGTGACGCGGGCGGGCGCTGATTGGCGGAGCGCAGGCAGGGAGGCCGCGGGGAGCGGGAGGCGGCGCTACGGCCGCCAGTAATTATTACACGGCGACGGCGGCGACGTGAACCACCGAATGCTATTTAAAGGGACAGCGGCCCGCCCCGCGTTCCCCCTCCCGCAGGGGTGACCTGAGGCGAACGCGGCGGCGGGAGGGCGAGCGGGCTGGGGCTGGGGCGGTCGCCGCCCTCCTGCCCCACAAATAAATTCGTTTTGCTGTAAAATACCCGTGGATGCGCCTGCTGCCGCCCCCTGTGCCCTTCAGGTCCGTGAAGGGAAGGTCTCTCCTGGCAGGGTTTCCTGCGGGGCTCAGGGCGCTGTGTGGGGTCGGTCCCTCACAGGCCCCTCGCCTTCTGTGCCCTGTGGGAAGGCAGCGGTGGCTTTGGAGTCTCTTTTTATCTGTAATGTCACCTGCTTGTTTGTGTTTTCTTCTCTCCTCCTGGGGCTCTGAGACAATCCACTACAACTTCATTACATGCACACCATTTCCACCTCACACCTGATATATATGGATATATTTCTTTTTTTTTTTTTTTTTTTTAATATATTCTCCCCACTTGTCACAGCCCATACCATGCAGGGAGGTTTTAAAGGTGAGATTTAAGGATGATGAGTGACTTGATGGCTTGAAGCAGCTGTGGAGTACAGGATTCCATGAAACAAGCCAAATAAAAGGAGAATTTTATCTGTGGGTAGAGGAGAGGAGTGGGCCAAGGTTAGAGTAGCTGCCAGGGGATGAGCGGAGCTTGCAGCAAGTTTTGGAGGAGGGAAGGAAAAGCGTGCAGTCGTGCAGCCAGAGAAGCTGAGGCTGGGTAAAACATGTTCCCATTTCATACAATCACAGAAAACACTGAGCTGGAATGGTCCCATCAGGATCATTTATTTCCTAGGGGTATTGTGAAGAGATTTAAAATTTGGGGTCTTTCTTTGAGCAGAGGAAAGCATTGCAAGGGGACACATAAAGATTTCAGCAAAGATAAAATCCAAGCAGAGACTTCTCATTGCTAGGAGCTCGCCATCACCCATGTTGAGAGCTGAGTAGGTAGATCCATAAACCTGGAAAAAGCCCTAAAAGGGAAGAAAACACCTTGTTTATTTGTTTGTTTTGAATAGCAGAGCTTGGATCAACACTAGAAAATGCTGGTGCAGCCAGCATGGGAGTGCTAGCCTAGCTTTACAGCTATTTTGGTAGAGATTATTCAGTCTTGGCTGTCTTTGCTGATGCAATAGGTTTTCCAAATGCCAGGTTGCCTGAGCAGAAGATGACCTGCATTGCATGTGGGTATCACAGCATTCACCACAACATTATTTGGAGCACTTTCATGGTCTTGGCAGTAATCATAAGGAGCTGCAGGGAGTGATGATTGCATTCCTCCCAGCCTCTCCATGATCATCTCTTTTAAATGATTTTTTTAAACCTTGAATTAATTCCCTCTGGTTGTTCTCGGACTGCTTCCTTTGTGTCAGATTTCATCTCATCATTGGAAATATAAATGCAGAACAGTAGGGCACAACATCCTCAGTGTTTAGGAAAAGGCCAACTGATTGTTGTGCAGTTGTGAGCGACCAGCACAGCAGCTGGCAGAACAGCAGCGTCTGTACAAGGGAAATGCAAACAGTGAACAAAACGGACACCTCCTGCCAGGAGTTACTGACCAGCAACACATGGTGCAACAAATGTTAAGTTGTGGCATCAGATGTCAAGGGGGAGCAGCAGAATGTTCAAATGTGATCTTACTCAAGTTGCGGGTGACGCTCGTCAGCTCTCACGTGCTGAAAAGAGAAAACTCAGTTACAATAATGCTGGAGTAAGTGGGCTTTTTGGAGTTTTCAGAATCACTATGTTTGGTACACTCAAAAGCTGCCACAGCTCAGAAGAGGCCAACGACCTCTAGGAAAATAGGGAACACAAAGTTTTATGCCATTTGCATTAAAAAAAAAGCCAGTAGTCAAGATGTCTCTGAGTAAGAAAATTCCCAAACAAGATGGTCAGGTTTATTCTTGGGGTAGAATAAAGGATGCTTTTAAAAATTAAATGGACATGTTGTTCCACTGTGAATGAAAAGCATAATATTGAAGTAATAGTGTTCAGTTTTCTGATTTGAGGATCTAGGGACTGATAGGCTAAAAAAACTTGCTGAAGTCAAGCAGGATAAGGATTAAAAGGGAAGTGTATAATCAGAGAAATGGCTAAGGTGTTAACCACCAAGAGAAGGGTATCCTTGGCTTTGAAATCAGCTGAAGAAGTCAAAAGTGATTCTGAGCCAGCAGCTGAAAACAGAAGCCTGTTTTCTGTGGACCACTGCAGAGAAGGAGTTGGAGGCTATTGGTCCACCTTAAGTTGATCAGAGTAGTTTTTCTTTTCAAGAGTGCACAAATGTTCAGTAGGGCACAGGACTGCCTGAAGCATGGGGAGCCTGATATTCAGTGGGATGTTCTTTATGGAACAACTCCATTCTACCAGGCATCATTTTGCTTTGACAGAAAAATCCAAAAGAAACTCCAAACAATTAGGCAGGGGATCCCAGTCACCCAGCTGAAACACCCAGGAGAGAGGTGAAAGGTTTCCCAGCTGTGCCACTGATTGGATGATGTATGGCAAAATGGTGAGAGGCAATCAGTGAACATTACTTCCTCCTCTCTAACGTCACAAGTGGAACAGTGTTTATTCTCCCTGACCTGCATTACTCAGATCTGCTTTCATATATTAATGTTCCCATCACCTTCATTCCCCAGCACAACTTATTTTCACAGTTTGAAGGACTATCTATTCATACACCTCTTTAGAAAATATGGGCACAATTTTTCTGAAAGAGGTTTCTTCTGGTTTTTACTCACTTCTCTCAAATCCATTTAATCTATCTGCTAACACAGAGGACCTTTTCCTTCGGCTCCTTTTATGTTTGCTTCTGCTACAGTGGCTTGTTATTTCTTTTCCTAAAGCTTTAGATATCACTAGAGGAATCTTAGTAATGTATTCATTTTGAGGTAGATTTATCTTCAGAGCTGGAAAATGGGAAGTCTCTTCTTCACCTCACGTGGGCTTTGGATCTGGTGTTAAGTGCTAACATCATTTCAGTTCTAATCTTGTTGTTTGGGGCCCAGTGTGCAGCTCCTGACTCTGCTGAGATTTTCACCATAGGTTTATTGAGAGCAGAATCAGCTCCTGCTTCCTGAGAGACAGACTATAAACATAGGAAAGAAATAAGTACATGGTTCTATTGAACAAGTGAATATTAAATTTTATTTTATTTGATTCTGAGTCTCACTGGATTTTTTTTATCCACAGGTGCTTCGACTCCTGTTTTAAGCCTTATCCTAAGAGGATGAGCTGGAGTTTCTGCTACCCAGGCCTACTGAAAATTTGGCCCAGCAGTTATTTGGCAGTGGCCTTCATGAGCAGCAATGCCAGTTTTCCATTGCAATGCTCACATTCAGAGATTTGAAGAATTAGAGTCCAAATTCTGCTTGTATTTGCAAGCCCAGAATGCCATTGACTTCAAGGGGGTTGTAGGATTTTAGCCAAGAGCAGAAATTGGCCCAGGATTTTTTCAGACTCCCTCATGCTTCTGTTTATATGACATTACCATCAAGCTCTATTAGCATGCTCCATGATGCATTTTACTTTTAAATTACATAAAGGATATTTACTGTGCTGATGCTACATAGTTTGCAAGAAAGATGCACATGTGGAAATGAAAAAAACATTAATTACCATCAGGATTTCCAGCTTTCGTCATTCCTTTTCCAAAACAACCCAGGGACTATTTCTCATTAAAAAAAAAAAAAAAAAAAAAGAGCAGAAATGAAAATCCAATTTCTTGGCATTTATGTATGGCATTCCAGAGCCTTACTCATCAAGTCTGTTGTGAAAATGGTTGAAATAAAAAAAGTCTTGTATTGTTCAAAACTTTAATATTCTGCTTTTGTTTTCTGTATACTGATTTCCCAATCAGAGACATGAGTCCATCCCTAAAAATAATGAAATGTTTTTCTGCCTCTCAGAGGATGGGAGAAAAAATCATCTGGTGAAAACCGAGTGATCATCAGGGATAATAGGTAAAACCACAGGTAGAGGCTGAGAATTAATGGATGAAACCTGTGAAAACAGGCAAGTGAGATGCCAGGCATCAGACAATGCCCACAGCTGCCAGTGGAGCCAGGTCAGTGCTGCCCTGCCCGCAGGGATGGCACCGCTGCAGGGCCAGCAGCTCCCGGGGGCCCTCGGAGCCGCCGAAGCCGAGAGCAACCCGGCTGCTCGGTGACTTTGCCGGGCAGGGCCAGCGCAGCGAGGAGGGGTTCCCCAGGGCAGGCTGCTTTGGCTCCAGTCGGAGCCGCCGGGCGGCTCGGCATCTTTCAAAATGAGGCAGATTGTGTTGCCACGTGGTTACAAATCTGGGACCTTCCTTCTAGATAGCCTTGTTTAGAAATCTGGGCTGGGGCCTTTTAAAGCCCTAATGACTCCCCATTTAAGCTTTTAATATCCATGTTAAATAGTTCATTGAGCATTCAGGAGAACAGTGTGCCATTGTGGGCCGATGAGTAACTTTAGGCAGAGAAGTTATTTTGTACCTCTGTGCTTTTTCTTCTCCTGCATCTGCTTTGTCTGTGTAGATAGTAAAGTCTTTCAGAGCAGGAGTGGCTCATGCTGTGCATGTCTAGTCATCAACACAGCAGCTCCCCTCTCACTGGGAACCTCTCTGTGCTCCCCAGTCCTGCCCATAACACAACCCTCCAAACACGTCTGTCTATGCTTTGTATATGCTACAGGATTTGAGTATTAATTACTATTAATTACTATTTAAAATCTGGACTCCTCAATTCTGTAACATTAAAGTAGCCATTTACCATATGGTTAAACCCTTCCACAAATGGGTCACTGCACAGAAAGCCTAGAGGCTGTCAACTGCTCTGGTGACCAGCTGCTAAATTGTGAGGACACAGGGACCAGAGATGCTCTAACAGGATGGCTTCGGCCACTGAAAAGTCTCCATGTACTCAGGAAAGCTGGCCCCTGTTTCTGCTCTTACCCTTGAAATTTAAGGGGAGCAAAGATCCCATTGTCAGGGCAGCACTGCTTGGTGATCCTTTAATAGCAGCACTCCTTCAGAGACCTTTAAATCCAGCAGAATTTAATGCCTCCCTGAAGGTACTCTGAGCCAATTTTTGATTTTGCAACTTTTTGTTGTCTCCACTGCATGTAGGAGAGCTCTTAGCTCATACTATGTCACTGGATTCTTGGATTTAGAGGGTTGTTCTGCATGAATAAGCTCAGTGCCTGGACACATCCTGGTGTCTAGAAAGTAAACAATACGCCTGAAGCGCCTGTCAAGGATCTAGGTACAAATGTCCCAAATGACAGAAATGTCTGTTCAGCCATCCTCCCACCTGCTTAGGAATGCCAGGAGCACCAGACCACTCTGGGTTTGGCACTCTTGTTTGTTCTGTTCCTGTCCATCTGACCTTGCTAGCTCAGACAGTCTATTTGTCAATGCCAGAGGAATCTGCTGCAACAACAGAGGGAGTATCTGGTGTCAGTATTCTCCAGCTCCTTGAGGGAACTACCTCATTAGGGAAGCTAAAACATCACTTTGATTGCTTAGAAGCAAACCATTTGTTCTGCAAAACCCTCCAAGCAGTTACTCACTTCTTGTAAAATTATAATGCCTGAAGTATTTTTCTAAAGCAGTCTTGGATACTTAAATGGCTGGAAATTTGCAGGTGATAAAAAGTTTTACAGCAAAGCAGATCTGATCAGTGTTTCCTTAAATTAGACAAATATTCTTCTCTGTCAAATGTCATTAGATTTTGATAGATTAAAAAAAAATAAAATGTTCTATTGGAGAAAGTTATAAAGCAGGACATTTCTGTAGCTTCACAGATCCTCAAAATGCATATGAGATTTTGTAGGCTTTCTTTAGGAAATTTGAAGCTGAGGCTTTTAATATACCTACAGCACATATTTTTGTCCCACAATATCCAAGTATGGTGTCATAATCAGCTTTGATCTCTCTCATTAACTTTGGCAGAGGACATCAAGCTGAGATGGGATTACTGCTGTCCTGGTATTCTTCCTCAGAAAAGAAGCCTTTTGGAAGATTGATAGCTGGGGCTGCCTTTGGGTAGTACTTTTCATCCAAGGGTTCTAAAGCAATCACAGAAATTCCCAAGTCTTCCTAGCCAGAGATTGGGCCCAGCCTTCCTGCTTTTCTGAGTGTACTTTGCTCATTGTATCACATCAGGAGGGACAGAGTCTATCCATCTCTTTCCTCTGTGCTGGCAGTTTCCCAGGGAATTGCTAGTGAACACAGATTACAGACCATGCTCCTTGCTCTCTACACAGGGAGAAGGAAGGTGCAGAGAGGGAGAGATATGGTGTTCCTGTTCTCCTGGAACAGATGGAAATCCCTTGGGTAGTATCACATTTGAGCAGCTCCTGCACAGCTGTAGCCTATGTGAGGACCACAGTGACAGAATCAGAGCAGAGGCCTGTCCATCCTCATTCCTACTCTATCCCTGATACATTTTATAAAAACTGTTTTGGTCCAGCTGATATACTGCTTAATTTAATTTAATATGAAGAAACTCTGATGCCTGATTCCCTATACTGTCTTTTCATGTCTTGTGCACTGCCCAGGAGATATTAAAAAGCTGTACTAGCAACTTACCTGAGTTACACACAGGAAATGCCCAGTGGACTTCCTGAGAAAAAGTACACACAGAACAAGATTAAGGATTTGGATCACTGACAGGTCTACAGTTGATGAGCAATAAATCACACCTCTCTCCTGGCTTGCTTCTCTCTGCTTCCTCCTTACATTTCTACTTCTCCTCTTCTAAATGAAAGGGGACATCTTACAGGCTTGCAAAATCTTCCCTCCTGTGGGAAATTGCTAATTATCAGAGTTGCCACAATAAAGAACAAGTTCTGCAGAAAGAGAGCAGAATACCACAGTAGAGCACTGCAGGTTTTTTTGTTTTTTCCTTTTTACTTGAAAAACTCTGCTATTTCTGAAAGTCACACCTCCTAGAATATAGTGTCCTGCATGTGAAGATAGAGTGGATTTCTATGCAGTTCAGCCATGAAAATGTTGGGGTGTGTAAATAGCATAAGGTCTTTGTAAATACTGCCTTGTAAAATCTGCTTTATACTCTGCTTTGTTCTTTTATCTATCATTCTCTAGAATGATAGAGGGAATATTTATTTTCCCTAATTTCTTTGCCTTAACTGAGGCAAAATGTTTACACGCCCCACACCAAGCTCACAAAGAATAGTGCTTAGTACTGCTGCTGTTCATTTACTGGCATACCTAATTATACATTTGAAAATGTTAACATTAAGTTATGTCTGCATGGCAGGCACTGATGTGGCTGTTATGTAACACAGGTGTGCTCAACCCACCTTCAGCTGAAGCTCAGGCTGTGCTGCCAGCAGCCATCACTGAGCCACGTGGGCTGTAAAACCAATCAGAATAATATTCATTGAGTCACTAGCCCGTGCCAAACTCTGGCTTTAACAACTTGAATAATTGGTAATCAAGCCAGCTTGTGAAGACCTTGTCCAGTGTGTACCCACACAGCAGTGATCACAGCTCTCAGATGAGCACTGGTGGGCCTGGCCACTGAAGGATATGTTCATCACCCCCTCTGGCTGCATCATCCTCTCCCTGAGATGTTTCCACCTGTCTGGTAGGGATTGGAGAAGGGGATGGTGACCTAGTTTATAATTCAGCTGGCCCAGCTCACAGCTTAAAGCAGTGATGGAGATGTATTGGTGCTAAAATGCTGGATTATCAACTGTGGTACAGACACACAACCTTTTGTGCTATTTTATGTTACAATAGTGTCTGCAGAATATACCATGAGAAGCATTGATATACAAAGCTACTGCTAACTATGCTGGAGCTGGGCTGCCAGAGCCCATATTACCAGAAGAGAGGAATTAAGAGAAACACAAACCATAAACCCGAAAGCTTTCTACTAAGAAAACATCCCAGTTCAAAATCAATATTAAGTCTTGAGTAAATCAGAGAAAGAGCAATAAGTAAAACAGGGGAAATAATAAACATTAAATATGTATGTATTAGTCCATACCTATCAAAAAGTTACTTCTCTGGGATGTTTTTCTGAGTGCTACAACAGATCTTCTGTATGATCTCGGGCAAAATGCCTAACTTCTCTCTGCCATGATGTTAGATAATACTTCCCTACCTTATAATCCCTCATATTGTGTGTTGCTGAGTGTCAAAGAGTGTTCATTATGTAGGATTATATCAGGTCCTGAAGAAGGGAGAGGACCTGCAGAAGGCAGATAAAGATGGGATGAGTTTAGTTGTCCTTGAAGTCATCAGGAGCTGAGGGCATGGCAGATGCTCAGGTGTTCTCTGGCTCAGTCTCTTGCTCAGGAAGCATTTCTCTAATCAGCATCTACAGAGTAGATCTAGCATAGGGGCAAGTATTTTCACTCACAATAGTCAGGGGACAACTTGTTTAATTGCCAGAAAATGTGGTTTGATTTCTAATTGACACCACTTGTAGAAAATATTTCAATGGAGTCAGGCCTGATTCTTCCCCTGAAGAATGAGCTTCTGGTAAGGTCTTGAGAAATGTCTGAGTAAATGTCTGGAGGAAGGCAAGGGTGGGTGTTAGCAGGTGACTGGGCATGTTACCCCTTACAGTGTTACATATATTAAATTGAGTAAGAGACCATAGGAAACACTGTAGAGTGCCAGAATTGGGAAGACATCAGTAGTTGGAATTCATCTGATAGATAAATCAAGTGATTTTTTATGACTGGATTCTATGCCTTTCAAAATGATTTCCACCTGTTAGCAGTGTAATAACAATGGGCAGATGAGAACAAACATCATTGACCATTTCTTTGTACAGATCAGAATCTTCTACTTGCATCTCAGTTCCCTTCCCTATCTGTTACCTTTATTGCCTTATGCATAGAAAAGAATTAACACTTCAGCTTTGAAGCATTCTTTGTCATGCCCAGGTAATTAAAAGAATGCCACTGCACCTGGTAGAACTATAAAAATGTCCTTCTAAAAATCTCCACAATGTTTAATATTTTATTAATTGCTGTGTTGTGTTTTGCCTGCAGTAAAACAACCTCATGGAAGTAAGACACTACCACTGAAGGCTAACATTTTCCTTTCAACATCTTATGTTAGCACTGTGCCTTTTTTGTTCTTCCATTTTGAATCCTTGTTTTTAACAATCTTCCTGTTTCAAGCAAGAAAAAAACCCCAACAAACCAACATCTCTATTGCTGCAAGCAGGGAACCAGAACAGGCAGTGTTGAAGCTTTCATTCCTTTTCCATATGTGGAAAAGACTGTCTGAAAACTTTATTTCCTAGGGAAATATAGTCCACATTTTCATCCTGTAATGCCTGAATAATTGCCCTGCATATAACACTATCTCCTGTTAGTAACTGAGGAACTAGAAGAAAAAATAAAACAAAGTTTAACATATACAAAATAACATTGATAGCTTTATTAGAGAAGGTGTAGGAAGCCAAACCACACAACAACAGACACAGATATTAAAGGAAAATTAGAAAGTTGTCAACACAAGCTGTTCAAAAATAATTTCAGGTCCCTCAAAGCCATGTGATTGGCTTGCAGAATTTCAGTCTTCAAAATACAGGTTCAGTGTGTTCTTATTTGTGTTCACTTTTTTATATGCTTAGGAATCACACAGAACCAGCTTTATTTTACAAATGTGGAGGCTGAAAGATTTTTGCTTAATAAAGATTCTTGAGTGCTACCATGACTTCAGAATCCAGAGATTTCAGAAAATCATCACCAAGGCCACATGGCCAGCAGTAATTTGCAACACTAGTCTATTTTTCTAGCAAAAAACCTCATGTTCCACGCATGCAGCTCCCTGTAGGCATGCTATGTTTTTCCATTCAGCAACCTCATCTCAGAGAAAAAGGGCTCTGTCTAGGATTTGCAGACATCTTGTTACACAAAGGGAAGCAAAAGCAAGTTGGGACATCATGAAATTCCCATTATGTTCTGTGTATGCTCAGATCACCCATAAATGCATATGCAGTATGTGTGACTCATCCCCAGATCCTGGATGTGAGTATAGGAGCCCCAGGTGGAGAGTGTGCCAACAGTGCAATAAGCAACATGACTAACATCTATCATATGTATTTTGTTTTCTCACCCTTTTTTTTCAAGGGAAGGCCACATGTTTTGGCAGGTACTATTAGTGCTCTCTTTGCATCCAAGAACACAAGCTCTAGGAATTGCATCTTGCACAGGAAGCAGAAGGTGGTGATGTTTGTGACGGCCATGAGCCCCTGAGGGAGCTCATTATTTACCTTGGGATGTGGCCTGTCCCCTGCCCAGACAAGCTGCATTGTCACTTTGCAGAATCCTGTTTACCTGAGGGACGAAGCTGCCAGCAAGGTGTTCATTCTGAAGGTCTGGAGGATGGGGTGTGCCAAGTCCAGCCACTTGACCATCTTGCTGTAATGTGCAAAACTTACAAAGAGAAAAAGAAAACTAGTCTTCTCTCCTTAATTTTTTCTTATTTTTCTCCTTGTAGATTCAGAATGGTGTTCAGTCCAAGTATATGGAGCTGTGTGAAGGTGAAGAGGTGAAATGAATATGCCTAACCCAAACCAAACCAGTGGCACATAGGCTGAAGGTGCAGAATCTGAGGACAGTCCTCCCCACTGTGATTTTCAACCAATTCCAACTCATTGATACAATTTTTAAAAAGCCTCAGCAAAAGCAACCTACACTTTCTCAAGTAGTTTGACTTATCTGAACACTGAGACATTGTGCTGAAGTGAAAAGCAAAACCCTCATTCTAGATGGAAAGGAAAAAAATCACGCATTTAGTTTCAGTAAGTACATTCACTGTCAGCACCAGTGATGCCAATTCTGGCCATTAGGTCTTATAATATTTCCTGTTTTTCTGAAAACAAGAATTATGTGTAGCTCATGACAAATGAATACCCTGAATTTCCAGCCTCAATGGTTGCAAATCAGGGCTTGAAGACCTGAAATGGGTGTGCCTCAACACCTTAGAAAACCCAAAGGCAAATTGAAAATATGCATTTTATTGTTTTTGATCAACCTTGTGATTTTAAGTCATGCATGACTTTTCTTGGAGGCCTGACTCATAGCTTTTAAATGTTCATGTGGGGCTGCAGTGCCCCACAAAGAATGAAATGCAGCTACAAGAGCTGTCCAGGTGACAGGTATGGGGCAACCAAGCAAATATGTAACATTTGTATTTCTTAGTAATTTTTGTTTCATGAGGAGCCTGACACTCTGGTTCTTTATGGGAAGAGACAAAGCTGAGGAAGAGCAAGGCAAGGAGAAGAAGGATTCCTGCCTAACTCAAAAAATAGGTGAAAGTTCATCTTGAGAAAAAAAAATAAACTAAATCTAACTGCTACCGCTGTCTTAATGAAGGGTTGGGAAGGCAGAGAGGGAAGGCATGTGTTTATATCTCAGAGCTGGTAATAAGGGATTCCTCTTCTCACCCTGGTTCTGCCACTGACTCATCCAGCAGGGTTAGTTCTATGTCAGTTCTCACTTCAGAGCAGATTAGACTTAACCATAGACCCAGCTGCTGTCACATTTGGTTGTGTTGGGTAACACTTTCTTCCCTGGTGACAATAGCTGTGATGGGAGAACTCCACAGTTCACAGGAGGTGAATGACAGAGCTCCATTGTAGTTCCAGAAAAGCACATTGTCCCCTTGCAGCACAGAGGGCTCTAAGGCTTGATTAGCTCTATGCCTAAAGCATCTCTTAATTAGTTGAGCCATTTGTAGATATCAGGATCTTCTCCTCTCCAGGCTTTTCTTTAGGAACAAACAGTCAGGAGCTAAGGAAGAGCTGCAAGCTGGGGTTTGCTCAGCTCTGGCAAGCCACCCACTCAGCCAAGCAGCTGGCAAGGTGGTGGAGGATCACCTTGCCCCTCTTCCATGCTTAACTGAATCAGCAACAGAAAGGCTGAAGATCACAAAATATTCATGGAGATGCTTGTAATGGTACTTAAGCCTGAGATTCTCTGCTGCATGACTGAGCTGAGTTTGGAGCCCAGTACAAGTCTCCTTTGTAGAATTCTGCCAACCTTGAGTGCACACAGCATACCAACACCCAAACTTGTTACCAACCACTGACAGCACAAGGGCACAACTCAGGAAACCCTTCCAGGGAGGTTTTCTTCATGTCAAACACATGCTTGGATGAAAAATAAAGTTTTAACAAGCAGCCAGTTGCGTGGATCCCCAGGCATCATTTGTTCAGGAATTATTTGGTTAATAATGATGAGTATTATCAACATTTATATATACACATATATAATTCAGAGGTGCCAATGAATATGATATATCAGCTTCTGTCAGTGCTGGCACCCTGCCATGCCTCATTCCCCCTTTGTAGAGTGGCTGCAGCTTTGTTAATAAGCACTAGATTAGAAACTAAATCTCATGGAAACTACATTGGTTGTAATTGTATTATTATGGCTATATTACTTAAATATCAAAGTGAATTTTTTCTATGGATTGCTCCTCAGATTTCAAATAAACCACGTGTGTTGTGAAGTTAGGTCAACACCTCATTTGTGCTCTTATCAAGGCCTGTACATTTTTACTTTTGTTTTAAAGTGTTTCACATCTCCCTTTGCTCCTTTCTCATAGAAAACATTGTCTTCTACAGTTCCCAACTCTTACATTATCTGCCTCACCTTTATTGTTATTAGTCAGGTACACAAAAAATCAGACTGAGCAGCTAAAAATTGTGCAGTATTAAATGCACACTTCAGGACTTACAGCTGCTGTAAACCCCTCACCTTTACGCTTACTGGCTCAAGAACTTCATGTTCCCCTTTTATTACACACCCATATCTTACAGCAATAGAAAAGCACATCACTGTTTTTCCTGATAATTTTGCCACCCTGCTATTTTATGAGCCAGTCGGTTGGTCTGCAAGTACATGCAGCAGGTACTGTATCTTGATGAAGGAATTGGATTATTGCCAAATAAAACAGCCAGGCTATTATTGTGGCTAACACGCTAGAAGTGTTTGCAATGGGTTTTTAAATAATCCTCTACGTTTATATTGCACTATTCATCCTGAAGAGATCCAAGGTGCTGTGGAAGGCTGATAATGGGTCTTTTTGCTCATTGCTAGAACGTGACTGCTGCTAAGCTGGAGAAATAGTGACCATCCTGCACAAACAGCATTATCAAGCACAGCAGGTAATGAAGCAAACAATAATATTGCCATTTGGAATTGCAAGGTAATTGCTTGATTTGGAATTTGATGAGGACATAAGAGCTGATATGCTGCTGCTTGTAAAAATATGCTCCAAAGTATTTTGTGGTCGTTTCATCACTTGTGAGTGATGATGGCACTTCCAGAAGCATTAGATTCCCTGTGACCATGCTCAGCACAGTATTTCCAACTGAGCTCAGGGACAAGGCTGGGACTTGGAAGGTTCATTTCTAGCAGCACATGAGTTCCTCTAAAATATTTCCCAAGCAGTCCAGTGACTTATTAAGCCCAGCTCTCTTTGGCTCAGGACCTAAACACACAGAGCTCTTACTCACTACAGCCCAAACATGTGATATGTGTGGGAAGGTGGATGACAGGCAGCCTTCAGCCAGGGATGTGTAGGTGCTTTGCTGATGTCTGCCTTGTCATGCAGATAATACCACTTTATTTAACAGACAGCAAATCTTTCCTAAGTGTAGTAGGAGGATATGTAGCATTCTACTGGACTTTGAGAGATGAGGCATCCTCAGTGTGTTCCCACAGTCTGCTCTAATTTCTGCTTTGGGGCTGGCTCTGCCACGTATATTTGAAGGATAAAATCAGAGCTGAAAATAGGGAAGCTGAGAAATTCTTCTATTATGTCACATTTAAAAATTCACTGTGTTGCTATATGTAATTATGAGAGGACTTAGTTATTACCTGAAATAGCAGATTGTTCCTAGCAGACTGTCCATATCATGCTGTCTGTATAACCTATCATGATATGAATGGAACTGTACCACAAGGGAAGACAACTGATCAGACCTTCCCTTGAAAAATTATCACCAAAGGCAGATGGGAAATACCAAGCCAGCATACACCAAAGGTGGAATCTTACAAACAGGGAAGATAAAGGAAAAATTTACTGTAGAAGTAGTGGTTTATGTCCAAACTGGATACAATGCCAAATTCTTTGCAAATTAAAGGTTTCCTGGAGCTTACAGTTGAGTGCCATTTTTGAAGCCAGGAGCCTAAATCAGACAAGTGTTGCTCAATTAAGGGTAAGAAAGACTGAGACTGAGGGTAAGAAAGGTCCATCCCTCACAGCAGGATAAAAGCTGAATCCAAAGCCTATGCCATGAATCCATTACACTATGCACTGATGTCCCAGAATATGTTTATCCTAAAGCCCATCCTCATCCCTCACTGCCAGCACTGGGAACTGAGATACTCACACTGCAGTGCTGTTTTCTCTCTGGCTCCCATGCATCAAGCACTGTAAGTCAAACAGTTTCAGATGGTGCTTGGTTTTTGTGCTTAACTGAAATCATTAGGTAAATTATGTACCAGGGTGCACAGGGATTTAGCAGTAGGATTCCCATTAATATGGTCAGACATACATGGCTAAATGCTTGGCACTAAAATTTCCCTGCACAGTATTGCCTTAATAATCTTTTTAATTTCAACAGATTGTTCTGTCTATGCAGAGATGCTACAGACAAACTGAAAGTAAACTTTCCCAGATTTTAATCACTTAAATGTCAATATTCTCTTTCTTCAGACTCCTCAAGCAAGAAGAAAACCTGTGATGACAAAAGGACAATGTGTCAAATTGAAAGCACTGTAATTATTGAAACCAATTTCTATAATTTAGTTCTCTGGAGGCTGATAGCTCAACTGCTCTCTAGAAATAAATTTCTACAAATTCCTTAGGAGTCAACACTGATGCAATCACTTATTCATAGTAAAAAGGCTGTGCTGAGTCAGCATTCTTCTTCATCTAGTTGTGTCAGAAGGTATTGAAATACCAAACTTTAATAAAGGGGGAGATGGAGACTAGAGACTTCAGATTAGTTCATGTGGTGTTAACAATGACAGAATGTTTTGTCACCATACCCTAACTCAAATAAGTGCAGGGACATATAAAGAGCAAGGCAAGGAGAAACCACCTTTAATGGTGAAATTCTTATCTATCATTTTTGTTGTTTAACCATTGAACCCCTTGTAAAACTTATCAGTGGTACAGAACAAACTTTGGCTGAATATCAAACAGGTACCTCAGGGCAGATAGAAGGTTTACAACATTACTGCACCAACACTCAGGTAGCTCCAGAGCCAGTGCAAGAGCCAAGGGGGAATGTTTTGGGGGAAGAGCCACAGCAGTTGTTGTGAGGCATGCACAAATCAGAGCATTCTGGAGTGTTACATTTCTGCAAAACCACTAAAAGGAATAAAACTATAAAACTGTGAGGGTTCATCTAGCTAGCAGAGTCTGTCTTAGCTCATTTATGAGCTACACACAGAAAGTAATAACTGAAATTCTCTGTTTTGTGTTATCAAAGAGGCAGACTGGATGCTCCAGTTCCAGCAGGTGTACATTTATCAGAAGGAAGGAACCCATTCTGACCTTTTTCACATCCAGTTGCAACCTCCCTGTGGCAAATACAAAGGAGTGGCAAACTATCACCAATTCATGACTACAACACCTACCTGAGGAAACCACTACGTGGGCTGTAGGGCAACCAACCTAGAGCACAGTCCCTTTATATGGCTGGCAGCTAAGAAATAAATATTGTATTTTTGCTTGTAAACTGCTTACATTTGGTCTGGACTCGGTGAGAGCAGCCTCCTGCATCTTGGAAGTAACATTTTTACTGAGTCATTTTTCACATCAGAATACAATTTTCAGTGTGTTATTGGGGTTTTAAATGTTTGTCTCAGCATTCTTATCCTGCTAATATCACCAGGAATTAGGCAGCATGTTTGCTAAAACTGATCCCTGTTCAGGAGTGTGAGCTTTCAGGCCAGGCTATGTTTTCCAGCCCTGCTTCCTCAGAAGTGTTCAGAACCCTTTAGAATTGAGATAGAGGCTGTTCAGGTTGGATCCTGCAGCTGCATTCTACCTCCCTCCATGCAGGAGGATGCCCCATCAGCACCTGGCACACATGCATGAGAGGCTGCAGGACAGGGCTGCAAATCCACAGAAAGGAAGGATTTCTGTGGATTCTGTAAATCCACAGAAAGGAAGAAAGGGGACAGGGCAGTGTGGATGTTTTAGGATGAAAACAATGTCTCAAAGAGAAACAACAGCTAGAGGCCCCCAAGGCACCTAAAACGCCTCCTGATTCCACACAAGGCCATGGCCAATGGAGACAGCGTTGTTTGGCAAGGAATTGCTGCAATAAACCCCCAGATATTTTCTTTGTTGGTATCCAGCTGGACACCATGAACAGAAAACCTGACTACATCATGCAAGTGTGTTGTGTTTTTTACCTTCCAGGGGAGATTAGTTTCCATTCGATTACAAGTTAATTAACAATAAATGTAGTTTATTGTTATTGCAGTTGTTTCCATTTGCCAAACATTACATACTAGCAAAACCATTTCTTTATTTTAAAATGAGATTTTTACCCTTTTATGAAATCTATAATTCTAAACTATTTTGGAGAGCTACACAACAAATTAATTTAGTACACTAAACACTAAAGAATCTGACCATGACTGAATAGAAATCCACTCACAAAGTGACTATCCAGAAAAAGTGATTAGCAAATAACAAAGGACAGAATACAAAAGAAATGCTGTTCTACAACAATTTCCAATTTCTACAAAATTAACTTCTATCTGAGTGGTTAAAAAGGAAGAATGTTTTCAGGAGCAAGTACGTTGGATCAAAGATCAATGCACAAGAAAACAAATTGCCTCAGAGTGTGGTAACATCGTTTAATGGAATAATTTTACAGCTAGCAAGCCATATTGTGAAAGAAAAGTGATTTGAAAAGATGAACTTGATAAAACTGCCTTTCAGGTTGCCTCACTAGTACTCAATCTTAGGTGACTGAACCGAAACACATGTCCAAAGAATTACAAGCTCTGCATTTTTGGCATCTCTAAGACAGATCTAGCTGCTATCTACAATGTCATGTGGGAGAAAAATGAGATTCAACACATATACACACATACATATAAAAGCTGAACCCAGCCTCTCACTCATAACATGCTACATTAGGCTGGGTACTAAACCAGCACCTAGGCCTGGCTGAGATTAAGGCCCCAGCATGTCAACTGCTGCATAAATAAACAGCTCCACTGACTTCCAGCAAAGGATGGAAAACAAATACTAGGGCTCTGACTCACCCACAGATGGCAAATGACTGGAGTGATGCAAGTTTGAGTCAGCTCTTACCTGCTTCAGCTCCACTGAGCTCGTGGCTGCAGAATTATCATCATCAAAAGCCTGAGCACAGTCCAGGCCAGCTGAGGCACCACATACAGGACCCCCTTGCCCCAACACAGCTCCTTGGGAAGGCTGTAAATACAGGCAACAGGCACAGACCTGAATGCAAGTCTCAAATTTCCTCTGTTTTAGAAGTGGGGAACTAGGTCATAGGGACACCCATGGTTTTCTCGAGGACATGTAGGCATAACCAGAAAGTTACATCCTATTGCCAGAGTCAGCAAATCTTTTGAAGAAGCCCATCCAGTAAATAGGGAAACCAAAACTCAGCAGGTTGAAGGGGTCTGCCATGCCACAGGAACACCAAGTTTTACACTGGATGTAATGATTTTGTGGTTTGCCACCTATTGTAGCAAATACGGGCCCCTGCTGATATACCCAGCAAACAACTGAGCTGTGCTCAAGTGAGACAACAGCTCTCAATCCCCTGTAGACAGCCAGAGAAATTAACTCCCTCTGGAACTGCAGTGGCCATTTATTAGCTCAGGAATATAAAGGAGAGACAAGTAAAGTAAACTAATTACGTTTCATGGGGGCTTTTTGGATCTGGGTTCTGAGTTACGAAATAGATTGGGAATGGCTGTTTATTGTCAAGCCTCCAAAAGGAGATTGAGGGCAAAGGAGAAACAAGGATGTTGCTATTATTTACGTTGCTTGAGCACTGGCCATTGGAAATGCGTTTCTCATTGAGTGATTAACAGTTATCCAGCACAAAGAGCAAATAAAAACCTTGTCTAATTCAGTCAGTCCCATTCTCTCTGCATTGAATCGCATGCAACTGGCTGATTTATTTACTGTTGATTCTTAATATCATTATTTTGCTGTGATGCCATGTTTCAAAATCAAGAAAAATTAAGAAAACATAAGAGGTTTTTAACTAAAGTTCTTTGCTTTTGAAAATCGATAACTTTAGGTTTCATTTAGCTCCCTGTGGACAGATTCACATCTCTGCACAGATGAAGTTACCAAAATCAATACAGCTTTGCAGAGGCACAGGGGGTCAGTCTGTGCAGAGCTCCTCTGACTTCATGAGCAAAGCACTCGCTGCTGGGTCCAAGCTTCCATCTGCACTGGGCTTTAAAAAGGTTTCTCAGCTCCAGAATACACTGTGAAAGCCCTTGATTAAGTCATTATGATGCATAATTCCCTGGCATGCCAAGAATCTAGTCCCAAATTGATACAAAGGCAAGTCTGCTGAGGATGAGTGGGTATTCTGGGGTTTTATTGTGAAAACTCAGAGTTACATGCACTGAACTGCTGGTATGGAGTTTGCTTGCTCTTGCTACCGATAGCCATTAAAATGCCTCACAGATTAAATGCAATCACCCTCACCATTGCCTAATGAAAGACTATCACAGTCCCACTCCTGCTGTTATCTGAGGCCAGTGGGGTTTGTGTTGGCTCAGTGCTCTCCCCATGCTCAGTGAGCTGGGGCAGGACACTCCTCCAGGCTTGGACGGGTGAATTCCCACCACAGAACAACCCCCACTCCCAGCTGGGGCATTTCAGTGCTGCTGTATTGCCCATGACAGCTGGCAAAAGGTATTTGGAAGGGTCTAAAAGAATTCATCTTTCTTAAAGACAGAGCATTTTAGGGCCTGAGCAGGCCCTGGGATCAGTATCACTGCTAAGATGCTTACAGGCTTAATTCCCTCGATGACCCCAGGCTCTGTACACAGCCATGGCAATGAAGATGGACAAATGTAATTCAAAGCACAGAGCACTGTAAAGATCCATCAATAAAAAATGAGCTCAAAAGCAAATCTCTTTTTATTCTGCTTTGGTTAAAGAATGGCAGCAGGTTTGGATAACTAGTCAAGGTAGCATCAGCTTCCTTCACACTTACTTAACAGGACATCATTTCACTTAAAAAGATCGAGGGGACAGTGTTCCATGCTCAGACAGCACAGAGATGAATGTGGTATAAATACCTGGGGAGACAGATTAGTTTGCTATTTCTGCTCACAGCCTTCTCCTAGGAGCACAGAAATGCCATCTCAGCATGCTTTTGGAGGATTAGAAAACGTAATAAACACAAGGATAAAAATATGCCATGGGAGTTACAGCTAATTTCTTGCTCTAATTTGCAGCAATTTGCACATAATCATTTGAAAATACTGCAGAGTGCCAACAGCCGAGTGTCTGCTGCAATGGTGCAAATCAGAAAGATGAGAAATGCAGTTAGGGCTGAAGAACCCTCCAGAAGGGTCATTTGGGATATTAAGTTCACAAGCTCTTCCTTGCAGTTGAGTAATGAAGGAGATTCTATTCTACCACATGAAGGCCAGCTTCTTAGGCTGTAGGTGGATGGAATGACCTTCATAACAATGGACTTCAGACTTCAGAAAAGTCCTGCCAAACAGAAATGTAGTCTGTGTCTTTTTCTTGCACATGAAGGGTTTTTTTAAATTTTAATTTAAAAAGGGGGCTGCAAGCAGTAGGCACCAGCACAACATTTTCATGCAAATACACATTTGAAAAGGTAATAAAACTGTAGTAAAATTACTGAATTAGGGTTCAGAAACATGTTTTAATATCAATATTTATTGTGAACATATGAAAATTACTGAAATCCCATTACACATTCATTTCCTAATCATAATTTCCATCCAAAGATCTGGATTGGTTATAAATGAGGAAAATATCTATACACTATACATTTGTATGTTTCCCTATTTTTATAACTTTAAATATTTCAAAACAATTTGAAAGAATAAAAACAAATGTGCCCCTAGACCAGAACCCTGCATGTAAAACAAACTAAAGATGAGTTATGAACCTCCATGAAGAGGAATTTATAGTAGAAATACCAGTGTTCCTGCAACCCTCTTTTATAGGATCATCAACAGAAGGAATATGGAAAAAGGGGGTTAAAATTATTTATTAAGAGAATACATTCTCTTCTAAAGGAAAGATATTTACTCTGTGGATCACAAACATTTGACCCAGGGCAAAGGTTACCAGTAGTAGCAGGAGCAGATGCAGCCTTGACTTAAATAATGGAGAAGTGCAGGAGCAGATGCAGGGCTGATTTAAAAGATGGAGAAGCACAGAGGCAAGCACAGGAGGGCTGATGTAGAGGATTGCAAAGCTCCAAGGCACCCAGGTAACTTGTAATTGGTAAAGTGAGCTTGAATTTTAAAGTGATTTATTTTAAAAACATGAGATACATAAGCTTCTCTTGGAAAATCAAACAGCAAAGAATTTTAAAGCATGCCTATCTTTAAACTATTAATAGCTTTAATGAGTAGCTGCCTTTTTTTTTTTTTTTTTAAACACACCTAAAGGAATTGGACAAATATATCTTATCCATGCTCAGTGGAAACTCTTTACCTAAATCTTGTTCATATTTTGGAGTTGTCATCAAGTGGGACTCTCTGTGTGCTAAACAAGGCTCAGATATGTCACTGAAATGCTGTCTCACCACATTTTGGGTGTCACCGGTCTCTAAAATAAGTTAGGTGCTGAATGCCTGTCTCTCCTGGCAGCATTATGTTGCTGAAAAACACAGATCTGAACTAAAGCTGCAGATCAATGACAAATGACTGTGCACATGTTCATCTGCCCCAGGAGAATGAACCAACACTCAAGACCACCCTTGACTTGTGACACTCTTGACTTATGGGTACCAGGGACATGCAAAGTTTTGGTTATCATTTTGAGGCATGAGCTCTTGACTTCCTATTTCATGAATACTCAAAAGCAGATTTTCATTTTTTTCCCTTTCTGGGAGCAAGTATTTTCATCCATGAAGCTGACTCCAGTGTTTCTGCTGGCATCTGCAAGAAATTACTAAGCTTCTACCAAGACTTGTTCATGCTCCATTGTCTGGGAAGCTTAGGGACCTTGACATTTCTGTGGCTCACTGCTGACAACGATGACTATGTGTGCAAATGCTCCTAATCCAAGATAAACATTTAGAAAGGCTTATGAGAATGTAGAGCATGTGTCTGCACACATGCACATGATGACACATGACACATGCACAGTGGAGAAGTATGTTTGGCTGCTCCTTGACTTATGGTGATGACAGAACTGGGGATTGAGAAGAAAACAGCCTCTGACTTGAGATGAGTTACCAGGGGAAGTGATGAGGCAGCAGCTGAATCCTGAGTAACACAGCCAAAGCTGGCCATTCCTACAGTTCCCTTGGGTCTCTGGAATGCTACAGAGGAGTCATAAGGGGGGTGGAATGACCACCCTCTCATGTTTGAGCAGTGGAGAACCATGGTGCCCCTGCATTTGATCCACCCCCTCAGCCTTTCCTGTGTGGTATTTTGGGAGCAGGAGAGAGCTGATGCCAAACTGTGTAGCCCTCAGTGCCTCATTCTAGATGGCACTGCAGCCCAACAGTGGGCTGGAGTAGTTACTTGCTTTAATTTATGCTGGGGACCACTTTGGCTTTCCAATTAGCCCAGAATGCCTCAGTTGGCCTAGAGGATGCAAAACCAGCTGCATCCTCCCATCCTTTCTGGAGCTTGCCTTCAGTGCATGTCTGACACACAGAATACAATGCTGGGTCAAAGTCTCTCTTTCAGTTGCCACAGAATTTGAGATCCAGGATTCTGATATTTTGTCTCTAGCCTAGAAACATTAGGAGATGATCTGAAATGTTATAAAGTTAACTGCTCCCAAAATTAATGGAGATTACTTTTCCATGCTTTGGACAGGAGACTTTGGTGCTTCCTGGCTGGCAAAATTCATAGAATCAGAGAATCTGAATGGTCTGGGTTGGAAAGAACCTTAAAGATCACCAAGTCCCAACCTCCCTGATGTTGGCAAGAGCACCTTCTACTAGACCAGGTGGCTCAGAGCCCCATCCAACCTGGCCTTGAACACTCCCAGGGATGGAGCAGCCACAAATTCTCTGGACAACTTGTTCCAGTGCCTCACCACCCTCACAGTAAAGATTTTTTCCTAACATCTAATCTACACCTACCCTCTTTCCATTCGAAGCCACTCCCCTTGTCCTGTCATCACTGCCCCAGTAAATAGTGTCCCTCCATCTTTCCTGTAGGCACCCCTCAGGCTCTGCAGGGCTGGAATCAGGTGAACCCAAAGCCTTCTCTTTTCCAGGCTGAACAATCCCGATTATCACAGCTTTTCCTCATAAGAAAGATAATCTGTCGGAATCCAAGACATTCCTCTACGTGCCCCAAACCCTGGACAGGGGTCTGGGCGGCCCTGGCAGGAAGCCAAAAACACTTGGGGCTTTGATTTCAGCCCATGGGACAAATTACCAACCTTATATGAGGAATCACAAGTCACAAAAGTTTAGACAACACAGTAGCAGTAGTTAGAGGGTGAAAGGAAAAAATTTGGGATTTGGTACAGGGGGGTCTAAAACCCTAAGATGGAGGGATTGGGGCGTGCCCTGTCCTTCTTCCTTCTTCTTCCTAACATCCATCTTTTAGGTGATGCTGGCATTTTTAGGTTGGTTCAGAGTAGAAAGTCACTGTCTAACACAGGTGTTAGGGACTGGTACACAATTGTAAATATCTAATACGTAGTTCATAGCATAAAAGATAGCACCAGCCCCGTGGGAGGCAGTGAGCCTTGGACTGACCTGCTGGCCAGAGCTCGGCGGGGCAGACAGAAAATATTTTAGATGAGAGACAATAAACATCACTGAGAACACGAGCAGAAGACTCCTGACTCCTTCTTGGACAGCTGGGTTGGGAAAAGCGGCTTCCACCAACACCTGGGGTCATCTCAGAGAGCAGAGAAGACCCCGACAATAATCCATCCATTTAATCAACTTAGTGGCCTCCTCTGGACCTGATCCAACAGGTCCATGTCCTTCCTGGGCCAGGGACCCCCGAGATGGACACAGCACCGCAGTGGGGTCCTGGAGCCGAGAGGGAGAATCCCCCCCTCGCTCTTCGGCTGCAGCCCAGGGCTTCGGGAAACGCAACATCACTTATTAACTTGGCTCATTAGCCGGGCTGCGTCCCAGTCCCACGGGCCTTGGGGTGTTAGCTGCGGACAGAGCCCAGCCTCGGGCATGTGCGGCACGGCTGCCGCGGCTGCAGCGCGGCCGGCTGCGACTAGATGTCAGCACGGCCCCGGGCAAGCGGCCCCAGCGCCGCCCGAGCCAGCGGCGCCCGCGGCTGATGAAGGACACCGAACCGGCCCGGGTCCCGCACCAGGGCCGAGCAGCACAGCGGCAAAGCGGCAGGTGAACCCAGCTGCTCTTTCGCAATGAAATCCAGTACCACGCCAAAAAAAAAGAGAGAAAGAAAGAAAGAGAGAAAGAGAGAGAGAAAGAGAGAAAGAGAGAAAAAAAAAAAGAGAGAAAGAGAGAAAGAGAGAAAGAGAGAAAGAGAGAAAGAGAGAAAGAGAGAAAGAAAGAAAGAAAGAAAGAAAGAAAGAAAGAAAGAAAGAAAGAAAGAAAGAAAGAAAGAAAGAGAAAGAAAGAAAACAAAGAAAGAAAGAAAACAAAGAAAACAAAGAAAGAATCACCCTGGTTCAGACCTCAAAAAGAGAAGAAAAGGAGGGAAAAAATCTTCAATCGTTTTTTTTAAGGCCTTGGACTGTTCTTCCAGACAAAAAAAATATCGCAGTTCCCACAATCACCTGGAACTGGAACATCTCTGGCAAGGCAGATGCAGCACGGATAGCTCAGCAAAGCTTTTGTTATTTGGCTTTGTCTCGAACGCGATGAGATAACATCGTCTCTCACAAGTCAGTTTTATGAGGATCTGTCAACTCAGTCCCCATCTGTTCTGGAAAAATAAGCCTTTTCAGGTTAGAGTAGGATGTGGATTCAAATCCACAGGGCACAGATTTAAATCAAAGTATCTGAAGCCCCTTCCAATTGCCAAGTAGTGAGGGGAGGGTTTGCATTTGAGCTTCCCTGTCAAGCTGGTTTCTGTTTCAAGCCTTTTATTAACAATTAACACTTAAAAGTATATCCAGCAAAGAGGAAAACAAGGAAGAAGCAGTGCAGTGTATGAGAATGCAGTCTATGTAGCACTGGGGAGACAGAGCACGTAGGAAACAAAGTAGAGTTTCATTAATTCTGAGGTATTCACTTACAACTACAAAATGAGAATAAAGTCTGCTGGAAGGAAGCAAGCCACTGCCTAATGTAGAAAATGAGACTCAAAGCATTAGAGTGGCATGATGCAAGAGATCCCAAAGCCAATTTCTTAGTGTTCAGAGTTGACCATTATCAACTTGTGTGTACAGATCCATAAACTGTCACTGTTACTGAACATCCAACACTGGGAACTGCACCCTGCACTGCACACTACTGAAAACTTTGAAGGAGAGAGACCTGGGGCATTTTCAACAGCTCCATCCTGAGCTGTGGTCACCAGTGTCACAGCTGGCTGTTAGAGATCTCTGCTCAGAGCTGCCACCCCATTCTGGGAGCTGAGGCCCCAGCTTCACGTCAGAGCCCTTTAAGAAACCAAGAGACTGTAAGTAGCAGCATTTGCACTGAAATTGCCAAGGTATTACATTGATTTCTTTCAATAATGGTGACATTCATAGTCTTATTTCATCACCCTACTCAGAATCTTAAATGTTCCACTAATGAAGAAACTGCTGCATCTGCTTGT
Organism: Urocynchramus pylzowi; assembly: GCA_013397555.1. Classification (NCBI taxonomy): domain Eukaryota; kingdom Metazoa; phylum Chordata; class Aves; order Passeriformes; family Fringillidae; genus Urocynchramus; species Urocynchramus pylzowi. The sequence goes on along the minus strand of VZRH01001029.1, from coordinate 264,059 downwards.
GCTCTGCTACTATCAATGATGAAGAAAACAAAACTGGTCTCCTTAGGTATTGTTCACTGTTCTCATATTCAACTATTATATTCTCAGAGAATGCCAAAATCTTTTCATTAATCAATTACTAAGAAATTCAGGAGTGATCTATAATTTCACAGACTGTGCTATATAGGGAGAGGATTTTTGTGATGTCTGCTCTAGTACTTCTCTCAGCTCTGTTTACAGCAAGCATCTGACAGGAGGGGAGCTGGCTGGGTGAGCAATGACTTCCCTCTGCACCAGAAATTCCTTTCCAGTTGGAAAGAGTTAGCAACTGTTACATCCTTTTTATTTCTTTTTTTTTCCCCCATTTGCATTCCTCATAAAATGATAGCATTTTGCTGAAATCACTGAACATAACAAAGGCAAAGTCAGCCTGACAGCTCTGCCAAAGCAACAGCTGCAGGTACTGGATAGGAAACACCTCTGAACTTTCAAAATGAGTTTTGGTAAAAACATGAGTGTATGAAAGAGGGGAGATCCAGCTTCCCACGCCCAGCTCATTCCCAGTCCTGGCATCACATCCTTCCCTGGGGGTAACATCTAACACTGGAGTTTTCCAGCTCACACTGTCCTCTGAAACACGTTCTCTCCCAAAGCTGAACACAACACCAAGCCCCCTCTCTCTTTGCTTCCAAGAGAAAGTGAGGGAAATAATCCTGAGGTGCTGGATGCTGTGCTGTGCTGGCTCCAGCTCGAGGTTTCAAGCCCTGCTATGACAGATGACTGTGTCACTCTCAGCCAGACTCACCACGTACAGAAATAACCTGAGCAGGAAGTGGAAACTACCCTGGTCTAGTCAATGGGTTTCTGCAAAAACTGTGATGTCAGAGCAGCAGCACACACATTTTGGGGGGCTGGCTAGGGTTAGCAGTGTGTGACACCAGAGCTGTATCACAGTCCAGACAGGCTTTCCCCGGTGCAATTAGGTGCCACTGCTATCCTGACATCTGAGACTGCAGCTCTGCTCCTCTTCCTAAGATAAGTCTGAGCATCAGGGAGTGCCCAGGACTGGAAATAGGCTCACAGCCACTCCTGGGACAAAGAAAAACTGTTGGTGTGGGGTACTGGGAGTGCCTTTTGCTTTCAAAGAAGGAAGAGCAGTGAAAGAAAGGTGGGTAAGAAATAGAGGGATAAAGAAAGATGGAGAAAGAGAGGAGTCTCCAGACATCAAACTGCTTGCTGCTCTTTGAAGCCTTTGCAATGGGGTGACATTCTCTATGGACACATCTTGGCCATTTAGCAAGATCAGATTGCCTCAGGAGATGTTTGTAAGGAAAAAGCTGGCTAGATACCCCTGCCTCTTCTCCCAAAAATAACAGCTTGACAGAAAATTTGAAACTAAGAGCAGTTGTACATATCATGATAATTCTTTTTTACCTGTCTTAAAAGATTCAGGTGGTATCACACATCACTGGCCCCATATTTTCCATCCCATGTTCTGACATGCTGCCTGCATTAGCATTGTCTTTCATACTTACAACATCTTTTACAGCAGAGCTCCCCATGGGGGAAAGAAATCTTTGAAGCTTCCCATTCAAATCTTCAAAGAAGGACCTTGAAGAGCACTCAGAGAGAGTGTGGGAAAGTCTGGAACAGGGATAATGCTAGAAAGCTGACTTTCCCCTTTGTCCATCCATCATTGTATCACTGTTGTGCTCCCACTTTTTGCACTTCTGTAAAACTCCCTGAGTGTTGAAGAAAGTTTCTCTATTTTTCCATCCTATTGGGAATGTCTACCAATTTCTTCACAAAGTTGTGACCAGAAATAACCCATAAACCTGCAAAACAGACAGCAGCCTTAACCCTGGCAGTGAGGAGATCGGACTGAAGGTGCTGGGCATCTGCATCTCCAGCAGCATGCACTTCTTGGCGTGTTTTATCAAATCAAATGCCTAACCTTTGCTAGCACACACCATTCTTGGAATTTTGCAAGCCAAATGCCAAACCTTTGCTAGCACACACCATTCTTGGAATTTTGCAAGCCAAATGCCAAACCTTTGCTAGTGGTATGTAGCAAAAGTCCCTAGAAAATGCCAAGTTAAGGTGCCAAAGAATGTGGTAAAATCTGGTCGATTTAGTTGCGGAATCACGCTATTTGGAGAAATAAATCGCTCAAGACATAAAAGGAGACACTTTTTCTTTCATTTCCTCTGTGACATATTCCCCAACGCATGCCATTAAGTCACTACCTTTTACAGGAAATTCTGTGGTAAAAGCAGAAAGATTCCATCAAAACCGAGGAAACAAAACCGTGTGCATGTCCTGCGGCTGCTCACTGCCGACCCTGACTGCGAGCAGTGAACTGCTCTCTGCCTTCTGTGTTGAATGGAAACTGCTGACTTCTATTACGTTTATTACTTAGCTCAGGATTATCTGCAGTATGTGCTCCAGGAATCACACCTCGGACCAGCCCAGACCAGGGTTGCCCATGTCTTGAGAACCATGGCATCCTCCCTGCAAGACCAAACCGAGGAGGCTCTCAGGCCACTCCTGGACAGGATTGACATCACCTCTGTAGCTGTTGCCAAGAGAATTTTCAATGGAGTCATGGATGAAAAGTTTGCTGATGGAAATACTAACTGGGGACGAATTATGACCATATTTACATTTGGAGGTCTTCTCACCAAGAAGCTTCAAGAGCAAGGGGTTCAGCTGACTGCAGAGGAGAAGGAGCAGATCTCTTATTTCATCACAGAGTACATCATAAACAACAAAGCCGAATGGATTGATGCGAATGGTGGCTGGGTGAGTTTCTCATTTTCCACCAAAGTCTGCCATAGGAGATTTCATTAATTATTGCTATAGACACTGTCAAAACCATTTTATTTACAGGGTTTCATTTGGTGGTTTTATATTTGGTGTCTCGAATGTCTCATTGAGACTTACAGTGAGAGCTTTGCTTCTGCTTTAAACAGAACAGTGATAAAAGACAACTTTATTTTTAAAAGGCACTTGCCAGTTTTGAATGATAGGATCATACTGTAATTCAGATTGAGAATGACCTTAGAAAATCATTTGGTCCAGCCTCCCACTCAAAGCAGGTTAAACCACACATACCCTGAAATTTCCATTATTAAATCTAAAATTAAGTGGCATCCTAAGGTCGGCGCAGTAATTTTGCTTTCATAGGGAAGTTGGTCCAAAAATACTTAAGTTCGAGGTAAGGAAAGAATACACAGCTGTGATCCTCACAAATTAAGTCAGTACTTTTGCTGTGGATTTCAACAAAGCCATTATTTAATCCCCCAAATCAGTTTTACTTACAACAAATGTACTGGTAAGTACAACTGGCATTAAATCTTTTCTGTTTGGACTGAGATAATCCTAGAACTTCCATGTACGAATGGTCAATGCTGAGAAAAATACTTGTTACTAAGTGGACTGTTTTGCCAAGCTTCTGAAATTCCCATTCTGCCAGTGAAGGGAAATATCCTTTTGCTCTGCAAAGTTTCATCACACTAATACTTCGGGGTTTTTTGTTTGTTTGTTTGTTTGCAGTTGGGGGAATCTGAGAATCAATGACACCAGTGTCAGTTTTTTCCTTGGTACTTTTTTCCTTTACTTACACGTAAATGTTACTTTCCACCCCCTCTCATCCCACTTCTCTCATATTTCCTACTACTTTTTTCCCCCTGATTTATTTTCTAGCATCTTGCTTTTCCTTTTTTTTTTTTTTTTTCCTTTTCTTTCTGCTTGTTTTAATCTTCTCTGTAGCAGCAAAAAAAGGTGATAGCAACTCTTGGCCTCTTGATGCATTGGATTTATTATAAAGGCTTATCTTTCCATCTCTTTCAAATAGAGTCAATTTTATTTCAGAGAAGTATCAACTCCTGGCAACATTCTGTCATAATAGGTGGCCCATCATAGTAGAATAAGGAAGCTTAAAGAAAGATATTTCTGGGTGTATTACTACATCAGAAACATAGTACTTGTACCTTCCTGGAAGATGTGGGCTCAGATGATAGCATTCATGTTTGTTTTCTATTTACACAGGGAGGGCACAGCCTTGACTTGGAGATAAAACAAACATTCAGCAAGGTGCAGCTATTTTAAGCTACCATTTTTAAAGAGCTATTCATCTTTTGGAGGTAGAGCTCTGAAAAGCTGTCCCCCACTGCACAGTGCTGCAGCACTGTTCATCTGACACAGAGAGTGGTGTGGTTTCCCTACATGTTGTTTTTAAGCTGTCCCTAACTGTGTGTGTTCTTTTCCACAGGAAAATGGCTTCCTAACAAAGTTTGAAAGAAGATCACTACTGTCCTTTTCCAAAATTACAGCCCTGTTCATAGCTGTTGTTTCCTTGTTCAGAGAGTACTACTGAAGTAAAAGGATCTGCCATTCATGTGTAACCTAGATATTGCCACAAACTTCACTTCTCAGCCTTCCTCCAAGCAATATCAACAAGAGAATAATTTCCTTCCATAATTTGTTTTTAATTTATTTGTATTTATTTTGACTAATTACAATGTTTAACATGCTATCCTAATTACCAAATCTGAAGATGAGATCCTTCCAAAGGGGAATCTGCACAAAATCATGCAGCAATTCAAGTCCACCTTTCCAGGCAGGATTGCTTTGTGATCATTTTCCACATCCAGACAGCTCTTGGAATCTCTCCTGCATCTCCATGAAAAGACATTATTTTAGTGAAATACAATCCAATGGGTTAAGAAACAAGGTTTTATGTCATTTGTTTTGTAAATGAAATACTACTGTAATGCATTTTATTGCAACCTCTGTATGAGAAAAAGGGGGGGATTTTTGTGAAGAAAAAAGAAATGGGAACTCCAATATAGAAGTGAGTAGAAGTTACTGACACAGACTAAGTAATTTCTATGAGAAGAACTGTTTGTGGAAGCTAGCAACTTAAAAATGTGCACTCACTTACTGTTATAGCAATGGTATGTGTTTCTGTGCTGTAATTTTTTAATAGCTCACATCTACAATGAATGTTCTTTCATATTTGTGTGATGTAGTCACCTGGCTGAATGTTTTTTAAACTAGATGCTTAAAAATAGGCAAGTAAAAATATTTTAAAATGAGAAATTTGTGTAAATACACTAATATTTTAAGAAAATACATTAAAATACATTTTTTAAAGTCTTAAGATTGCTCTCCTTTTTTCCAGAAAAACTGGAGCATGGAAAAAGATCTGTCTGAGTAAGATAATCTTAGAAGAGTTATCAAAATGCTGCTGGAAAATCCAAGTAGTTTATGGATTTGACCTGAGGTCCATGTATGTCAAGACTTTCATTTTCTGTAGTACTTTTAGGTACTATCTGGTAGCTTGTTTAAGAAACAGATATCTTGTGGCAAAATAAATAAACTGGATCAGCTCTGATGACAGTAATTAGTGTTTGGGATACATCATAAAACTCAGCAAATTCATAGAACTTCCAGGCTTTTACAGCCTGGGGCAATTCATGTTTTTACTCAAATTCCATTTGCTCTCCAAGGCTAAACAGTAGTTGTTCTAGAATTCATTCTAGAAGAGTTTTCTTCAGCTGTAGTGATTTTCCATTAGGGAACTAAGGCTGGGTCTAAACACCCTTCTTCTTTTTTTACACATGTTGGGAGGTGAACCAAACAGAGCCAGCAGCTGCTGGTGGCACACACCACCACTGTTCTCTGAGACAGATCCTCTAGAAAATCCAGCTTTGTGACACTGAGAGGACCAATCAGCCTCTTCTGGTAAAGGCCTCTCCACCTTTCATCTCAACATAAGAATATTTTTTGCAGTAAGGACAATTGTTTACTGGAACAACCTGCCCAGGGATGTTGTAGAGTCCCCCTCCCTGGCAGTTTTCAGGATACAACTGAACAGGCACAAGATAGTTTCATCTAGGCTCCTTTTTCCAGGAAAGGTTGGACCACACTTTCAATGTCCCTTCCAGCCTGGGTTGTTCTGTGATTCCATGGTCTAACTTGGTGGGTTTAACCATAGAACACAAACAGATGTTAATGTTTGTTAGAGCATGTATTTCTCTCTCTCCCTCCCCAGTGAAAACAAGAAATATTATTTAGCACGTAGGCAGAATTTGTAAGGTAAACTTTGTTGCTGTTGAAGAAAAGATGGCAGCATTCAAAGGGCAAGGGGCAGCTAAAGGAAAACGCCAACCTCCAGAGCACCTGTGGCAACACCTGTCACAAATGACATTTTAAAACATGTCATGACATATGTCTTTATAGGCAGTCTAACTCTTCATGGTAAGAACAGTAATTCTTACTCAGTTCCTTTTTGAGCACTACTGCAAGCCACACACTATAGTGGCTAACACCAATGTATTAATACCACATCCACTTCCTTTTAGCCTGATCTAGTAACCTATTTTATACTCAGAAGTACAATTTTTTAGTTAAATATAAAGGGTAACTGTGTCTTTTCAAAATGTAGGGGATACAATAATTTTAGAACTTGTCTTCCTGGTAAGGGCATGGTTTAAACAAAAGAAGCCTGGATGGATCATTAATGGTCCAGTGGGCTCCAGGTTAACTTCACTGGGACAAAACCTCCTTTTTCCAGTGCAGAACAAGAAAAGCTAACGATGAGATGTGAGAGTGATGAGATGTACCGCCCCAATTCTAAGCATAGTAAAACACCTGAAAACAGCAGGGCTATTAGCTAAGTTTTATGAAATAGTGTCCATGTAACTGTCATGAAGTTATCCATCCATGACACTGAGTGGTGCCCAGGTCCTGGGGCACCACTGTTTAAGGGATCCTTGGATCTGCCAGGGGAGAACAACGTGCTGCTCCTAGAGCAAAAGGTGAGGTCCAAGAGCTGCTCAGTGGGACAGCTGATGACTTAATCCATGCACACAGCAACTAAACTGAGATGTCATAAAAAGCCACACAGAGGAGATTTATGAAAACAGCTGTTCTCCTATAGAAACATCTCTTTCTGTGCTTAAAATCACAGAATCAGTTAGAAGGGACAAAACCTCTGACATCATTGAGTCAACCTTTGACTGGTCACCAGGACAAGTGCCACATCCAGTCATTTCCTGAACACTTCCAGGGACGGTGACTCCACCACCTGCCACCAGTTAAAGGCGTGTTGGACCCAGAGGCCTCCCTTGGGACGTGGCCGGCACATCTTCCCCGTGGGCACATCTCCTGGGCTGGACACCGGTGACCACCTGAGCCACAGCCACGGGGCCGTCCTTCACACCGTGCCCCAGAGCGCAGGCCACCGCTGGATGCCACAGGGATATGAAACTGCTCGGCAGACGGGGCTAGAGCATCCCGCCGAAATGTACTTTCCCTTCCTGCAGCGAAATTAGCGAAGGGGAAATTCTNGCAGCGGCAGTCCCGCCTGCTCGGGCGCAAGGTGGGTGCGGACGCCCGGGCACGGGCAGGGCCGGGCCCGCTCGCCGGGAAGCCCGGCCGGGACTTTCCAGGCCCCGTCGGTGATCGAAAGCGTGACTCAGGGGCCCTTCCGCGAGCGGGGGTGAGCTCCGCCTCGGAGCCTTCCCTCGTCCTTTCCTCGGCAGCGCCGGGGAGCGGGGCTGGTGGTGCCGGAGTGACAGGAACTGCTGGCGGCACCGGCTAAAGCAGGGGTGCTGGGGACGCTTCACCTGGAGCGGTGGTCACACACCAGCCCGGGGTGCTGGGGACGCTTCACCTGCAGCGGTGGTCACACATCAGCCCGGGGTGCTGGGGACACTTCACCTGCAGCGGTGGTCACACATCAGCCCGGGGTGCTGGGGACACTTCACCTGCAGCGGTGGTCACACATCAGCCCGGGGTGCTGGGGACACTTCACCTGCAGCGGTGGTCACACATCAGCCCGGGGTGCTGGGGACACTTCACCTGCAGCGGTGGTCACACATCAGCCCGGGGTGCTGGGGACACTTCACCTGCAGCGGTGGTCACACATCAGCCCGGGGTGCTGGGGACACTTCACCTGCAGCGGTGGTCACACATCAGCCCGGGGTGCTGGGGACACTTCACCTGCAGCGGTGGTCACACATCAGCCCGGGGTGCTGGGGACACTTCACCTGCAGCGGTGGTCACACATCAGCCCCGGGTGCTGGGGACACTTCACCTGCAGCGGTGGTCACACATCAGCCCGGGGTGCTGGGGACACTTCACCTGCAGCGGTGGTCACACATCAGCCCGGGGTGATGGGGACACTTCACCTGCAGCGGTGGTCACACATCAGCCCGGGGTGTTGGGCACACTTCTGCCATGGGGTGGTGTGGTCACACTTTACCCACGGGTGGTCACACTTCACCCGTGGATTTTGGGGACAATGGGGGCAGACTGTCGCACGGCCCAAGCAGGGCTCCTTGGGGGTGGTGGCAGGTGTTTCTCCCAGACATTTTGCACCAGCCTGGCTCTGGCCATACATACAAAACCCAGCCACTGCCTGATTTGGCCTCTTGTTTTACGTGCTGTCATCTCCCTTCTGTATCTTCCAGCAGTGTTTCTTCCACACGATTTTATTTCTAATATAATTTTTACACTCTAAAAGATATCAAGCAGGGTTTGCCTAACTGGTACCCTAGCACAGAGTGATATGGGTATGTACTTTTGAAATGTCCTGTTTGTGTTTGGATTACACAGTTTTTATATAGATGTATTTTATCATTTTAATAAACATAATAAAATTTTATTTTGCAGTCACTGCATGTAATAGAGCACAGTCCTCATTTTTTTTGCAGCACCAGCGGGTACTTCTAGATGATCTACATTTATATGGTTATTTTCCTGCCAGAGGCTCTCAAATCATTTTATAGACTTCATTTACTACTAATGTGTAGCCACCTCATGAGTGGGATGTGGCAGCACAGAAACTTTAAGTTGTAGGAAGTTTTAACTGGAATTTACATAACCTTTTTTTTTTTCTTTGGGAATGCTTTATAAAAACATATCTATATGCAGTGTTCTACTCTCATGATAATGCATTTTAGTAATCAAACGTCCTAGACTTAAATCTCTTGAATTTTAGCAAACACTGGCATGCATGCCCTTCAAAAATTCAGAGTCCTTAGCCAACTTCTAAGCTCCAAGCCCATGCAGTACTGAATTTTTAGGAGCCCTCAGCCTTTGTCCAACTGCTGCTGATAAACACAGCAACACAACACTCATTTCTTCTAGTGAGAGCACTCTAAAAGATCCAGCCTGTGTTTTGCTTAAAAGAAGGCATCAGGAGATATGACATAAATTGATATTATCTTGCCCTTTTCTTAATCTGACACAAGTTGAAAATCTTGAGCTTGCTTGAGACAGAGTGGCTCTGTGCAAGTGGCAGAAAGTAGAGTTGGTTTCCTCATGGGGGGGACTAATACAGCAGGCACAGAGAAATTTTGGAACAGGCTGAGAAAACATTTGGAATGATATAAGGCCAAAAATGTAGCTTTGTAACATACATCAGTGCTCGTAGCTAATAAAAGTGAGCAGGTTATTTTATAACACCTGAGTAATATTTTTAGTGGAAAAATCTCATTTCAAAATAATCTTTAAATTCAAAATTAAATAGCTTCGCAGGCTGACCTAGCCACCAGTATTTAATTAGCTTCTGGATGATTATTCTTTTTTAATGCTTATGTTCATGATTAAAGTCATGCTACTTGCATGCTCTGATTCTGAAAAAGTTGCCATCAGCTGGTGAACAAAGGACAGATAATATTTGTTAAGTGTGGAAATTTTTTCAGTCTTCTCAGAACCTGCTCCGAGTCATAGCAGGAGCATCTAGACAATTCTGAGAATATCTGAAATGGTGTCTTCCTGCTCACATGTGGGTTTACATCTTCAACCTCATTTTTGTTCCTGTACAGCCTCGCTAACGTGTTACTGGATACATCAGAGCAGATGGGACCTGTGTGGTGCCCACAGCACACAGCCCTTGTCTGAAAGTGTCTCAGTTTCTCTCTGCCCCAAACCCTTGAGAAGTGTTGGCTGTGGAGGCCCTCAACACGAGCCACAGCTGTTTTCTGGAGTCTGCAGCTGGACTAAATAGTCTGCTTTTTGCAGCAAAAGCTACCATGGAAATTCTGTTCTTTTAAGAGCTTAGTCCTGTGGAAAAATCCATCTGTAGGGTTAGGCAGATAGAAAAGGAAATAAAATATGGCTTGGAATTAAGATGTTTCTGTGGCCAAGCAACACATACACCATGATTTAGTCCAGAGTGTTTATTTTTTTTTTCCCTTACAAAATTACATCCGTCTTCTGAATATTTCACTTGGGCTTTTAACTGCTGTGATGGAAAGAAAATAAAAAATGTAGTGGGAACCATATCTTGACTCAGATGGGAGCATTTGTATCTGAAAACAAGGCCAGGGCAAAGGCTAAAGCTCATAAGAGTGAGTTACCCTGCAGTTATACAAACACTGAACAGGGCATCTGGTGATCTCTGTTCTGTAGACAGTAGAGAGTTTCTCAATTGTCTGATATTTTTGACAGATTTTTGTAAGTGTGTAGAATAAGAGTAAATCACATTTAAATGAGTAGGGACACATTTATATTTGTTTTGTCCAGATGTAAGTGACAATAAGGTGTTAGAGAATAAGAAGACAAGCTTCTAAAAGCCTCCTTTCAAATTTTAATGTGGAATTCAGTCTGGAATGGGCAGAGACAAGTGAAGTATGAATCTGCTAACACTTTTTCACCATATAAGCATTTTATTTTCCCTCCTATATTCAGCCTTTTATAAGTCCAGCGCAAAGTCTCATGAAAAGCAAAAAATGGCTAGGCCATCTTTCCTCTTCAAGCTTTGAAAAATGTGCAGTAATAAGATCACCTGTTAGATGCAGGTGATGTTTGAAGACATATATCTCATCCTGCTGGAGGAAAGACATTCAGGTTAACAAAAGAAAGAGGGGCCTGTTCTTGGAAGACTTTGTGTTCCACAGTCATATGCTCTGGTGCTGATTTTCCTTTGAGTTGTTATCATTGAGGTGCTTTCTGCTCTGCCTAGGCCCAGATGAGAGATGCAGCCTGTAAAAAGGATGGAAGAAAAGGAATGCTAAACCCTCATGGATTGCATAAGCTGGCATTTCTGGCCTGCTGTATCTTTCTGCAGTGATGTTGGGCATTTGAGGATGTCTGCAGTGTATGGTGCAGATCTTTAGGGGATTGGAAGATTGTCTGCAGAATTGGTTTTGGCTGGCCCAAACCTGTGTTGCAGTGTTTAGTTCACTAGATGCAAAAATTTGACTATTTTGATCTTGCTAATGGTAGAAATGTTGGAGTCGGCAAGAAAGTCAGTTTATTCTGTTTATGATCCATCAAAGATTGTATCTCTACCCTTTTCAATGAATATTTTGCTCCAGTTTTGTGTTAAGTGAAAGTAACTTGATCTTTCCAAGAACTTTTCATAAACCAATTGTGTCAATTTCCCATGTAGGTGATTGACCATCCCAAGTACCAAGAATCCAAAAGAATTGCAATCTTCCTGAGCATGCCAGATGAAGTCCAGACAGAAGAAATCATTAAGGACATTTTTAAGCAAGGCAAGGTGTGTTTCATCCCCCGTTACAAACCTCAGAGCAATCACATGGACATGCTGAAGTTATCATCAGCTGAAGACATTTCTTCACTTGCTTTGACATCCTGGAATATTCTTCAGCCCAGTGATGATGACACTGATAGAGAGGAAGCTCTTGCTGGTGGTGAGTATTTTCTTGCTACATCATGGGATTGTTGAGCAGGAGTAGCCTGGAGGCCGGTAGGAAATACTTTGATAGCAAGAATGAAGTGAAATGTTACACCTTGTTTTTATACATTGTAGAGAAATGCTCCTTTGTCTTGCCTGTTTTTCTGTACCTTGTGCCACCCCTATGACATGCCAGCAGAGCAGGAACACAACTGCACTGATCCAGCTGAAAGAAAACTCAGCTGATCCAGCTGAAAGAAAACTCAGCCCTCCACATAAATATCTTCTTGGTCTGATTCATGAACATCCTCAACACAGTCTCAGCCAGCTTCATGTAGAGGCTTGTAAAGGAAAGAGGGGCTTGCTGGGGGTAGCTTAAGCTGCCACTGAAAGTCATGGGGATTCACAGGTTTAGGATGTTCTCTGAGAACTTTGGGTTGTGCTGCCTGAAAGGTTGGGAGCTTCTCAGGTGATGCCTGTAGACTGAGAATTTTCTGAAATCTTTGATCCTGCAAATTGTGTTGCATGGATGAATCACAGTGCTGATATGGAGCCTGCCCTTGTAGAACAGCTCTCTGGACTGAGACCTTAGACTGAAAATAAAAGGACTTTCTTGGCCTGCAGTCTTTTCTAGCATCATTCTCTCACATTTTTATTTTGACCTTATAATGCTGTCTCAGACACTGGATTCTTCATAGGGTTGAGAAGGTACAAGTTAATTAAGATCAAACTTGTGTATGAGTGTTTTGATCCCCAAATAACCTCTCTCTTAAGATAAATTCCCCAACTCCTACTTGTAAACAAGCTTACTTTTTGTGTATTTGCATTCATTATTTGCATTCTTTTTGTAAACACTTCTAATGTCTTCTCGAAACATCTGCAGAAATGTTTAATCTCATTAATGGAAAGCTCACATTGAACTCATGCTTTAAACCTCAGCCTGGGAAGATTTTCTCCAGGCTGAAATTCACCATGCAGACAGCTTCCACACCTCACACACTTGCCAGCTTTTTAGTGCTTGATAAAGGAACATAGCATTTCTATGACTCTGTTTGATTGAACCTGGGCTTGTATTTGCTTTGGGATGCCAATGTACTTTTCCAGAAGGCTACACCATGTTTTTCTCTTTTATTTTCAGTCATTACCTCTTTCCTAATTCAGAATCCTTTCTGTGTCTACATTTTAGCTACCAAGGGATTTCACTGCCTCATACAATCATCTTCTTTACATTTAATACTTAGCACTGTTTGATGTTTTGCTAATGTTTGTCAAAAAATTGTGTATATTGGTGGGATTTAGGGACTTTTGAAGGTAACCTAAAAAATATCCAGAGTTCTGTTGACTGAGCTTAGTTCAGGCACTCTGGACAAGCTTTTGTACTACTGGTGAGCTGCTGTTAATTGAATTTAACAAGTCTGTTGCAGACATCACAGAATAAACACACAATCTGAGGTATGATGGGAGCAAGTACTTCCAGGTGTAGAGTACACTGGGTATACCTGGGTGCCAGACAGTGAAGATGGGGAAGGCAGGAACACACTTTGGTACCTGGCTAGTTCTGGAGCTGCTGCTTCCTTCTCTGCACCAGGCTGTGGGCAGAGAGCAATGCCAGAAGAGCTCCTGTGCTCTACAGAGAGGTGCCAGGAGACCAGCTGTAAGAACTGATGTATGTCCATGTCAGACTTGTTCTGCCTGAAACTCAATATTAGTCTGTTTGTACTGTTTGTACAGTAATTTTGGAATAATGCCATTTGGATTGGAAGTCAAACCTCGGTCCTTTATCCTGGAACAGTTTTTGTAAATTAGAGAATTTGTTTAGTTTCCTTCCACTGTTGCAGCATCAGACACACTACTAATTTGTCCCCACAGAAACACACACTTCATCTCAATATATCTTTATATTCCTTTTACTATATTTTTTGTCACCTATTATATTTTTTGAACTTTGGTACATTTGCAAGAATGCAAATTGCCCTGGTGCTACATCCGTCCTCCATCGTAGGAATGACACAGGGATGGCACGTTTATCTCAGAGATGTTATCAAATACTTTGGTGATCTGAGGCATTTACATTGTTATAAGGAGATAACATGGTGTTACATTAGTAATGTTCCCATGGCTGGCATAAATTACTATGTAATTTCCAAGAAATAGCCTGCAGGTACATAAATAAGCCATGTCATTTCTGAGTGTATTCATTTTGCATGACAAAAAGCTTAAATTCACACTGTCCTTAAGACTTCAGGCACAGTTAGTGTTAAGAATAGCTCAAATATACGACCAGGTGTAATTTTTGCATTGAGTTTCCCAGTCTTTTATAGCACTCATGGGCAGTGTTGAATAGGCACAAGCCCTCCTTTTGGAGATGATCCTTTTTTCTGTTTGACCAAGGTTTACCTCTTTTTATCTTGGCAGTACTCACATCACACCGTGTTGGCATAAAAAAGGATCACTGTTTTTGTGGTAGGAGAAAGTCTGACATCTTCTCTACCATGTGTGGGTGACTCACTAGCATGTGAAAAGTTGCTTTGGTTAGGCTGTATGGACACAATAACAGAAAGAACAAAGGTGGAAGAAGTTCAGATATTTTGGAGTAGGGGTGTGTGTAGGTGCATGACTTGGTTCATTTCCAGCTCTATCTATTGAAAAGACTAAGACAACTTCTGGGGCAAGCCAGTGGTACATTTTCCTAATAGGTACCAATTCCCATTTTTATCCTTGCCCATCAGAGCAAGGATAATGTGCACTGGTACTGGGTTTTGCCCAAGGTAATACTGCTGATGAAAGTCCAGGCAGGTTGCAGTATTTGTTTACAGAAGTGTAGAAACCTTGCACAACTTTGGAAGGAGTAAATCAGATAAAACTGTACTCTGTGTTTGCTTTTTATCAGTACTCCTACAGAAGTTTAAAGAACATTTTGCCAGCAGCTTCATTTTCAGTGTGGTTTAGGGAGGTGTTGTGATTCACCGAGCTGGACATGGGTTTCCTCATTTGTAATGTTATTTATTATTGCCTAAACCCACTCTGAGAACTATGAAGGAAAAGCTAAGTTATTCATCTGAAAAAGAGATTATTCTTATTGGGACACAAAAAAAAAAAAAAATCCAAAAAAACCCAAAAAAACAACAACAAAAAAAAAAAAAACAAAAAAAAAACAAAAACAAAAAAAAAAAACCCCAAAAAAACCCAAAAACAAACCAAAAAACTAGGTTGAGTGTTTCCACATGGTAAAATTCTTGGAGGCTTCTTTGAAGGGAGGCATGTGGCCATGGATCTCAGCTGGAAGGCTTGGACCTGAGCAAATATGCTTAAGTGTTCATAACTACTGACTGATAGCTGAAGATGTGCAATAAATTATAAACAGCTTTTCTAACATTCACCTGCACGGTGGAGAGAAGAGGGTTTGGCCTAAATAGTTGTCTTGGCCAAGAAATGAAGTGTTATTAGAAATGATGGCTCTGAATCTGCTTACTCTAATGGATTGGGACATGCTTTTCTAAGAAATGCAAGAAATGGGATTATGTGTACAGACTTAACTCAGTCTCTTAATCTCTGTCAATTTCCTGGTGTCACAATACATTATTACACGGTCCTTGTCCCTCAGGTGTGAACTCCCTCAGAGATGAACCCGGGTGAAATGGTCTGGGCCCTTTCAAAGAGGCAGAAGATGAACTCTGCTTGCTGTTAATGATTGTTCTAATAAATATCTGCTCAGTGGTTTGCTTTCTCCCTGCCCAGGTTAGAGCTGCAAGTCACTTTACTGTGCATTATTCAAACCTTGGGATGGAGATGGAAATCTCCATTTCTGTGTGGGATCTTCACCACTGCACCATTCAGTGACTTAAAGATATAAAGTGGTATTTGCTGATGGAGAAGCAGCAGCAGAGGCTTGGGATCCTGTTGCAGCCTGAGTTGTGCAGAGGAGCTGCCTCCAGTGAATACAGACTCTTTTGCTTGTTTTTCCAACATTAAGTTTTCTTCTCTGTTCCCTCCAAAACAATAATTTCCCAGATTTGTCTCAGCCTTGAACTAAACCTTTTCAAGCTTTAATTTCTCTGCCACCATAATGTCACTTTCCATCCTTCTGCACTTTGCCCAGCTTCTCTGAAACTCCCTCCTCAAGTGTCCTTCTCTGGCCTTTCTCACTGTATTCCCCACTTCCTCCTGCTCTCAGTCCCAGCCTGTCATTTCAGGGGCAGCTGGGCCAGCATAAATAGCTTGTCCCTGCCAAAAGGGAGGAGATCATGTGTTTTGTCTTCTTTCACTTGTCTGCTTCCAGACATACAAGATTCTCTGTCCCCATTTACTCATTTCCTTCTCCACTGTGCTGGCTTCTTTCTCTTTTGCCTTGCCTTAGAAAAACTTGTTTTATAGTACTTTCCCCACTAAGTAGTACAAAATACACAGTTTTGTGATTTTTTCTTTTGGGCAGTGCCTGATTAAATAAGCTGCTCCCCTTTCTCCTCCTCTTGGTCCCCACCCGTCCTCTCCTGTGCCAGCACAGATGGCCCTGCAGCCACGTTGGGACCTATACTGGGAAACCAGTCTTGGTTAGGAGTAACCCAGCACCAGCAGAAGTTTCTTCTCAGACAGAACCACCACACAGGTTTGGACTGATGCAATTGAAGGAAGCTGATGGTGAGGGGTTGTGAAAATGGGTGCCATGACAAAAAAATTCTCAGTGAAACTTCAGTCATCATTTCCTTCCATGTTTCAGTTCCCAGTCTTGCCCCAGACAGCAGGAATAGCAGCAGCCAGTGAAATGAAAGTCCTTTGGAGTCCTCACAGCTGAGATGGGTCTGGCAGGAGGAGCTGAGCCTGCAGCTCCATGTGCTCCATCTGTGCACCAATACTGGCTTAAGGAGTTTTCCCTCTTTGTGTTTCCAGCCTATTCCTGCCTCTCTCTGGTGAGCTGGATCAGCCTGCTGCTCTGGGTGAAGATTATTTCCCTCTCCTGTTTTTGTTGGGATGAGTGGCTCCAGTTTACTTTGTGGCTAGATCAGAGTGGGAAGGGGGGAATGGGGAGCCAGGAGGGAACATCCCCTGTGGCACAGGTTCCTAGAGAGAGTCGTGGGGCCACCCATGCAGATGGGACTCCAGGAGTGGTACAGGGAGGGGGGCATCTTCAGAGAGCCCCAGAACTCACCCTGACATATCTCTCCTAAGCCTGTACCAATGGCAGCTTTTCACACATTTGCAGCATTGCATAATCCTGGCTCAGATGGGTTTGAACAGGCTAAAGCCACATCACCACCAGCGAGGATGCTACAAGCAAGATTTCAAGTTCTTGCTAAAAGGCATGGAGCAACAGAGCTTATCTCCTTTTTCTTTTTCTTTTTCACTACCTGTGATCTTGGAAATCAGTGAACCATTTTGCAGGAATAAAACAAACATAAACCCCCCACCCCCATCTCAGTTTGGCATAAGTACCCAAGCTGAAAAATGTCAGCATTTGATAATATAGAAGCTTATATGTAATGGGGAATGCTGAATTATCTACTCAATTACAGCATAATGAATTTTTGCTTTAAGAAATGAATGTATTAAGAACTTCAGTTGTATTTTGTAATTTAGTTTGGAGACTTCTGGCATTTTCAGCACTGAAAACTTTGGTGGCTTACTGATCACAGCATTTGTGCTGTAACTTCAAGATAATAAGTGCAATATTAACTAGATAATCAATGCTTTCAATGACAGTAAAACATCTTTTATTAATAAAAAGAAAAGATCCAAATTTGAAATAAAATAAGGAAATACTAACATATGTCTAGCAGCAACTTCTTGTAGCTTTGTTTTCATAATATAACCTTTTGAATGTTGGCTTTTAAGGTTAAGGTAGTTTTATCTTTCTGCCCTTTTAACTTCCAGAACATTGTGAGACTTGCTGTAGCATAAATTACAACAACCTGCTGGTAGTAGAAACAGACAGGGACAGCTTACCTGTGTGGTGGCATTTAGTTTATAAGGGTTTATGCCAGGGAACATGACTCTCTTGCAAGGAAACTGCTGGCTACCTCTAGGCTGCAGTTCCAAACCTGGAGTAGTTTGAAATTATTCCTGAGTGACCATTAACCCTATTTGAAACTTTGCCATTGGGATTTGCCCTGCAGAAGCATTTTTGTCTGCAGAAACTCTTTTTCACCTGTCTTTAAATTCCTGCTATTTATTCATGCATTCAAAGATTCTGCATTTGCTGCCAGGACTGATGGCTTTGTGATGCCATCAGTATTCTTAGTTATTCCAAATTTTAGCACAGTTCTTGAGAAGTGTGACTGAATTGATGGCAGCGCAATCTTAAGAGGAATAGGTTTGACTTAAAACTGCAAAATAAAATATGATTTAAAAAAAGGATAATGGGTTCCTCCCCCACCCCCCACCAAAAACATGCACCAGAAGTGAGAGGATTTTGAAAGATGAGGCACATTAGAGTTTAGAAATAAAAAACACTTGTGACTAGAAAATACTGTGGCTTGAAGCATAGGGAAGGTCTATTATCCTACTTCAGCTGTCCATGAAGGCATAATGAGACCATACAAAATGATGCTAATCATTCTGAAAAAAGATATGTAGTAAACAATGCTCAGAGGTAACTAGGAATATTTAAATGAGCTGTATGCAGATAGGAATGTATCAAGAATAAATGAAATATGGGTACATGAAAAGCAGAGATGTTAAATGTTTCTGCTTAGGAAAAAAATACAAAAAACAAAAAAAATACCCCAAACAAGATTGTAAAGTGATTGAAGGTACTATTAGATTTTCTTTTCCTCTGGGAGACTTGATTAAAACTTGCAGTACAAAATATGTCAAGGGATAGATTATAATCTAAAATCTTTTTACACTGGTCATAAAAAGAAAACCTGAGAGCATGGCACAATGCAAAATTGAAAATCGAGGCTTAGCTGCTAATGTAATTTATTTTTTAATGAAATGTTTTAAAGTTTGGAATGAACTTCTGTTTGGAGACAATGATCCATAGTATTTTTGATATTCAAAAGAAGACCAAAATTCAGTACAATCGAGGCATTAACATTCTGGTAATGAATCTTGCTGTGGAGAGAGGATCCTTCCCCTCACAGTGCAGGATCTGGACATGCAATACAGCATCACATGTTTTACAAGAGTCAGGGAATCTCACAACTTGGAGCTGTGTAGTAATAACTGAAGGATCTTCCTACCTCTGCAGCTGCAGTCCCCAGATGATCGCCTTACAAACAGGTTCTGGTTTCTCTTTCCAGCAGGCATTTGGAGCATTCCTCTAAGCATCTAATTTTATTTGTATTAAGCCCTTGGCTCTGCTTCCTTCCGACAGCTGTGAGTTGTACTGGTTAGTTAGTTGTAATGTGAAATATTATGTTCCTTATTATGTTAATATCATATTATGCTCCTGCGACGTGTGAAATATTATGTTCCTTGTATTCATTTTAAATTTGCTGCTTTCAGTTCAAGGGATACTTCATTTTTCTATGATGAGAAGTAAATAAGGATGTTTGAGTTACATTCTTTTTATTATTCATTGTTTAGTTATACCTGTACTGTGAATACTATTGTGTTCTTTTCTATCAAACGTTGACTGTTTTATTTTTCTTGTAGTGAAGCTTTTCTGTAGGAGTTTCAGCCATTGCTCTTTCAACATTTACAATCTCTCTGATGTTATTCTATAAAAAAAGATGCCTAGGAGAAAATTTTATGCCCAGGTAAAGAAATACTGTGAAATGCATGTACTGGCACAGGTGATATTAATTCTTTCTGTACATACCATAGCACTGCTTTTCAGATCAGCTCACTGGGCAGATCTCTCACTGGTTTCCACACCAATATTCCATAATGACACATCATTACAAAAGGGGCTGTTCCACTGGTAAAGATCTATAAAATAATTTTATATTATCCCATCTTTAGCTAGTAGAGCTAGGAAAATACTCTATTGGAGAGAAGACATTTCAGGTGATAGTAAGTTTTCCTCAAGGTTTTTCTGCATCCCAACCTTCAGCTGAAAGATGTGTGACTCCATCCTGGCGCTGGGGTTGCTCTCCCCTGGAGCTGGTCTCAGCTCTTCCCTTGCACCAGCTTCCAGAACTCTCTGAAACAGCTCAATAATCAACACTTAATTTGCTAAGTGAAGGCAAATACTTTTACCTGAGTTTCTCCCAGTGCTTCTGTCCAGAAACAGGTATGACACAATACAGAGACTTTTTTTCAAGTTTTTAAGAAAATTCTCTGAAATGCAAAAGTTCCTGTGTTTATATGGTGTTGCTTTGTAATGCCCTTTGGTGTCCTTATGTCCTGAATCTCCCTTGTGCAGACTAAACCACGAGCACCATGTGGTTTAATTTAATACCACCCGTGCCAGAGTGTCCTGCAGTGAACCTGAAAGGTTGAGAGCTCTGGAACACTACAGCTTTTTGCTTTCATAAGGTTCATTAAGGCTTTAAAAGACTGCTTTTCCTTGTAATCATCTTAAGTGTCACATCCACATTTGCCTTCTTGCAGAAAACTCATCAAAACAACTGAAAAGATTACTTCTGCTGTAATCAATTAAAGTTTGAAGAGACGTGAAAGCAACATGGGCACGGGCCTTGAAGTCACTGCAAGTGACTCTCAAGGGTTTTGTTTCAAAGGGCTAATTTTGCTTCAGTGAGTGTGAACAGTAGCATTGTCATTTTTTTTCATACAGTTTCCTAGAGACAGGAGTCTTTGAAAGGTAGATAAGAGGTGAAATTCATTTCTGGAGTGTGGCAGGAGTCTGTACAACTCATGCAGGGGAAATGCCAATGTGCAAGTACCTCTGGCTGCAGTAATTATCCAAACAGACATCTTTGTCTCCCTTTATTTTCGTGTTTTGGAAGGGAAGACCCAAACCCAAGCTCATCTCTGTGCACACACTCTGGGGAACAGGAGAGGAAGCTTTTCCCTGCTGCCCACCTTGTGGGGAATGTGGGTTGAAGATGTGGTGTGGTGAGACAGCTGAGCCCTCCTTGCAGCTGCCTGGTGCCAGAGGGGACAGTCCTTCTGCCTTTTTCTTGTGCCCATCTTTGTGCTCCCCTCATCCCAGGTACCATCTCTGGTACTTGCTGCTGAGCAGATTCTGCTCATGAATCAAGCAGAAATTTGAGACTTTTTTTTTCCCTTTCTTTTTCCTAGGGTTGGTGTACTGCCAGCTTAGTGGGCTATTAAATCAGGTCAGCACTTTTCCAGCTACAAAAGATTTGTTTTTCTGGCACAGTTAATCCCTGCTGGTTTTGCTGAGATTCAAAACACACAGTTATTCCCGTGGATGTGGGAAATTCCTTGGACTGGCCCAGAGCCACTGGCTTTCAGGGAGCTGGAGACATGCTGCTGTTTCATTGTGTAAGGATAGCTCTGGATCTTCACGTCTGCTGTCATGCTAAACTCAGTCCCTGCTTGGGCTGGCTGTTGTGCATGTGAGATGGGAAGGAGTTTTTGGGATGTAGATGAGGGCAGATTCCTGTCCAGGAGTGACATGAAGCCTTTTGCCGGCAGATGTCAGCATTCCATACACTTACCATGGAGCATTGGTGGCATTTCGGCTGCTTTCCTATAATTAAAATCTCATCCAGGCATTGCTCTCACACACACAGGAGAGCAAATGCTCCAGCCTAATTTCCCATAAAAATTGGGAATTGAAGTGAGGGAGGGATAGGATTCCAGGGAGAACCAGATTTTTTAAACTGTGCAAGCTTAAAAAGATAAAATAAAATCTTGTGATGGAAGAAGCAGGATTTCTCAGCTGTTGTGGTGTTAACAGATTTGACAGCAACTGTGAAGGTGCCATCACCTCCCAGCCAGCTGACTCTGCATGTATAAACCCTGCCTGTAAGCAGCCTGATATTCCCATCAAGTGGTGTCACTCCTTACAGGAGCCAGCTTTATCCATTGACTTGGAAGTTGTTGTCTCACCTGTTTCTATTTCATGAGTAATTCTGTGTATTTTATGATAGGCTATCTGCTGAGTGAGTCAAAGGGCATTGGAAATATTGATAGTGATGCATAAAGTATTGAAAAAACCCCAGATGATTCACCTCTGTCTTATTTTGACTTAAAAATACCCAGACAGAAGTATGCAAAAGAGGACCAAGAGTGAGGACATGCACGTGTATCCAATGGGAGTATTCAAATGAATGCTCAGGCAAACACCATGGAAGTGTAGCTGATAAGACCATAAAGAAATTCCTATGAAAACACATGAAGATACACAAAGATGCTTGTATTTTAGGATGCAGCAGTATTCCCACATAAACAGTTCAAGCATCAATGCCTTGTGAGTTTCTCTAAAGGAACAGATTTGTAGTCAGCATTTGCTGATTTAACAAGATATGTTGATGTGCTGTAAAGTGGCTCTAATGCCATTTCTTCTCTCTTTGGAATTGCTCCTTGGTACATCTGGTTTCAGAGTATTTTGGTGGTTTAAAATCACAGGAGAATACAGGTGCAAGCCTTGGACCAAACATTTTTGATTGCCCATGTTTTCCCAATCAGACTGTGCTCACATATATGAATATCAGAAACAGATTAAGTCATTTTTCACAGTCTGATGACTGGGAAGTCCTAAGCTATTTTTTCCTTTACTCTGAATTTGCAAAACCAGACATTTTGTGGGTGGCATTGAGTGATCATGTTTTATTTACAGGGCTTACGCTGGCTCGATGAATAATAGTGAAAAAGAAAAATACTTTTCAAATTTTCTTTTACTTAGAGCTCTGAAAATAAGACTCTAGTCCCCATCTGACTGTAAGTTAAACCTCAGGGGAAATGAGTGTGATGGTTATAGCCTCACACAGCATTTCCACATTGTGAAACTAGCCAGGCACACAGGTCTTAGCCTTGTACACTAGCTTCTCTGGTGAAACATGAAAGGACATTTATCTGTGGAGCAGGATAAGTTTGTTTGAACGGGGCTGACAAACTACTGATGTTGTGCAGTGCACTTAGCTTGTCAGATGCACTGGCACTAAACCTGCGAGATTTTGGTTTAATTCAAAATCAGAGGTCTTTACTTGACCACAGCTCAGTAGCAGAGGAGCTGATCAAGCAGCTTTATTATGTGTTTTTGAGGTTTAATAACGGGCAAGTGGCTGCCACTCAGTTGTTTTAAACCTTTATGACTGATGGCTATCATGTAGCTTCTCAGGGAGGCAGATAAATATTTTATTATGCTGTAGTTCAGCAGGGCAAGTGTGAACTGTGAAGACCAATGTTTCATGCTGACACAAAGCATTGACATGGATGAGTAGACAGATAAATGCTGAGTTGCTCAGTGCTTTTTTGTAGATTTTGCTGATGGTTCTATTTTCTGCAAAATATTTTCTTGAAGTAATAACAGAAGCTGTCTCTGTCATGCCAGCGGCAGGGGCGCTGGGATTGCAGAGGAGATAGTCTGCTTGGCATCTGTTTGGCTGTAAAAGGTGGGCTATGGGTGTGCAAAATGTTCTTTGGAAGACAAAAGGAGACAGACCTTCCTAGTGTCTGCGATTCCCACGTGCAAGAATGAAAATAAAGCAATTACCCCTGTGTTCAGAGCATTTCTCCCTGGAGGAATGGAGGCTTTGAGGACTTAATGGTGTGTCCCATAACAGGAGGCCGAGATAAAACCTGTGAGATTTGGATGTGGTAGTTCAACTTTTGATTCCTGTACTGGGTATCTCCTCTGGCTCCTTCTGGAGCAAGACCCTGAGATGAGCTCAGCTGGTCAGATCATGATGGCTGTGTTTCCAAGGCTGTGTGGTCAATCCCTCTGTGGGCTGCTCACTTAAGAGCTGGGCTCAATAATCCTTGTGGGTCCCTTCCAACTCAGAGTATTCTGTGATTCTGTGACAACAGGTGTCTGTGAATAGGTAGAAAACAGTATGTCCTGATGTGGTAGTGCACAATTAAAGGTGTTCTCACAGGGGAAACACCTGGAGGAAAGGCTATTGACTGCAGTTTAAAATGAGCTGTTTTTTTACTCTAATATCAAACACAACTTTTAGTCATGTTAGGTATCTATCTATCATGTTTGGGATCTTAAGGAGGCTACAAAGTGAGAACTCAAGGAGAGCTTTTTATGAACAACCAACACCACATATCTACAAGAGAGAAGAATTCATTCTCAAACTCGTGTCAGTAAAACGGGATAGTTTTCATCTAGTTCCCAAGGTGGATGCAGAGAGAAGTCAATGGGGCAATGTCAGTTTGGAGCAGCTGAGGATGTGGTCCTTCATGTTGGAACTTGGTTTTCCAAGTAGATGAGAATTCACACTGAGCTTCTGACAATGTATCATGTAAGCAAATAAGAATTATCAGTTAAAAGTTTCTTTCTTTTTAAGAGACTGTGTTTGTATTTTAGCAGACTGGCTTGGGTCAAGGCAAGCAATGTTGCTGTTTATGTCTGCAGTCCTCTGAGTTACTGGATGTGCACCTCATTGTGTTTGGATTAATGCCTTTTTTTCAAATGTTTATGAGCTGCAGTAAAGGATAATGTTTTTGTCTCCTTGGGCATATAACAGTGTCTGTCTTCTCCAGGGGTTTGTGGGGGTAAGAGCTTGTTTCCTCTGGAAGCAGTCCCAGTCCTTTGGGAGCCATGCACCTCAGCAGGGTCTGGATCAGGTCTGTAGTGAACAGATCTGGCATTTCTTTTTTTGATCTTATACCAAGAGATGTGTAAGAGATGCTGTGCTCAAAACCCAGGGCAGGTTTTTTCCAAAGGGCAGAAACCTTTTTATCTGGAAGGAAACAGTAAGCGTTGGTAATCTCAGGAGCGGTGCTGGGGCACCCAGGATGTTCTAGGAGAAACCATAAAAGGGAAGGGATTTGTTTTGCTGCAGCATAAGTGAAATACTTTTGTGGAGTTGTTTTCCCCGAGATCTGGTGATTAACTCAGACCACAGTGTTAGGTGCTGTGTAAATACAGAACAGGATGGTGATCTGTGCCCTATAGAGTATGTGTTGAAAGCAAACACCTACCCAAAGGGCCTAGCTATGGTAATGCTGACAGTAATTAAAGTTGCAGTGATGTCATTAATTAGAAATTTTTGAGTTATTCCAATTTATTGGCTCATACCCTGCATGTCACCAAGACTGATACTTAGATATTAGGATCAAGCAATTGAGTTATTTTTTTTGTCTCTGCCAGGGTAGCAGATACAGAGGCAGCAGATGGTTACTGCACTCTTCATTCTGAAAAGTAAGGTTTTCCTGAAACAGGGTTTGCCTTTTAATCCATTGTGGTCTTTGCTAGGTCAGAAAAGAACCAAAGTAAATTTTCATTCCTTGTAATCAACAGTTTTCAATTACTCATGAGCTCAGCAGAGGTTTTGCACAGATCTGACATTGTTTATGGTGTGCACAGCAACATGAACACTCCTTTCCTTTAAGCAGAAAGCTGTTCTTGGCCTGGTTTTTCTGCTCCTGCACCTTATGAAATCATTTACATCTGAGCTAAGCACAAGAGAGGTGTGTGTGGAACAAAACCAACCACTGGAAAACTCATTCTTGCCTGGGGTACCAGATTGTGAGGATCCAGCCATCCTTATGGTGATGGAGTAAACAATGCACAAACTTCTGTGCTTCAGGGGAAGCTCAAACTGCACAGCTGCTGCTGTGAGGAGCAGCAGCAGTGACACAGAGCTGATCACTGTTGACCTCTTGTAGGCTCAGGCGGTGTCTGCTGTGAGCAGGGTTCGTGTGAGCACGTTGCTGTTCTTCACAGGCACACAGGAATTGCTGCAGCTCAGCCTCTGCCCCATCCTCTGTCAGTGCTTTTGAGGAGAGGATCAAGAGAGTCCTAGCTCCCACTTTGATGGGCCCCAGGTGCTTTGCTGTGCCCACAAAGCGAGTGGCAGCAAGGGATGAGAAGTTGGGATGACAGAGTATTTCAGTTTCAGCTTCCATTAGGACTGTCAAGCTGTGCAGGGGGAGATGAATGACCCCTCACAGCAGGTGACAACGGGCTGGTGGAGCCCCTTGGAACCTGGGAGGAGAGAGGCCGTGCTGGCTGCTCCTTCTGAGGGCAGAACAAGTCCCCAGCAGTCTTTACATGACCTGTATCTGTGCAGTTTGATGGACCCTTCTATAATTAACCATTGTCAAGAACACTTCTGAAAATGCCGGCTGGCATTTCAAATAGGAACATCAGATTAAGGAGAAGAGAGGTAATGAGGTGCAAGGAGAAAATCCTTCCCTGGGGAACAAATCAAACCTGATACCATCATGAAAGGTAATGAGAAATGCACTGCCAAACTGAGGTTCACTGCAGCTGCCTAGAGGAAATGAAACCGTGTATTCTTATTTAAAGCACTCAGAGGGGATGCTAATGCTTTGGTCTGCTGGCTATGTCAGGGCATGTGCAGCTTGCACACCTGCCTCTTGAATGTAGTTTTGCCACACGTTTCTTGAGTCCTTGGGCCAGTCATTTCACTTCTCTTTGACATAAGTGAGACTTACATCATTGTGAGGGTGTCAGTGTAGGGTGTGCCTGTACACCCACAGGGCAGGTTCAGAAGCTGTGACTACATCTACACTGCCAAACAACACACAGCTAAGTGGCACAGATAAGTCCTGTCCACACTACACAGAACTTGGCCTCTCTTCTTTTGTCTGGAGGAGTCAGACCTGTACCCTTCTGTCTTTATTTCACATGGCAGTCTTGTCCCCTGGAGCAGTCATGGGTGTCACCTGGTCTGGCAGTGCCAGACACTGTGCTGACAATTAAGGTATTGACCACCTGTGATCTTGTAAATCAATTTGTTTTCTGGCTGTGCTGCATTTAGCAGTATAAATGAAGCTTGTGTGGCCGTGTCAGCATGGCTGTGTGCCCACACTGATAGATAAGTCAGGGTTATTATTTCATGCATGGTGCTGCACATTTGGAGGAGCTGTAGCCACAAGAGCTTATGCCATAGATACACTAAGTATTAGGTGACTGTCACCATAATTACTAACCTTACTGGTATAGCCAGTAGCTTAAAGTGTACAAGAACCATGGATATTCTGTACATAGAAGCTGGAGCAAAATGTTGTTACTTGAGACAGTGTTTTCAGCCTTCAGCAATTTGCAGACGACATGCAAGTTTTCCAGGAGAAGCACAGCTCACCTGTAACAAAACTTTCTTGACTGTGTGCTTACCTGGGCTCCTGGCATGTGGTCACAGGACCCTTGGGGATCCAAGAACCACCAGTTAATGTTGACAGACACATGGCAGACAGTGGACATTGCAGGGAGATGGGCAGATGTCGAATGTGAGACTTCCCTTAACATGTTTGATGAGGCACTAAAACACCTGATGTGGTGTTTGATTTTCAAGTACCTGCTCTGTCTTCTCAGGGACAAGGATGCCATTTCACACAGTGGGCTGTAAGAGCAAGGGTTGTAGGATGTGAGGACAGAGCAAGCCACAGTCCTTCATGTCAGACAGTAGTCCTGCAGGGCTGGGAGAGCTGGGGAGCATGAGGACCCCATGCCACCAGGGGCATGTTCTTATCCTCAGCTGCCATCCTGTTGATGTACCCTCAGTGCCGATAACAATCTTAAGTGTCTGCAATCTTGGTCTCATCTGTGTGTCACCTCTCTTCCTGTGACAGCTCTTCCCCCACACTGCCACAGAACCACAAGAGGTTTTGTTGTTCCCCAAGTTACATGTCAGGGAAACATTTACTCCATGCAGCTCTCTGCCATCCATTCTAGATCCTGATACAGGATTTGGGACTAATGCTGTTTGAGCTGCCCTTGGGCTTCTTGCAGGGTTAGTTGTGTCTTTTTTTTTCTACCAGAAGTCTTGAAAGACATTTTATTTAAAACTTGTGCAGTGTGAGTTGCATGGATATCAGAGAACATGTTGTGAGTCAGAGCAAGGCAGTCAGTATTGCTGTGCTCCACAGAAGAAAAATATAAGGGTAACTATTACAGTGTTTACAGCATAATTTTTCCTACTGAGTTTTACATAAGCTTGTTTGAGTTCTTCAGCATAAAACCCCCATGATTATAGAGAGCCAACTTGTTAAAAGAGTCCCTGTTTCTCCAGAGAACCCAGAGGAAAACAGTGCTTTAATACATCTAAATTCACTTGAGGTACCTGATGCTATCAGTTAAACTCCACAGAAAATATATTTCTTCTCTTCACTGTTTTCGCCATTTCCCTTTTTCCCTAGTGTTTCCCCTGACTTGTCTTCTTCGTGTCTCTAACACAAATGTAAGGAGAAATGGCACCTTTTTTGCTCTGCAGGTTTGCCCCCTGTGTGCATTCTTCCTGCCAGCAGCAGACTGCAAATGTTTCCTGCTTTTTGTCTTGAGAGGCACCTGGAGTGAAAACAGCTGAAGCAGACTGTGTGGCAGAATGTGTTCAGTTCTGTGCATCATGACTGATTGGGACTTACTGGTTTCTGGGCCACCTGAGTACCTACACAAGGCTGATGTGAGGCAGGTTGTGGAGAAGATAAGTAGGAGTAACCTAGGGAGGATTTAACCTGCAGAATCTATTCCTGACCTTGCTAACAGGAGGGCTGGTTTCTAGGTCCTAGTCCCTAGGCCTGACAATTGACAAGAGCAAACTGAGGGGATGTCTTGTGGTATGTCCAACATGATGTACATGGTGGTGCCATGAAAATGGCATCTCTTTTCAGGGACACCACAATTCTCCCTTTGGTCCTCTTTTTGTTTGCCATTTCCTATTTCACTCATTTCACTGTCCTCTGAATCAAAAGTTGACTGCAGCGTGGTAAAACACCCTGACTCCTTTTTAATCCAAGCAGTATTATTTTGTGGTCTGTTCTTCGACTAATTCTCTCCCCTTACTCCCCTGACCTCCTTAGAAAAGCTGTCCTTCTTGACTGCATGACTCTGGATTTGCAAGATTGATGTTCTCTAAGCATTTTGCACTGTGTTGCCTTGCATATTTTATATCAATGTTCTAATTAAGACATCACATCATGATGGATGAGTGTTCATGTCAGTGACTCTTCTCTGAACAATGAAGAGTTGAAGGAAATCTCCAGGAGCCTGGGAAGTGTGTGCAAATGAGTTGGTCGTATGTGAACTGTTAACATGATCTTCCAGGCAGAGTTTGGAGTTGATACGTGATCTCAGATGGGATTCCCTCTGAACTGAAAAACTCTGCTTTGCTCTGGCTTTTCCAGTACATGCTCCCACACATCTCCTTCAGTGGTTGGCATCATCCCTCAGTTGTACTAAAAGCAGCTCAGCCCAAAATGGCAGGAAGGATTAGGTGTGGACATGGAAAAAGCAGAAAAATACCTGACCAGGTCCAAGCTCTGGTGAAGGAGCAGAGTCTGGTCAGAGAAAAGCTGCTCAAGGCTAAGCACTGTTCCTGTAAGAAGGCAGAAGCAGTGGACTGAGACTCTGTATTTTATTTCTTTCCAGACTCGTGTCAGCTGTCTTTTAGTCTGTGCTGCCTTTCCACTCCCTGCCCTTCTCTCCTCAAGTGTCTGTCTGCTACAGCAGCAAGTAGTAAAAGACCTTCTTTGCTCTGTGAAAGGAGTAAGTGGGATGTTCCTGGGTTCAGGAGTCAGCACCAGGCCAGTCCAGCTCATTTGTTTGGAGGATGTCCGTGCAAGACTTGTCACACTGAACGTGCCAGCCTTGCAGAAGTGACAGGGATGTGCCTGGTGGTCGCTCCTCGTGGCAGACAGTTTCAGTGATGTGAATCAGCTCCTGAAACAAGTGTGCAGCCAGGTGTAAATTGGAGCTGGCTCCATGGCATGGTGCTGATCCACATCCCCTGACAGAGCATGAGCAAAGCAAGATCTCTTGCCTTTGTATCTGGAGCTGGTTGGTGGGGTCTTCTGTTGGAGTTTCACCAGCCAGTCCAGGTCATTAGCAGCTTATGGATCTTCTTTCAGCTTTTTAACTGATTTTGAGTTCCAATTAAGTGCAATCTCACAAGAATCCTGGAAGGAGGGATATTTAGGGCAGGCAAGCGGAATGCCTGTGTGTCCTGCTGGAACAACAGAGAAAATTGCTGAAGGCTGAGAAAGACAATCCTTTGGGACAAAAGGAACCTGACATCATAAAGGGACAGGCCTTCAAATCTTCATCTTGATATAAGAGGGCAAATTACCACTTTCAGAATATATTGTATTCAAGGATTTTTGGGTTGGAAAGGTCAAGAGAAGGTTCATGTCGTCTTACAGTGGTCTCAAGAAGATGTCTGCCCCCTCTCTTACATGTCTTCTTTTCATTCTTTTTTTCCTTTTCTGTGTCTGATGTTGAAGTTCATTTGATTTTCTGATTCCTCCTGCATTTAATTTCCCTGAGTTCAGTCTCTATCTGATTTAGAGTCATAATAATTTGTATTTGGAAGTGTGGGGTTAAAATGATAAAATAAATTTGTTAAAATGCAGGAGTTTTTTTCCCATCCAGCTTTTTAAGATCTAATTATTTTTCAGCTGAACTAGTATGCAATTGATAGATGAAAATGTAAATTTACAGGCTTAGTATTCAAAGTATTTTTCATCTGATCAAAGAAAGGGAAGCATTTTACAAAACACAAAGCTTGCATTCTTGCAAATGTCTGAAGTTATGTGGTTGTAGTCAAGCCATCAGGACATCCACAGGGCATCCACTAATGCTTATTTCATTTTTCTGCAGGAGGTCTTGACCTTATCTTCATGCCAGGCCTTGGGTTTGACAAAAAAGGCAACAGATTGGGAAGAGGGAAAGGATATTATGATACCTATCTTGAAAGATGTATGAAACATCCCCGTGGAAAGCCTTACACGATTGCTTTGGCTTTTAGAGAACAGATTTGTGAATCAGTGCCTGTGACAGAAAATGATGTTCCAATAGATGAAATCCTTTATGAAGACTGCTGAAAGTGTTTTGATACCAGCCTACCTCCAGAGCAAGCAACCAAAAAAGGTGTCATATCCATCAATCATGGTTTTTTCTAATTGTCATGTATGACTTTGGGACCAATAAAATACACTATTTGTGTTTGGGGGAAAAAACCCTCCAAAAACAGTGTAACTGTGGTAAAAGTAGTGAGGATTGTGTTGATTTGCTTCTAATTAGCAAATGTCTGGTGTTAATTCTCATTCTAGAATCAATACAAACAAGAATGAGTGACTGTTTATTACAGTAAGGAATAATATTAAGTAAATATTATTCTTCTCATAATATTTTTGAGGTACAAGCTTCTTGATACTTAACAGTTTTATTATTTTGGTTTAAAGGTGAACTGTCTAGTAATGACAGTTCTTGATACATTCTGGAATTAGATACTTGTAATGGTAAAAGTTCTTAGTGCTTAAATACTGCGTGCATCCATAAGCAAAACAAGAAATTGATGGAGACATCTTAAAGTAAGCTGGGGAAAAATGGTGATAGGAAAAAAAGCCTTAATTAATTTTAGTGTATGCAATAATTTTCACTGTTTACTTGGCTCCTTGCAGTTGTCTTAAAATAAAGGGAGTACCTGTTAATAAAAAAAGGTTGATGTTCATAACTTTGGTATGTTGTTTCCTTTATCTGAATACAAGATTGTAATGTAGTCTAAAATATGATCAAGGAGTTCTCTATCTGGAGACAGCTCTTTTTTGTAAAATAATATTTAAAATTACTTTAGTTTCTCTCATTTTGTACATAAGCCATTCATAATGTCCCAAAATACTGTGTGGTGCTATGTTAAAAATGAGAGATTATGAGAATTGCAGAGAGCAGGTTTTATGGATGGAATAAATTTTTGGGTGGAAGGTTGGTTGTTCTCTGCTTCTCGAGACAATCACAGAAATCCAGAAGAAGAAAGTGAGTTTCCTCTGCATACTGTTCTTGTGGTATAGGAACACAATATTTCCAATCAGGATCAATCAAACTGTCAGAATTTTGTGTACCTTCTTCAGTGCAACCTCACCTTTTCTATGCATGTTTAACTCTTCCCTCAATCAATAAATCAGTGTGTTTATTTTCACCAAACTACTCTGCATCATCATTAAAAAAATCCATAAATTCTCAAGGATCACCTCCAGAGTGGAAAGACCTTAAGGCTTCCTCAACAACAACTGGTTTTGTGAACAAAAACATGCCTGCAGTACCTGTGAACCTTTTCTTCTCAGAGTGCTTGTGTTCAGTGCTGTTTCCATTCTGCTCATACAGGAATTGTTTAAACCCTCTGGCTCTGGGGTGAACATAAGCTTAGCTACTGAGGTCTCTCTGGCCTGTGCTCCCTGGTGCTTCTCCATCCTCTGTTAACCAAGGTCCATCTGGCTGGGCTGGAGATCCCTCTGGTGTTGGCCTGCTGGGCATCCCACCCGTGTGTGCAGGAAAGCTGCAGCCTGGGCAAGGCAGCTGGGAGCACTTTGCAATAGGGGCTGCTCAGTAAAACAGTGCTGATCAGAGCTGGCCTGCCATCCTCCCACTGTGGCACCCTGCACACCCCACAAGGGGTGTCTGTGGGTGCATGAAGGGAGGTGCAAGCAGAAATTGAGGTGACAGCATTGGTGCTGGTGCAGTCCTTGGAGTGTCCCCCAGGTCCTGTCAGCTCTGAGCACTGCCAGCTCTACTGCCTCACACTAGACTGAGTCCTGCCATTCCAGACCTTTGGGGAATGAAAGCAATGAGAAAATCCAACCTTTTTTTTTTTTTTTTTTTACAGTCTCTGTCCTGACAGTATTTTAATCCCTTCTTCATTTCTGAACTTCCATTAACATATGGAGAGCAACAAAACAAAGGCAGGTTTTGTGTGTGGCAGGCCTGTTTCTGGGTTTGTCTGCAAAGCTGCTTGAGCTCACCTACCACATTAGGCTCAGCACTGTGCCATATGGCACGGCCTGCCACCAACATCAACAGAGCCACACTGAAGCCAGTGCTTGTCACAGCAGAAACCTGGAACCTGCATCTGATGTTTTAAATGCATATATTATGTTAGCTTAGCTTAACCTATTGGCTTAGCTTTTGATCTTGCTGACTGAACTTTGGCTTATTCACTAGAATGAGGGCTGCTTGGCTTGTAGGTATTTCACTGGGGATGATACCAGGTGAACAACTGTGCAGAAAGGCCAGCATATGGGGAAGAGGCTTCAGAGCCAGCGCTAGCAGCTGTACAGAAACAAAGGGCTGAGAGACATGGACTTGGTTTTGTTGTGTGAGAGTTCAGGAGGGGGTGAATTGAAAGACAAGATTTTGGATGCAAATACAGGCCCTCATCCAGCACAGCCGCAGACAGGCACCAAGCTTTGTCCTTGTGGGCTCACTGGAGTTGCTGGAACTAATTGGTGTGGAAAAAGCAAGCAAGCTTTGAAGGTTTTCAGGACTTGAGGCAATGAGTGTCCCCAAACTTCTTATGTCTTAGATCACTTTTCAGTCCCTCGTGCAGCCATTCTCTCCCACTTTCACTCCAAACTGCCCTTTTGGCTGTAGCTGCAGTGGGAAAGGATGAGGAGACTATTTAATGTACTGTATCATTGGGAACAAGAGGAGCTGGTGCTTTGTTCCTTGCCAGCCTCTCCTGAGTCAGGAGTTGATCATTACAGGCTCATCAGCCAGGCTGGGGGAGCTGCAGGACCCTGGCTGATGCAGATAGCTCTTAACATTTAGCTGGTGGGGATAGTAAAACGATATTTATGTATATTGTCTTGAGAATCATGGAGCTAAATAAATGTGGCAGTTTTCATTTGACATTCCCAGCCTTGCTGCTGTCGCTCAGGGTTTTTCTTTTTGCCACAGAACATGAAATCACTGTCAGTTTGATAGTATATAGCAGTGTTCCTGAAGCACAAAGGTTAGGGGGGTGGGGGGCGCGTCAGGATTATTTACGTTTGCTATGCATGAAGTGGCACTCGGGGAGCGAGGCAGGCTGCCAAGACTGAGAGGAATCGGGGCTGTCTGGTTGCTCTCTTGTATCTCCCCATGCTGGATTGTCAGGGTAGGATTTATAAAAATTGCTTCAAAACAGTATCATCTTTCCTCAAATGGACGTGCCCCCGTCTGGCGCAGCGATTGCCATTATTGCTGTTCTCATGACAAAGCGTCTATCAATCTCAACTTTGTTTATAAACAAATCTGCCTGCCCTGCATAAGAAATAGATAGACTAAGGAAAAACACCATTACCAAAGGAATAAGTTAATTATATTTCAGGATCTCAGTGGGGAATGCTATCTCAGACTATTCAGTAAGATCTGACCAGTGGAGTTATAATTAAAAAATGTCCCCAGGGAGGAACTTGTAAATTATTTACTGTAAGGGGCTTTTCCAGGCTCTTTTAGTTTAATTACACACTCTGTAAGAGAAAGGTCTCAGAACTAAATTAACTAAGATGTTGAAATGGCTTTGTTAAAATCATGTTTACAGCTAAGCAAGTGGGTGACTGTGAGCAAGGTTCAAATATAGGACAAATCTTTGAAAGCTGACATTACTCATGGCTTTAAAAATCATACAGAAAGTACCAAAAAGTCTGTGCATAGAAAATGCAACGGTTTTGTCCAGTATTTCCAGCTCAGAAGGCTTAGTATAAGCCCAGATCTGACAGTGCCTCATGGCCATTTCCTTTGTGGGAAGGAAACTGACTTGTATGGGCTTTTCTGTAGGGTACAGAGGGAACTGGTTGGACTTGATGATCTTACAGGTCTTTTCCAGCCTGAACAATTCTGTGAGTTCATGATTCTGAGCCCTAACAGAGAGAGATGAAAGATTAGAGGTGATGGAGAGGCAGAAAAAGAGGATGCTGGAATGGTCTGAATTTTCCGTCACTCTCTCACCATCTAGGACATTTTAACTCAAAACAGCCTGGTTAACCCTTAGTGAAAGGTGGGCTGAGTGTGTCCCTTGGTGCTGAGGGACAGGCAGATGTTGCGACCTTTTCAAATGTGTGGGTGTAGACAGCTGGCATGACCTCTTGTCACATGTGGAGAATGGAAGTCAAGAAAGCTCCCCCTTCATCTCAACCACTGACTCATTGCTTGGCCAAGAAGGAGGCATTATCTAATATCTGTTTGCTAAGGCATAAGACAGCCAGGAATGCTCTATCTGCCTGCCTGTTGATGCCAAATTCTATGTATGTAATGGCCTTTCAGCTGCAGTTGCCCTTGAATTTGTTTATTTCTGAAAAGCCCCACGTCTGCTGTGGCACCTTCACCACGGAGGCAAGGGCTGCACAGCTAGCCAGGCACAGCTGCTGGGGCCCATATACATTTATGGGCACTTCTCTTTACCCTGGGGCTCCTTTTTTTTTTCAAATTTATTGCACTTACATCTCTCATTTAAATGGAAGCTGCCCCAGAGTTAGGAATCTCTCCACCCCCTGCATGTGTACAGTCTTCAGCAGATGCCAGTGATTGTAGCTTGGGGGTACCATTATCACATCCTAAGCAATAAGTTCTCCACCTTCAGGCAAACTATCTGCAAATCTGGAGATGGAAGCTGCTTTAGTCATTCATCAGGCAGATGAGATCTCTGCTTTTATTTTGTTATACTGTAAATCTTCTACTTAGTTTTCTACTCTCTCTGCAAACTACTGAATCATAAAAATGCTTGTAGCAAATGCCAGCTTGTCTGTCACCAGTATAATGAATTTTAAATGGCTTATCAGCTCCAAGAGAAGACTACAATACTTTGGAGATGATTTGGATATATAGTTAGGGAACAAAATACGTTGTCAGCTTTTGAATTGTCTCGATCAGTAGATTTTATTTTGTATTTTAGTATAGTGTATCCAGTAGTACTTTAGGAGGAAAGAGAAGATATCCCTAAATTTCTGCAAATGTAGCCTTTTGATGGGGAAAACCACAGAAGAGTGGATTAGGACAGAATGTAAACCAAGGGATTCTTCTTGAAAGGGCAGGACTATAAGGTTTGAATATTCTGAGCAGAAGTACTGCCATTTAATTATTAGGAGTGGTGAGTCCATATTAACCTTTATGGAAAAGTGCTGTAGGCTATAATAAAGCTGAATACCTTTCTATAGCTTTTTGTTATCACCTTGTCAAATTTAATAAAATATTACTAACAAAGAAGTTCTATTAGGACGGCTAAAAAAAGTACTGGAAAGGATCATTTCCTATTAAATAGTTTTGATTCACCATTTCCTCCACAGTATATGAGTGTCCAAGTGGTGGAGCAGGTCACTGATCATTTCCTCTTGAATTATGGGGGGGTTCATCCTGCTCCTTATCCCTGATCTCCAGCTCAGGGAGCTGGGTACCTGCTTTGGTCTCACTATTAGAGACCAAAGCAAAGGTGGTCTAATTAAATACCTCAGATTTTTCCTCATTGTCTGTCTCTAAGTTTCTCCTCACATCCAATAAAGGATGGACACTCTCCTTAGCCCTCCTTTTATTTGTAATGTATTTATAGAAACATTTTGTAGCACCTTCCACAGCAATATTCAGGTTAGCCTCTAGTTGGGCTTTGGCTCCTCTAATTTTCTCCCTCTATAACCTCATGACATCCTTGTCATTCAGCCAGGCCAGTCTTCCCCACTGGTTCATCTTTTGGCACATGGAGATGGCCTGTTCTGCACCTTTAAGGTTTTTTTCATGAAGGATATCCAGCCTTCCTGAACTCCTCTGCCCTTCAGGAACTGCCTCCCAAGGGACTCTGTCCTAAAAACAGGCCAAAGTCCAAGGCAGCCATTCTGCTGACCCTCCTCCTTCTCCAGGAATTAGGAAAATATTGATAATTTTCTGACTGCTGTGGCCAAGGAAGCTTTGAACCATCACATCACCACTTCTATAATTCCTGGTGTGGGAAAAGCCTCTGGTCCCCTGGGAACACCACTTTTGGAACCTACCTGCCCTTTAATACAGGCAAAAGTGAAAAACATAGCAAGAAAAAACAGGCAAATGTAACAGAAAGCTGGAGCTGTTGTGGGAATTTGGGGAGGTTTAGATACAATCAAGTCATGCTGAAAAAAGGGAAAAAGAGATTATCCTCTAAAAACTGGATTGCAATGACTTGGTGGGAGATGAAAGAGCTTAGCTCAGACTTCAGCAGTTTTGCAGCCACCCTCCTGGGGACACCTTGCAGGAGTCAGTGACCAAACTTCCCCTTTACAGCCCTGATAAATGCTCTGCAAAGGCTAAAAAAAGCAACCTCCACTTTACAAAGGCTAAAAAGCAACTTTGCAGCTTGTTATCTGGGAGACACTTGCTTCCCTGGGATTTCTCCTGCCTGCACTGCTAGGACTTTGGCAGACCTCCTGTGCTGTAACCTGCTGGCCACGCTGCCCTGTCCCTGACATGGGACATTCATGCATGAGCACCGTTGTTATCATCAATTAAGAGCACTGGGGAAGGCCTGGAAGTTGGCCATAAATCTGGTGGTAAGCTCTGGCAAGCAGCAGGGGCTAGGCTGTACATCATTAATAAAGATGTTGAGGAGGCACCGGCGCTGTGCTGCTCTGGATGTTGTTGCTCAGGGCTCACAGCACAGCTGAGATTTGATACACACAGGGCTATCAGTCAAAGACTCTTTGCTGGATTAAAAACGATCCAGGTTACTGTTGGTAGAAGCTGTTCTTGGTGATGGGGTTCTTGTTTTACTTTTATTTAAAGGAAGAAAAAAAGTCTGTCTCCATTTTTCAGCATAACACAAATTCCTGATGGAATTCCTCAGCTTATTGAACAGTGCTGTGAACACTTTGTTTTGAATAATTTGCACCAAAGTTAAAGTGAGGTTTAAAGCTCTGTGTGACACTGGTTTTGGCTTTGTAAAGACAATCTCCAGCACAACAGGCCTCTGGCTGGGATTAGTCGAAGCACAATGCAGATTATTCAAGAGCAAGAATAAAGAGGTAAGAGGAGGGGATTATAGTGCAATAGGCTTAAATCTGGTTTTGGGTAAGGGCTGGGGAGCAGCAACAGGACCAGCCAGGCTATTTTCTCACCCCTTGAATACTTCAGATCCAGTCTGGATGTATAATTTTCTGGCTTTGCCTCTATTTTCCC
Organism: Urocynchramus pylzowi; assembly: GCA_013397555.1. Lineage (NCBI taxonomy): Eukaryota > Metazoa > Chordata > Aves > Passeriformes > Fringillidae > Urocynchramus > Urocynchramus pylzowi. The sequence continues at coordinate 226,533 of VZRH01001029.1, read as the reverse complement.
TGACAGGTATACAAATTTTTGGAACAAGCGTCCTCGTTCAGCATTTATAGGACACTCTATGGTGCATGGACAGAAGCCATAAAGGCCACAGCAGCTGTCTTGCTTATTGTGGCACCCAGAAATGAAATGTTTCACCCCGAGGACAGCAGGGAGAGGCTGCAGCTGTCTGGGCATCATGGAGGAGGGGAAAGAGGAGCAGAAAGGGTGAATGGCCAAGGAGGAGGGAAGGCAGCAGCTCTTCACTGGGGGCTGTCACAGACTCACCTCCTGTCATTTGGGAAACTTTTTATACAGAGCCATGGGAACAGAAATATTTGTGGATTTTTTTTTTTTTAAACAAAATGTAAATTGGATTTTAAAGCAAGCATTTGTCTAAAATTAGAAGCCATGGGCCTGAGATGCTGTAGAGTGTGACAGGAGAAGAGGCTAATTGCAAGCAAGCTTCTACCCCTCTTGATTATTGTTGTAACACACAGATCATTAACATGATGGTCTAAACATTAAATAAGTTGTTTAAGTATTAAACTATCAAGTCCTTTTTCTGATCTCTAAGTCACTACCCAAAGTAGGTGGGATGTGTGTGTAAAAAAAGAGGTTTGGGCTCTGCCCCCATCTGATGGTGTGTTGCCCCTGTCAACATGGTGACTCCTGCCAGGAGGCTGCAAAATGGCACTTTTAATCTTTTGCTTTGTTTGTGTGTGCATTTAGTAGCTGATCCCACATGTTCTTCTGCAAGCTCTCAAGTGGACATGAAGGCTGCTGCCTCCTATAGTCCTTCCTCACCTTCTGGTTTCCAGCATCACTGGCCCTGCCTGGAGATTTAGAACATTTGAATCAAGGGAGGTGAGGAAGGAGAGAGGCTGGTTGCCAAATGAGCATTTCTGTGGGTTTGGGAAGGTGCCCAAGTGCAGATTATGCTCTTTCAAACTGCTGTCTTCAGGCAGAGGAGGAGGAAGAGGAGGTGGCCACCATGGACAGCCTCCTGATGCAGGAGGAGAGTTGGAAAGGTGACCAAGTTCTACACTACTTTCCCATTTTCTTAGCCTATGGAACAGCACAAACATCCCTTTGGTGTTTAAAATAGAGTAAAGCACTTCCCAGAGAGGAAGAATTTGCCTGCAGCTGAGCACCCAGCTTCTTTTCAAGGTATCCACGATGCTGGTGCTCCGTGAAGTGAACTCTGTTTGGTGTCACCTGAAAGATGGGTCAAGACCAATGTAAGCACACTAAAATTCCATCATTTACCCTTCTGCCCTGTTGAATTTTATTTCTCAAATAGTTGTTGTGCCATGCAAGAGGTGGTGTACAAAGAAGACCCAGTATAGGAGCTGTTTGGCAAGAGAATAATGCTGTTGGAAGATGAATTCAAGCATATTGATGATATGCAGATAAAAAAAAAAAGGCAACAAACTAATATTCAAAAACTTCTACCTCATTTTAAGTCTGGTTTTGGGATGTGTATGTGAGATACAGGTCTACTTATCCTCACTCCATTATTCTACATATAACTCTGACAGCAGGTAGTGTTTGAGGCAACACTGAAAAACACTATTAAAGGCAATGAGCCCAGAGCACTTATTAAGGCAACTGTTTGTTCAAGGAGGAGCCTCTTAACAGCTTTGGCTTTGTGGCTTTCTTCCTCTGTAACACTTTGGATCACAGGAAGGCAGATCTTGACTTCATGGGTTATAGCTCTGTCTGCTGAAGAGCTTGAGAAGGATCAATGTAAAATGAATCCTAGCACAGCCTATCCCCAGGAGCAGAGCAAAATTAATCCACCACTAGTTTCTCTTTGTCTGGAGCTGGAAAATACAAACAGAAAGTGAAATTTGTGCTGATAATTACATTGGCAGCTGTCACATGTGCATGGTGTAAAGGATCAGCACAGACACGGCTTCCAATATGATGATAGCCTGTGGTAATGGCTGTGATTAAGAGGAAGCTAATTAGAATATTTTACACATTCAGTCCCCACAGTACACTGCTCTTTAAGTAAATTTGCATTTGGGAAGAGAGCCTTGTTTTTGATGTACATGGGTAGTGTTCCCTGCAGACTTCCATTGATTTACACCGTAGCCATTTGTACCAGAGAATTTTCTTTGGTAGCTCACCAAACAGTACACAGCAACACAACTCAGAAAATATTTGTCCTAGTTCTTCTTACAAACAAGCAGGTACAAATACATGAAGAAATACATAGAACAGAGATTTTTAAGGTTACCTAAGGAATTTAGTCTAATGCTTCTTCTTCAGTGTTGCTTCAAACACTACTTACTGTCAGAATAATATGTGAGGAATAATGGAGTGAGGATAACTAGATCTGTTTCTCACAAACATGTCCCAAAAACCAGATCCAGAATGAGTGAGAAGCTTTTGAATAGTACTTTGATTTCTAAGTCACGTAAGTGTTTGCAATTTCATCCAGGATGGAGGTGCACATGCAAACAGACTGGTTTCAAACAGCATGGGCATACTCAAATGCTTTTGTGTTAGAGGTATTAATGCACATATGGGTATTCAACTACTATCACAGCAAACTGTGCCACTGCACTAGAATCAGATAAAAATATGCAAAGCAGGTAGCTTGAGGCTCATTTGTACTAAAATTCCTCTAGCTGTTTGAAGAGACTTTGTAATGTCAGCATACTCCCACCTGAGCATATTCTTTATTGTGAGCACTGTAAAGTGTCCTTCCTGGATGCAAAAATGGGACCTGAATACATTTAATTCAAGGATGCAAACTTTTTTTCCCTCTTAAGTAAAAAAATGACCAGAGTCAAACTAACCTAATTTCTCTCTTCCTTTCTCTCTTTCTCTATCTCTTTCTCTCTTCCTCTCTCTCTGTCTCTCTTTCTTGAAATCATAGAATTATAGAGTGAGAATTAGGAAAAATATATAAAAATCAGGATTATCCCCCTCTTATTTCTCCTGCTCATCTTTTATCCTTTCCTGTCCTTGTCATTGCTTCTCTCTCTCCCCCTCATAGTTATCATCCCTGCTATCCTTATCAGCATTATTAGTTTAGTTGGCATCTAATTCAAAAGCCCTCCATCCCATCCCAGGTTTATATTTTCAGATGCAGGAGAGAGGCTTTGGATGGAATCCCACCATTTGGGGGCCCTTGGAGATGTATGGGGGAGAAAAGGCAGATAAGAACAGCAAGTCTATAAATCTCCACATCTATAAATCTTAAAATGGGTTACTGATGACAGTGACTCTTTAATGGCAAGAGTGACAGTCCATGTAGACAAGAGGCAGTGTAATTCATGGAGGCTATTAAATTTGAGAGGCCTTTTCATTCTCATTTGTCTTTCAGTGTTATGTGTTGATCACAGGGAGATTATTCTCTGGGGAAAGTTGTGCCCTACTCACCAGGGCCTGGGGAGTGCCTGTGTTTGTCTGTCTGGCATTTGCTGTAGTGAGTAATATATTTGCTCCTCCTGCACCAGAGAAGAAAACCCAGAGTGCTGGTGGGGGATGGAGAAAACACAACTGGCTGCCATGCTTGTGATATTTGAGAGCCTCCTGGTTGCAGAAATTGTGTTTTTAGGGTTAGAAGCATCCAGAAACCAAACACAGAGAAGTACAGAACTCATGGTCAAGTTTTCCCCATCTTTTGATCAGCTGGGATGTGGCTGTACCCAGGCAACCCCTTCACATCACAGCAAGACTGTCACAGGACAGAGACCACCTTCACTGGGTGGGATGTGATGGTGGGGCTGTTTTCTGGGAACAAGAATGAGGCCTGAGAGGTCAAGCCATGAGGGAAAAATCAAATGCACCCAGCAAAAGCATCTTGTGGTTTATAAATACTGATTCATCAGAATAACAGTTTAGAACAGTGAGCAGGCACCAGGGGAATTTACATCTAAAAGCACTCACTTTGCCAAGGCAGCATTCCTTCATTTTGGTCAGGGACTCCAGAGTTACCGTGCAACCCATGGGAAGATAAAGCCCAGCTGAGTTTCATCCAGAAATGAATCTCTTCTTTGACCTGGGAGAGGTTGGGAGCAGGATGGTTTCACTCCAGGCTGCAGATGGATTTACTGCAGCACAGTCATTTCCTGCAGGTGATGGACTGTTCCTGGACCCTGGCAGCTGGGATGTGCTGTCCTTGCTGTTGGTGCAATTGTTCATTCCGGGCCTGCGGCGCTCCGGCACATCCAATTCCTCCCCGTGCAGGCGGGTGCCATCCCAGCAAAATCAATTGACTGAAGGCACAGCCTGCACCTTCAGTTGCTGAGGGAAGAAAAATCAGTGTTGCTCATGAGAGGACCACTGGTGCAGAAAGTCACTTAGCACCAGCAGCTGTTTTATGGCAGCAGAGATTCAGAGATGCTTCGGAGGCTGAAGCAGGATCTTGTGTTACACTGGAGTCCTGGGGACATCCAGGGGAAGAAACCTTGAGTAGAGAGTTGCTCCTTGTCTCTGTGTGGAAAATTCCCATTTGTTTCTGAAGGAAAGCACGTGTGTGTAGTTTATTTATGCACTTATTTACACAGCTAAAAAGATCAAGGACATTGCTGTCAAACTACAGAGACCTGGATCCATACTCTCACTGCAGCCAGGGAGCTGACAGCAGCTTCAGTGTTCTAAATTACTTATTGGCTAATTAGCCATTTTCTATTAATTATTACCTTATTACTATTGGCTAATTAGCCCCTGGCTGGCCACTGCAGCAGCCCCATCTCACGTGTGCACCTGCAGAGATGACAATGCTCTCACTGCCAGCTCTGTGTCCAGCCTGGGTCAGGCTTGGCCTCCCAAAACTGCTGCCCTTTCCTGCAGAGTGGCTCAGCCCAAGCACTGGTGTGTGGCACCTTTGTCACAAGAGCCCGCTGGCATTTTGGCAGCCTTGCCATTGTGTTGGGGATGAGTCAGAGGAACTGAGCTCCCTGCTCGGGGCTGGGAGAGGCTCAGTTTCAGTGCTGAGTCACTGGCAGAGCACTGTGGGCAGCCTGGGGCTGTGGTTCCTATCCTCCTGCTTTATAAAGGACTTTTGCTTATTTTTGCCCATTTAAAAGGTCACTCATCCCTAAGCATCTCTCTGAGGACATTCCTCCAGCACATCTAGCCAAGGATGGGTTTGCTTGTTCATGGTCCTCACTGTTTAACATGAGGGTTTCACCATGGTGCATAATAACTCTCATCCACATTGTGTCTGCCTCCAACACGGCTCTGACACAAAGGCAGATTCCACTTCTTCCAAATATTGTTATTGTGATGTATTATTTATACCATGGAAAAATATTGAGGAGACAAAGTGGGAAAAACTAGCTCATTCTTTCTAAAATCTGCAGGCAGATGAAAGACAAAGAATATAGAATTAAAAAATAAAGCAAATCCAAACCCTCAGCTAATTTTGGAGCATGTTTCATCTTCACAAGAGCCACTCATTTTCTAGATAACTCTTTGTAAACCTTTATTCTTTTTGTTGCAAGTTTGGTATAATTTTACATTATACCAAGTTCAATGGAAGAAAAAAAAATGCTTGATGGTTTGAATTATTCCCCATCCCCCCATCCCACAAGAAAAACCCAGGTTTGAACTTCACTTTTTAATATGCAAGGACCCAGCCAAGGACGCTCTTGCTAATCTTTCAAAATGCAGCATTTTGCTCCTTCAAAGTCTTAAAAGCTGCTTGGATTTTAACTGAACATGTAACCCTGTATTAAACTTCTAATGACTAATGAGACAGAACTTGGTTATGAGGACTAAAATACAGAAAATATAAATCAGTAGCCTAGAATGAGTGCTCATCCTCTTTTAGTTTCATTAAATCCATTTTAAACAAACTTTACCATGTATCTTTCGTGAGATTTTCATTACTTTCCCATCTGCTGAGGACAAGATGGAACAATCAGTTTTATTGTTCATTTGTCTAATTTTTGCTTCACTGTGGGTTATTCAGGCATTTGAGTGTGATATTTCACTGCCAGCCCAAGCTGGTGTTTTAATCTGTGCTGTCCCTTCTCCTCCTCCTGTTCTCTGCCTTTCTTCCAGTTGGAAGGACAAAATGTGCAACTTCAAAAAAAAAAAAAAAAATTAAAAAATCTCTTGCAGTGGTGTTCTAAGCTGGAACAAATCGTGGAAATGCTAAAAGTGGCTTTTGTCAGCTGTTTTCCTCTAAACATTTGCATCCCTAGTCCATACAGATTTTTCCTAGCATGGGGTGATCTCCTGGATCACTTTTCCAGCAGAACTGCTGCTGTGGATGTCCCTTGGGTTACCATTTTTGCACAGTCTGTAAGAGAGTTGAAGCTGTGTCTGTCCACTGGTGTTTCACTGGCTAAATCCTTCTTACTGTGGGCAAAAAATGTGGCAGCAGTTACCTCACATGAATAAAGTAGCAAGGTCTGATTTGATAATGTCAATGAATTTTCTGACTTTGGCTTAACTCTGAATCTTTAATTTTGTTAATGCATACCTATGGAATCCCTCGCAACAATGACTCCTGTTATCCAGAAAACATTTGAAGAACAACAGCAGGGTCAATTGTATAGTTATTTGTGGGGACTGCACTGTAACTCTGCTGGAAATAATGGCAATTCTGCAGTTACTCATGTCAGCAGAGTTTTGATATTCCCTGATTGCTCTCCAATTAACTTGTGCCACTGCAGCAGCCCAGAAAGGGAGCAGGCAGGACACATTGTTAAGGGACCCAGGCATTTTGAAGGGGTTCCCTTATGGCCACCAGCCCCCCAAGAGCTGGGGCTGGATCAGCACTGGCACTGAGGATCCTTGGCTGATTTTTGGAGCAAAGCTCTGCGCTCAGCTCTCGTTATTGATGGAGTCGTGTGTGAGGGAGGCTTACACGAAGGGAAGAGTAATGGCATGAAGAGAGGGAATGGCAAATTGGCTGGCTGAGAAATGACCTGTGTTCAGCCCTGCTGAGTGAGCTCGGGGCTGGCTGGAAGGGCAAAGGCACAGCAGCACAGCTGTTAGGTGAAAATAGGGGGAAAAACATTGTTAGTGAAAATAGAAATACTGATAGGACTTAAAAAGAACAGGTCAAGGGATGTAGGCTGTTCCCTCTGAGGTGGGGTTGGATAGAGGGTAATGATTTGTTATTTCATCTTTAAGGAGTTTTATTAATTTTTGGGGAACAGATGCCTGCAATTGAAGCACTAGGAGGCAAAACCAACCAGGCACATGGGCCTTGGGAGCCACTCCTCATTTGAGCACTGGGGGAATTTACTGCCCTTCATAGGGCACAGGTTTGGTTTAGACAAAGCATGGCAGGAAGGCCAGATTTGCTGTGGATGTTATTACCAGCAATAACTCCACTCCTGTCACCTCCCTTGGCAGTAACCAACTGCTGGAGCAGAACAGAGGAGAGTGACATGTGGCAGGGACAGCAGGTTGAGTCTTGGGCCTGGGGGACAGAAATCAGGACAGACAGCTCCCAGCAGGAGCCTTGGTGGCTTTCTAAAGCCATTTCTGGGCTCTGGGGTAGACAGAAATCAGGTCAGATGGGTGCAAGGAAAGCAGATGATGCTGTTTCTTAGAAAACAGATGTGTGTTCCCAAAGTGTGCTCTTGTCTCTGTCTCAACAGCTGGATCTCATCCTCATTCCTATCGCTCACTTTTGCTGCTCTGAGCTATTGCACATTTAATATGAGGATTTTGATTCATTTTATGGCAAGTCTCACCCATCTGCATATGTTGGTGTTGAGCTGGCTTCTGTACAGAGCTCCAGTGCTGAATGTGGATGGAGGAATCTAGGATGAAAGGTTGGGCCCCTCAGGGACACCTCAGGGATAACGAGGTGTGGGTTCTTCAGTCCAATGAACAAGGAATAATTCACTGCATTTTCAAGCTTGGCAGCTTGTTTCTTATAATTCCTTGAGAGGTGGTAATTAAATGTCATTGCATTAGAACCAATATGTCCCAAGCAGAGAACAAACTCATACTCATAATTATGTAGCCATCACATTAAACAAACAAGATGCTCATTAAAAATAGATGCAAAAGATTCAATTAGATCTAATGCTGTATTAAGGATTTGATGACATGCTGGCTTTATCTCCATTGGTTCTAGGCAATAATGAAGCAGCTTTTCAGAGTGACCCAAGAGGAATATGTTTCTTTTTTAAATATCCATTTTCTTTCTTAATCTTAAAACTACTATTAAGCACCTTTTCCTCTAACTAAAGAGGGAAAGGGGGGAAAAAAGGAAAAGGAGCTTTATTGTTTTCTAGCATTCCATCTGGGTTTAGAGGCATAAAAGAATGAGGGAGCCCAATCTTTATTCTGTGTGCGACCTCTAATGAGATTCAGAATAATGTAATAGGAAATCAAATCTCTGTAAGGGAGATTATTGAGTGTACAGTAAAGGATGATTATTGAATGTACAGAATTTCTTCTAAGCATGATCTGCCTCCCCTATATGAGCACCTCTCCTGTATGCCTTAGCACCAGAAGAGCTGTGTGATGCTCACTGTGATCCATTCCTCCCGATGAATCCACTGCCTTTGGTCCATCCTCACCACTGGCTGGGCACTGCCTGCAGCTCCCACTGAGCTGTAGATCTTTCTCTCACAAGCTGGTTTTATTTAAACCCCTGTCTGTGGCCCTGCCCCTTGTGTTTTGGAAGCATGTTACATTTTGCCAAGCGATCAGGACTGCACTGTTCCATCGCTGCTTTCTTTTCTCTGAAAAGTCTGCCCAAGGGACAGAGCTGTAAATTGTATCCCTGCTCCATCTTAATCCATCACTTGAACCAAGCAGCAGAATATTTGCAAAGATTGAAACAAAATCAACTTTGTTTTTTTCCTTGACTCTCTCGCCTAGCCTGCAATACAGACACTGTCAACTTTTAATTATGTGTGGGCAGATTATCCAGTTGCAAATGAACCTTGTTACACTAAAAATAAAACACTTTTATTCCCCTCGTTGACCTTTCCTACATTGTCACTCCAGTTTTTGCTAAGATTAATATAGAAAATAAAACCTTTATTTCTACAGTCTGATGTACATCAGTTTTGTTCGAATGTGCTTCACTTTATTTGGGTTAGTTCAGCTCCCTCCCTGAGTCTGGATAATCACAAGTTGAGTGACTATAGTGAGGAAAGACATGTTAAAATTTATAGTTATCAAATAGCCTGATGCAGTGTCTGCTGTAGATGGCAAAATAGATTGGAATGATTGGGCATTTGTCTCTGAAACAGAGGGTGGTTTTGATGTATGTGCATAATTTGTAAGAGAATTTGCTTCTCCATAGCAGTGCTGTGGTTGATGCAGCATAATTAAGAATTTCATCACCAATCTGAAAAGTGCCCTTTGGTTTTGAATGTGGTTTGATTTCACAGAGAAATCACTTTCTGGGCATGATGTATCTGGAACCCCAAGAATCCCACTACCTCCAAATTGCTATGATGGAAATTTAGGAGATGTGTGCTTGTGAGGGATATTGTTATAACAACCAATTTCTTTACTCCATCTTGTAAATCAGTATATTCCAGCAAAGGGCACAAGCCTGAAAAGTTGTAGATTGACGTGTCCATGTTAATCTACAAGAAACAGGGATAAAGAAATATATTGGGTAGGTTTTCAGTTCAACTTCATCTCTTGCTACTGTGTCCAGTCTAAAGATAGCTGTGAAATCTCTCTTGCATTCCAAGGGGAAGTACAATGAGGAAATAACTCTGCAGTGCTGCCAGTGCAGAACAGGAGATGGTGGTGGGGAGGTGAGATGGCTTCTCCAGCCTGGTGCTTGCTGTGTTTCCATGTTCTCAGGGAGATACAGGATCCTTTAGAGTGTAACAGTTGCTGATTTGGTCTGTAAAACATATAAACTTGTGTTTTCTGGTAGAAAACTGCAAACTGGAAAAAAACCAGACTGTCAGTCTCTGCTGAAACATGAAGAACATATTTTTTTTCCACTTTGCTCACATACTTTTCCCTAATCAGCTCATTTTCCTTTTAAAATATTTTCCTCCACACTTTTTTCTTTTTCTTTTTTTTTTTTTANCCCCACTTTTTTTTTTTTTTTTTTTTTTTTTTTTTTTTTTTTTCCAAATGAATAACAATACCTTGAGTGCCATTTCACTGTCACCTCCAAGTGCCATCTCAACTCCTCCAAGGAAGGAGCTGCCATGAAAGGAGCCTTTCTCCTGATAAGAGCAAAGTTGTGACCATCCTGGGCCACTGTTGGCATTTCCCTTCACACCACTCTCCAAAAGCTCTTGACCAGAGGAAAAGGATATGCAAAAGGTGAGGTTTTCTTTACATTTATAGAGCCTTTCATCCCCCAACAACTGAATTCATTTCATCCATAAAACAAGAGCCTTGAAGGATCCCACCCTCATATGCATGGGATTGGTTAATTTGTATTCTGCTGCTGGTTCTGTAAGATAACAAATACAGGAAGAGAACATCAATCCTGATTTCTTTTCTTTCTTTATCTCCCCTCCTGTTCTCTGTTGTGCCACGACTGCTAATAACATTCTGGTTTAGTGGTGGATGTAATAAGATATGGATGCTGGATGTTGTTTTTTATACCTGTTGCACCTATAAGAATGTGCATGGCAGACTTCCCTCCTCCTCTCCTGCTTCTCTCTGAATTGAATTCATTTACCTCAAAATTACAGAGCTGTAGTCACAAATCCATCAGGTCAGAGAGACACTTAGAAGAAAGATGTACTCCACTCACCCCTCCTATGTGCCCTTACATTGTTATCAATCCCTCAACACTCTCTTCTCTTTTTTCCTGAAAAAGAGGGACAAATTCTCCATTTTTTCACTTAAATTTCAGATCATTTGCTAAAGTCATTTTGTGTAACCAACTTTAATTATTGATAAAGGTGAGACTTTCTGTACTTGTAATAAATTTCTATATTCATAAAAAGCCAGGGATTCATAACAGCCAGCTCTAAATTATTTATCAGTCAGAAGGACAGCTGGATCCACAGTACAGGACATTTCTAAGGACCTCAGCTGACCAGAAGGGTCATCTGTTTCAGGTATGACCTTTTTTATTCAAGCATGAATAAAACCTTGAAATTTATACATTTACCAGGAAAAATGCATGGAGACATGATGGGAAAGTTGGGAACTGGATGTCTGTCCCTTATCCATGAAATGCAAAGAGTGAAGGTGAGCAGCAGAGCCCCTCAGGGCTGCTGGTGCAGGGCAGCACCTTCTGCTGCTGCTCACACTTTGCCCAAACCCCCAGACTTAGCTGGCTCTGAGCCACCTGAGCTCAGGTGATGTCACCTGTCCCTGCTCCACCACGGCGTGGTGGGTGTCAAAAGGCACCCAGGGGTGCTGGTTTGGGCATCAAAATGTGGGTTTGGAGAGGCAGTGGGTGCAGATTCCCCCCTACAGTCACCAAACTGGTGTCCCCAGTGGGCCAGTCTCCACCCCCAGTCTCACACAGACAGGTTCCTGATAACATTTCACCACCCCACATGTTTTCCACCCATCATGTGCACTACCCCAGAGTTCATCTGCCTTCACAGCAGTGACATAACCTGGAGCTCCAGCCCAGAGCCTTTGCCCATGCAGAACCTGGTTTTTGTCATTCTATTGATGAAAAAAAAAAAAAAAAGAAAAGAAAAAAAAAATTCTACCTGTGTCCAAGAAAACAAAAAAAGCAGACAGAAGAAGAAAAAATTTCCACTTACCAAAGCTGTTAGGTGAACCTCATCACACATTCATAACTCTGCCTTCCTCCAGCAGCAGGGCTTCAGGAAAAACATCTCCACAGCAGACAGCAGCACAGGTGATCTAGTGCACAGAATCAAGGGCAGGAAGTTTCCCTAAGATTTGTATTTTTATAAGTAACTGAGACTTTCCAGTTTGTTTGCACGATGAAGGAAGTGAGCAGGAAAAAAGAATCCCAGCTCCTTCCATTATGAAATACATATTGTGGCAGAGTACTGCATGCCTTGTGTCAAAGGATCCATAGTATTGATTTCTTGAAATGAAAAATAAGTTTAAGGTAGAGTGCTTGGGAAAAAAAAAATCAATAAAATTTCAAGTGACTGAATAGAACTATCAATTGTAATGACAGCAATCAAAAAGCCTTATCCAGTTTCATAACATTTTGGTGTCTGGACCTTTATTTTCATTAAATTTGTCATTGACAGAATGCTGACCTTACCTTACCAACCTGTCTGAAATTAGATTAAAATTAGTGTGTCTGAAAATGCTTGATTTCATTCCACACAATGCATGTAAGCAGAAACTGGAAAATATGGAGCAGAAGTGTAAATGTCTGCAATGCAAACTGGGATGCAACAAACCAGTCAACTCAGATGAAAATATCTCTTGAAATTTAGGAAGGAGCCTCAGCCCCCAGCAGCTCTCATTGAAACTATCTGCCAGGGTGTTAGCAGGAGGGCCTGTGTCTCTTCCAAAACCCCTCATTTTTTTTGGTTACTTTTCCCTTTCATTCCCACAACACTCAATAAATAATCAGTTTGTGTGGGACTAAGAGCTTCAACACTCTGGGGAGGTTTCTCCCTGTTTTCAGACTCAGGATGAGGGACTTGCATTGAGCCGTGTCCATCACCACCATCACCACCATCACAGGGCTCCCCAGCAGCTATCCAGGACCTAAGGCTGTGCCATCCCTGGGCACTCTGCTCTGAGGGCTGTCATGTTTGTGCCCCAGTTAACATGTGCAGGGATTCATTATTCATTGCTATAAATCACCTTATCTCGCTATAAATCATGTAAACAGCATCATCCTTTTCCAGAGGGAGCATTCCCCACATGGTAAGGGTTACACCTCTGTAACCCTTGTGTGACTGAGGCAGGGCTTTGCTGGTGCCTGGGGAAGAGCCAAGACCATCAGGGATGGGAGGGTCTTCTCCCTGCTCGGTGGTTCAGAGCCTTGCTCTCTCCTTCATGCTTCTCCCTACTTAGTTCAGGGCTGCTTTCCCTGCTTCTCCCCCTCTGTTCAGTGAAACGAGGCTGTGGCTCAGCAGCTCCCAGGGGACACACGTGGCAGGTCCCCAGAGCCACAGGAGTGCCCACAGCTCACTCTGCACCACACCTGGCTGCCTTGTGGTTATCCCTGGCCACCCCCTTGTTCCTCCACCAGAGAGAGCAGGGACAGAGGCAGCCTGTGCTGCTTTATTCTCATAATCTTCACCCCCTCTATTTTCTGTCTTCTTTCTTCAGATTTCCTACTCTCTTTTTTTCTCCCTGTGATTTTGGAGCTTTTGTTGTTAAAGCTTCCCAAAGCATTCCTGGAGCCACCTAATCCTCTACAGCCCAGAGCACCAGGCTCACAGATGCTGCTGACCTTCCCTGCTGGGAATGACTCTCCCAGTGGATCTAAGAAGCTCAGACCTCCCAAGATGTGTTCCTCTCCTACTTAGGGCTAGAAGAAAACTCCTCAGGATGAGACAAGAGACCTGTCCTTGCATATCTTGGCCAAGAGCTGTTCTTTGTATCTCTCTGAAGTTCAGGGTGTGTATCTTGCAGCTGCTGATACAGAAGGAAGGTGCATCTATACAAACCTTTCAGGATAAAGCACCCTAGGCACCCTGAGTCACTGCCTGCTACCAGAGGATCCATGTCTATGGCTGAGGACCATGCCAGGGATAGAAAAGGGGTACAAACCCTACATTTTCCAAAGCTGTTTTTTTATTTGTGGCTCTAGACTGGATTCTGGTTTGACTGCACAAATGGTTTCAATGCAAAGTACTTGCTTTTCCTTTCTATTATTTCAAGACCATTCTTAAAAGGCACAACCACAAGGAGCTGCCCCATCATGTCTGTGGCAGTGCCTCTGATTTGGAACACACCAGACATTCTTCTCCTGGTTGTCATCAAAGGTATCATGTCCTTCAGCAACCAGAGGTTAAATTGTGCCCTCTGATAGAGAATTTTTGCCTTCTTTTGTTCCAAATGATGACACTTAATTTATATCATTTTCCTGGAAATATTTCTTTGTACTTAAAGAAAAATAAAATCAAGACTAAATAAGAAGCTGGTTGGCAAGTGATTGTATCTTTCCTAAAGCCTTTTGAACTTTTCAGACCACAAAGTGTTTGATTTACTTTGCTGTTCAGGTGTCATCTCAAGCTGATTATTTTCAAGGCTCGTTCTCTTGTCCCAGGTCATTGAGTTTTGCACTTGATCTTCAAGAGCACCTTGGCTTCAGCTATTTCCTTGGGAATACACAGGCTTGCATTCACCTGCAGGGAGAGCAACCTGCACTAAAACTACTGGAGTCAATTTACAGGAAAAGGGCCAATTTTTTTCCTTTATCGCTTCTACTGTTGCAGAGAGATGAATTCTCCATGGCATAATAGCAGAACAAAAATAGATTGCTTCTGTAATACTCTATACAACAGCCTGGAATACATCAGCCTTTTCCCTCAACAGTTCTTTGACAAATGAAACTTTATCTAACCATGTTCACCGTGTTATTCTCCTTCTCCTTTTTGCTCCATTTTTCCAGATTCCTACAAGTGCCAAAATGGTGTTTGTGCAGTGACACTGCTGTGGTGCTGCTGCCAGAGATAGGCAGAGGGGCTCAGTGACATTGTGAGCCCCTCTGCCTATCATTGTGAGCACATTTTGTGCTGGATGGACAGAGGCTTCCATTTATGATAGGGCCAATGAAGACCAGCAGTGCTTGGGTTCTGGGTTGGGTACTGCTCAGGTTTCCCTTTATTTTGGGCTGTATTTGTTGTCTTGGATAGCCCTCAGCAATTTTTGCAGCAAGTTTCCCATTCTGTTCAGTCTTGATGCAGGAAAAGTATCAGGGAAATGTCCTTGTCTATAGAAAACCTTTTAATTAAAACAACTGCTTGGCTCTGTGCTATTGAAAGCAAACAACTCTGAGGGGAGCATTTGTTTTATCTGTACGTGGAGAAAAGACTATAAATGCTCACAATCTGGCTAAAAATAGATGTCAAAGTGAACTCCCTATTTTCAGGTCTAAAAAAACCTAAAAGCTTTTTTATAAAATTATGCTATTTGTCAAACACATTCAGACTCTGGGGAAAAGCCATTTCTTTTAATTTGAGTGAAATGTTCCATTCAAATTGCGGACTTTATGGTTTCATTCTCCCCCAGCACCTCAGCCCAGTGTCTCTGCAGAAAAGGGTATTAAATGAGATTAGCAGGAAGCCAGTTCCTCCATAAATTAGGGTTTTGTATCAAGTATGTGTGCTTTGGCCACTTTTTCTTTAATTTGACTTATTCCAATCCCCATTACTTTTGCAAGTCCTTATGGATGCTTTCAGGGCTGCATGCTGAAGGCTGCAAACCCGGCCAGCCCCAGGAGAAAATGGATCTGTTCCTGTCCCACCTCCTTTCTGCTACTGCCCAAGGACTTTTGCTATCAAATTCAAAGGAATCACCCATAATTGCAAGATTATATAAATGTATTTGGAGAGCCTGGGTTTAGGGACTGCAGTGCAGTGTGACAGGCACTGCACTCCCAGCACTCCCGGTGCTGCCTGGGGCCAGCACAGACCCAAGCAATGCAAACAAAATGTTCTAGCAGGAAAATGGGCATTTTCTGATGGGTGAGGCTGACAGTTGGGTGGTGCAGTGAATCTCAGCAGATTTCAAGAGATTTCACATAGGAAGAACAGGCAAACTTCTTCAGGGGTAACAGCTTTTCATGCAAACTTTCTTCTTGGGGTAACAGCTAAGAAGTATTGCAGGGCTGCATGCCCTGAACAGTGTTAGGGTGTTCCCTGCACCCCTTCTTTGTCATTCCTGGGAGTGCTGAAAACACATCCTCAGATATTTCATGAACAAACCATAACACCCCAGCTGCATTCCCAGAGAACAGTGACAGCCCAACTCTGCCCTGTGCCATGCCAGGGTCCCCCTGGGTTCCCACCCTCATGGTGGCACAGGAGGTTTGTCCCAGCTGGGTACAGGTGTGCAAAGCTGCTTGTGGGAAACTGCTGCTTACATCCAAGACTGGCAAGCTCCAAATAAAGCAAATGGTGGGGTTTGGTCTCATTGTAGGGCACTCCTGCTCTGGCTGGTCCTGCCCATAACCCCCTGGCTCAGGCAGGGGCCTCGCTGGACGCTTTGGGTGAGGTCTGCCAGAGTTTGGGTGAGGGCTGCAGTTGGCAGGCACAGTTTGTGAGCTCACTTTGCTGCCCTGGGGCCTGCTGGGCAGGATTGATTGCACGGCTCAGGAAGAGGCATTAACAGATGTTATTGATGTGGGACTGGCATTATCCACAGCACATGCTGTCCATGGAGAGAAAAAAACACAGATGGCATAATTTTTTAAAACCCCTCTGCCAAAATCTTTTAAAACAAAACTTGCCATTTCTGAAAAGGGCCAACCTCCTTTCCTGAGGAGGAAAAAATCTTTACTGATTTTTGCTCTTTGCCATCACTGATGCAAGGAACGGGGATGAACAGGGAGCAGCAGCACGTGGAGGATGAAGGAGCCTGTATTTGGTGGGGGTTTCTTGTTTTGATTGGGGCTGGGTTTTTGTTTTTGCTCTACTCTTACTGCTCTATTTAACTTCGAAATAACAGGGCTGTTAGACTGGCTAGCAAGTCCCCAGATGCCCATAAGGAGAACTTGGTGCTGTATTTATGTGACGGCTGTACCATAAAAATGGATCAGGAAATGCTTCAAGCCAAGAGCTTGGCTTGAGCAGAGTGACCTGACATGAGCTGGAGCTGAGGAAGGATTTCAGAAGCTGCTGAAATAATTACAGCTGTACCTGTAGCAGAAGTGTGCAGTTTTGATGAGAGCTTCCATATTTCAGTCCTCAGCTACCCGGACAACGACATCTGGAATAGGGACCGAAAGGCCAAATCTCTCCCCCTTTTTTTTTCTTAATGAGCAAACCTTCAGGATTGAAAAATAGGACAATCCAAGAAATGCAGATGCCTGGGAGCACCAGCATTAAATGCAGACCATAAAGATTATGTATGTTTTCAGCACTATTACATTTGCAAGAACAGACTCCTGCTTGCATCATATTCACACGAAGGTTTGTGTCAGACAGCAGATAATGGAAATCATCCAGGTTCCGATTACTTTGGTGGCAGCCTGCCTTGAATACAGCATTCAGTTCTGGGCCACCTCATTACCAGGAAAAAACCAAATTGCAGACAATTCAAAGAGTAGCTAAAATGATTTTGGGGTTGAAAAGACTGATTTATGAGAAAAGATGATGAACTAAATATATATACCTTCACTGAGTAATGACTTGTGTTACAGTTACTGTGTTCAGGCAGACAGAAAAGAATTATTTTGTGTGTACAAAAATGTGATGCTAAGGAGAGCACGATAAAAATGACAGAAGGGAAAGTCTGAGCTAAGAAACAGTACAAAATCTCTGTGAAATAATCTCCTAAAAGGGATGGGAAAAGCTCCCATCTCCTTATTGACATTTTTAAAAAGACAGGGAAAAATAGAGATGATACAGTTATTCATCCAATTTATCCAATAGCTTTTTTATAAATCACTAACCCCAGAATAAATAAAAAACAAAAACAGGATTGCTTTCTTGTATCCTCAGTATTCCTTAAAAATACAAACTGATACTTTCTTGTCAAAAGTATGATGGAGAAGAAATTTTTTCAGACTGTGTAATTCCCTGTGGGAGATCTGGATTTTGTAACCTTGGCAGTTCTCAGCACTCAACAAATACTCCCTGACACAAGAGACAACATTTCTAACCTAATTTGCCTGTGGGGTTTGGGGTTTTATTGTGTTCATTGCACACTGCAGGACCCAGAGTGTCTGTTCCTGGGATCACAGCTGTGGCAGGAGTGGAGCCAGTGCCAGAGCTGCCACCCACCACCCTCTTCCCACCTGGTCTCACAGGACCCTCCCAAGGGAAGAGCCACAATGAAGAACAAGTCCTGCCTCCACCCTGCTCCTCTGACAGTGCCCAACACCTCCCCATGTTTGCCAGCCGTGCAGGAGTGCTCTCCTGGCCCGGTGTGCAGGGGGCATTCCTGCAGAGTGGACACTGATAACTGCATGATGTTGACAAAAGGGACAGAATCCTTTATCTGCTGTCTACAGAGAATGTTCAAAACCGAGCAGAAAACACATGGAGGGTGGGATGAACTGTTTTAATCAGACCCATTTTCCATACAGAAATGCTATGGTTTGAGAAAAACTACTTTGGTCTGGCCCATCTGAATTCATTATTATCACTACCCCTGGAGGAGCTGCAGAAAAGACTGCTGTTGATGCCGTATCCAGCTGAGAGTTTCATGAAGAAAATCTGCACTTTTAAAATCAGCTAATCATCAGAATAGCTAAGGAAGGAGTTCTTTGCTTTGGATCACAACGGTGCCAGTGCTTTGCACAGCAAAGGCTGTAAAAGAAGAAGCATGCAACATTAAGTGACATAAGTGAATGTGTCATTAAAGAACCAAAGAGCTAATTTTTTTCTAAATATGTCATTTAAAAAAATAAAGATGCCTCATTTAAACTGATCGAAAAGCTGTTAAACCAATTTAACACTTTGCTGTTTACTCCTGAAAGATGTTGAGAGTTTATCTCCTCCTACCACTGTTCAAGGCTAATCAGAATATATTAATGCATCTCTTTTCCATTGCAATAAACCAGTAAAATGAATGTAGAGATTTCTGTGAACTCTGTTTGCCAAAGATCTACTCCTTTTCTTGTCC
This sequence comes from Urocynchramus pylzowi, assembly GCA_013397555.1. Taxonomy (NCBI): domain Eukaryota; kingdom Metazoa; phylum Chordata; class Aves; order Passeriformes; family Fringillidae; genus Urocynchramus; species Urocynchramus pylzowi. The sequence continues at coordinate 207,936 of VZRH01001029.1, read as the reverse complement.
AAAGTGAATATAGTGGCTAAGAGTCTGGAAGGGAGGAAGGGACAGAGAAGCACTGGATGGCACAGGCTCATATTCATGGAAATGAACTACATAAAATCTTAATGGGAAAACAATGGTGGCTGAAAACAAGCTTTAAAATGACTCAGGCTGTCCCAAGTAGGGAAGCTTTCCAAAATCTAACCATCATCAGGCCAGGGAAAAATTCTCTCTCCCTCCTCCCCAAAATTAACTCTATTTGCCAAAGGGAAAAATAGCAGCCTAATAACAAAACCATCAGTTATCTGCAAGCAGTGCAGGTTGCCTCCTCCTGCAGAGCTCTGGATCAAGGGCAATGGTGAAAGGCTTTGATATACAGCACACATCAGGACTTGGCTTTATTTTGTTTGCTCTCCCTGCTTAGAGGGGGAGAAGTAAAGCCAGCACATTTTCATGCTTTCCCTATGCAAGAGGCTGGGAGGGAGAAAATTTCAGGAAGGACAGGAGAGACTGTAGGAAATTCTGGGAGATAAAAAACGAATGGGGAACAGGAAAAAGAGTGGACAGCATAGTGCAAAGGATCTGGAGATTTTGCTTGAGGCATATGGTTGGGAAAACGCTCTTTTTCTCAGCACCAAACAGATTAAAAAAAAAAAAAAAGAAAGAAAGAAAAGAGCACAGGCATGGTTTACCAAGGGTCAACAGATTTATGGTTAGCTTTAAATCAGTGCAACTTCACTGGGAGGTTTAGTTTGGGTGTATTCAGGATGGGGAATAAGCATATGAATTATTCTGGTAGAGTGGTAGTAAATAGTCTGGCAGTCTCAGACCAATTTCTGTGGTGCCATATCTCATAAAGTCTGATAAATCCAGCATGTGCAGCTGCTGAGGACTTTTGGCAGCAAAAAAAAGCCTATATAGCAGTAAGTATCTATACAGCAGAGAATCACTGACCGTGTACCAGCCCTGGCAACTTGCTTTTGTGATGCTGAGATTTTGTTACTGCCTCAATCTCCTGTGTTTTGGATGAGAAATGAGAATAGTACTGGGGAGTGCAGAGCAACTATGGATGAGCTTGCTGGACTGTGTCTGACTGAATTCCCCAGGCTGATAGCAAAGTGCTTCATGTCTGGATCTCTCATTTATGAGTTCATCACACTTAGAGCAGGTCCAGCAGCTCCAGATATTTTGGAGGTTGGTGCTTACTGGCCTCTCAAAGTTCCCTTTCCTATCCAGCTGCAGTGATTTCAATACCCTGGAAGAAAAAGGGAGGAAAAGGATTGCCTACTTACTAGTTTTGGGAAATTTTATATATTCCATGTATATTTCTTTCCAGGCAAAAAATCCCTCTCCACATCATTACTTCCTTAGCTTAAACATCTAAACTAAACTCTGTCCTTTTATTCCTTCTTGTTTGTGCATGAGATTCAGCTTTACATGCAAAACACCCTACAGCCCTTTACTCTGAAGCATAAATATGATCCTTTTCATTACAAAGGTGATATTTGTATTTGACAAAATAGTATTGGAAAGAAAACCTGTTACCATGTTAGATAGCAATTAAAGCTATCTATGCAGCTGAAAGAGTGACTCTTGTGCCCACTACTAGAAATTAAAAACAGAATTTTTAAAACATTGCTGTGGATAATTTCAGCCCAGAAATACTGAGCAGCTATTATGAATGTTCCTGTTTTCACTTCCTGGCAGAACTGTATCCCTGTTCACTGGGAAGGGAGGGTTTAACATGTTTAGGGGGCTTGGAGAGCTGTCTGAAAGCAGTCAATCAGTCTGCACTCTGATAGTCTGAGTCTGACTCTATTTTGTTTAAAAAGCAGAGGTAAACATCACCTGAGGAAACAAAAATAATTGAGACAAAATTCTGCCTATGGAAGGCCAGCTGTCAGTTACCCAAAACATATTAAATACTGCAAATAAGTCTCCAAAATCACTCAAATCAATTTTCTCCTTATTTCATTTTCCTCCAGCCACACACAATTTTATTCCATCAGGGCACCCAGAGAGAGCAGGAGGTCTCTGAGGAGAGCCCTCACCACCATGAGGTTGGTTAGGCCAGCCCAAAGTCACACCAAACCAGGAGCACGCCTTGTGTGGGACAGCCTGCTGGTGAAAGCTGGGTGTCTTGGGCAGCACTGAGCCCTGCAGCACTCTGCAGCACAGCAAACCCACAGTGCACTCAGAATCCAGCCCTGCAGACCTCCCTCCCTCTCAGTTTACCAGAGCCACCCTGCCTCTGAGAACGTGGCATCCCTGCACCAGCGTGCTGCCAGTTGCCTTTGAATCAACAAGGTGGAAACCCACAGAAAGCTGCCTTCCAAATCCTAGCCTGACTTTCCTCAGATGGGTAAACCAGCAGGATTATCCTGTCTGCAGTGCAGCATACAGCTGGGTGCATTTGAGATGTGCCATCCTCTTCAGGGCTGCTGCTTGCTGTGTATGTGTGGATGGTTGTGGCTTTTGCCAGGGCACTTTGGTTTTAGCAGCAGAGGTTTTCAGTTCAGCAGTTGCTGGATATTGCCCCTTGCTCAGGAGAACTCCTCTGTTTCCTCATTTCCCTTGCAGCTATTGCTGTGCCTCTCCATGGTGCTCTTAGCTGTGCCAGCACATCCTATTTTTACACACTGGGAAGTGGCAACCCTGTAATGAATTATGGGCTGGAAAGTGAGCAGTGCAGTGGGTGGTGCACGGTGCTCTCCGTGCAGGTGAGTACATAAAACAGCTCTGAGTGCAACATCCCTGGGCCCTGCTAGGTTCTGGCAGCCTGTTCCCTTCTGCTTACAACTCAGGCATTAGTGCAGTCTGCAGAGACTTGTACACATTTGCTTTGGGCTGCTTGTCTGAAATTTCTGCCTCTGCATCCTGAGCCTTGCAGAGCAGTCAGCATCAGATGGGGTTTTTAGGCATCTGTTCTGGGAAAGAGCCCTGTAGGGCTGATGCCACTGACTCCACAGGATACAGATATGCTTATTTCCCTGACTCTGGGTCCTAACAGTTGTCTGGTGTGCAGAAAGTTGTTTATTCAAGCTGCAGACTTGATGAAGGCAATAGCCAAAGGACCAGGGGACTCGTGGCCCCAGCCAGAGAAAATTACCATCCTGCATAGAGAATTGTGCTGGAAGAGAAATCTGAGATTCCTGACTGCCTGCTGATGGGCATCACCTGCAGCTCCCTCCCATCACTGCACATTGGCCATCAGAGGCAGTGAGAAACCATTTCAAACTCGTGGGCAACCAGAAATCTGACTGAGGATATTCTGGCACTTGTGAGGGCTTTGCTGCCTTTCACCAGGCAGGCAAAGGGCACCTGATGGAGCATTAGGGTCAGCCAGACTATTTAGCTGCTTCTATAATGTCCATTGCTACATGAAAGGAGGCAAAGTTGGGATATAGAAATCTCCCTGGCTTTTGGTGGTGGATTTGTTTTTTCCTCTGGCCCTTTTTTGTCCCTCAGCAGAGGGGAAAAACTCACTGTAGAACATTCTCCAAGAAAGTCCAAATCACCTAAAGCCACAGTTTAGCTGCTTGTGAAGGTCTGAAAACCTGTGTGAGACAAGTCCTCCAGGGAAGTAAGAAATGCCCATCCCAGGGGTTTGTCTGGAAGCTGGGCTCCCCCAGCTGCAGCTGGGGCAGAGTTGGGGAGTTATGGATGTGTGTTATGTGGGCAGTAAGAGAGAAAGAGAGGGGAGGAGAAGGGAGGCAATATGTCTGGCCAGAGCCAGTGGGCCATTTGGAGGCTCAATGCCTGGGTAAATCAGCCCCAGGGGCTCTCCAGCAAGAATAACAAAGGCAAATTTTCTTAAGTTTATCCATTTAACACTTGTGCTTTCCCCTTTGACCATGGGAACAGACAGCAGGGAAAGCACCTGCAGTTTTCAACTGGAAATATTTGCAAAACCTTCTCTGACCTGGGCAGAGCAGCTGAGACAAGAGAGCACAGTGTGGTTCAGGTTTCTGCTTTTACAGCCCAGATTTGCCCACTCTGAAGGCTGGACCTTGTGCTGGGTTAGGGCTGTTGTGCACCTTCATCTTCCCTCATCAGTGCTCAACAGCCTGTGGAGAGGAAAAGGCTTTGTTTTAGTGGGAGCAGGTGTTTGATTACCTCGCCTCTCTCTTTTTATATTAAACTTATCCCTGGTTCACCTCTCTAGGAGGGGTAAACTCATGTTTGCAAAAGTGGCGAGGGAAATCATTTGAAAGGCACCATCAGAGGTCGGCTGCCTGCACTGAGGGCTTGATGAAACAAAAGAGCAAATGAGTAAAAGAAAAGCATTCAAAGTCTTTTCTGCCTGCAGAGCATGGCTCAGAGCAGTGCTGCAGGGCTGTCTGCCTCTGCCCCAGGGGGCTGCCTGAGCCTGCACACGTGTAGATTTACAAAGGAAAGGGGATAAATTCAGCCCTTTTCCCCTCCCATCCCCAGTGCTGCCTCCCTGCTCAGAGGCTGGGCTGGTGGCAGGTGCTCTCCTCCCCTTGGACAAAGGAGCTGTGGCATCCCCTCACAGGACAGCATCCAAGGACAGCAAAGGCATCCCCGAAGGGAACACAGGCTCTGTCAGTGCCCAGGCCAGGCTGCATCAAGCACAGCAGCTGTGTCCTTGGCACCTGAGCTGTCCTTGGCACCTGAGCTGTCCTTGGCCTGAGCACCGGGCTCATGCTGCCAGCACCAAAAGGGATGGTGGGCTGGAAACAGCAACTCACCCAGGATGGACACACTGGCCAGCATTTTTGGATGAAGAGACAGAACCAGGGGCACCCTGCCTGGTTTCAGAGCACCCCATGTGCACCTCCATCCACTGGGCTCGGGCCCCACTGAGTGAAGGAGCAGAGAAGGGATAACTATGTTACATCTTTGTTTCCAGATGAAATTGGGGGCATGTCTGGGTGAACAGAAGCCCACTGCTCTGCTGTAACCATCTGTCAGGCTCCCTGCCTCAGTGTCTGCGTTTGCTCAGGCGTGGGTAGGGAATTACCCACCTCATGTCACAGCAGATTGCCTGTCGCCTTCTCACTACTCCATTCCCCTCTGGAATATTCTGGATCTTTGCCTCCAGTGGCTCAAATGCAGGTGTTGGATTATAGCCAGGGAGAGCCAGGGACAGAGAATAAAGAAATTCTTGGGTGTCTTTGGATGAAGATGAGGTTGGAAGGAATCTGAGTCAGCTCTTCCAGAGTTTTCAGATACGGATACAGGACAGCACTGGGATCAGAAAAGCCATTGTTCCCCTTGGCACAATGCTGGAAGATGTTACCAGAGACTGGCCCAGAGCACAGACTCATGGCCAAACTGGAAATGTTTGCCTGTTGGAAACATCTGCTGTTCTCCTCTGCTTCTCATACGACTTGCCAAAATATATTTCTTGTAATTTTGCAGCTCAGAACAGCTTGTTATGAGGTTTAATTCATGATGTGTAATCTTGTGACACATTGGTGCCTGATGAGGTAGGATATGCAGATGAAGAAGGAGTGTAAAGGCATCAGAAAGAGTGCAGTGCCCAGCTTGGAAGCTGTATAAAGGATCTTCAAAAGCACTATCTAGCTTTGCTGTTATTAGTCCTAAGAGCCAGGGAGAAAGTTACTGCAGTCAAAGATAAAAGAGCTTTCAACAAATGTGCCTCACAATTGAATGTCCTGCTGAAATTTCCAAGGTTCCTCTGACCTCCTGATGTGAAAAAGAGTGTACTGCACTGGTATCTAAGGCCCTCACTCCATGTGTGGACATGGAAATATCCTCAGGATCTCTGTGCACTTAGATGCCCTTCAAAGCACAATTCTCCCCTCTCAGACTCTTGTGCCTCCCTTGTCCTGGCTAAAAGCTACAGCTCCATCCAGCTCTTCCCTTCAAGCATATCCTCAAGTGTTTTTCTGGATCAGAGCAGCTTTCAGTGCCAGGAAGGGTGAGGATGCTCTCACTTCACCCCAGCTCTCTGGAGTTCTCCAGGTTGCCTATCACAGAGGAAGACAGTGCTTCAACCCATTCTGATTCTGGATCCAAAATCAAGGGGTTCAGTCTGTTTTGCTCTGACACTGCCATGGTGTCTCCTCTATCAGGAAAGGGAAACACAGAACAATTTAGCAAGACAGGGTTTAGACAGAGAAAGTGTCCCCCACCCAAATGAATCTGGGACTAGGTGCAGATCTTCACGTCTTTCAGCCAAAGGGGTGTGGATGCTCCAAAAACTGGTTTCTTACTGATTTTTGTGATTGATTGTACTTAAAGGTCAAATACATTATCATTACAGTCATGCTTTATATGAAACATTAGTATATAAATACTTTATAAAGGGCTAATGAACAATTAATAGTTGTTTCAAGAAATGGATAATCAAATGCTATGGATTGCTATACAGTCTGGCAGGTCAATATGTTGCTTATGACCATAGCTGATTGCTGCCAATAACACCTTGAGTGATGTGAATTTGCCCAGCTTTAACACAAGATGTTTGTGTTAAATCTGTGTATGCAGCAGCCATTAACCCTCTCTCCACTGTTCTAGAAATAGAACCCCTCCCAGAGTATGTCCAGGATTAATGGGTTATGATAGGAACATAAGGCTGTGGGTTGTCGAGTAACACATTTGTAGCTCCAGAACTTGATTATAGATGAGGAGAAAGGAGCAGAGACAGATGAATGCAGACTGCAAACAACAAAAAACATCTGCTGACTGCACGGGGTAAGCTCCGAGTGCCAGAATTGTACATCCAGAAATCCACAAGCATCGGGGCTTTTTAATGTGTGCTGGGGGGCTTGGGGAGGATCCTAGAAATTCTTTTAAAGTTTAGTGACATGTTTAGCTGTCTGTCCCACTGTTTTCAAATTACAGCTCACAGAACAGGTCATCTAACTACCCCAGATGGATCTGTGCAAGAGAAATTGCTCCTTCATGATCTCAGCCTTGCTACTACACAATCAATTCTGCTTTTAAGTAGTAAAGAAGCTCACTGGAGTTGCCAGTTCTGATTACAGCGTGAAACATCTAACCTTGGTTTACAGCAACCAAAATTGTGTCTCTTGCAGACCGAGATTTACTTGGGCTGAGGCTGTGCTGGGTGCAGGAGGGAAAACAACCGTGCTGAAACCTTCCTGGAGGCAGAGAGACAAAAACACAGCTGATGTGAGAGCAGCATGGGCTCACTCCACAACTGCCCTCCTCAAGTGCAGCCCCTCGTGCTGAGTGCTGCACAGAGCATTGACACAGATGCTGCTTGTTTGTCCTTGGAGCCTGGAGGAGCCTCTGGAGTGGCAGGGAGGCATTTCACACCTCAGTGAGCTCATCCTCCCCCGGGATTTCCGATCCCGCTCGTTGTTGTGTTCGCTGACAGGTTTGTGGCACCGTGCTCACTCCAGTTCAGAGCTACAGTCTGCCTCACAGAAGAACAGACCTCGTTTGCCTTGCTTTTACATTGGTTGTGTAATCAGTGTAACTCCAATGACCCTCTGCTTTTGTACCCGAAATAGCACTGAGGAAATCAGATTTAAGAGGAGAGAGGCGTCCAGTGCTGCTGTCCAGTGAAGGCAAAGGCAGACAGAGACATTTCCAACTCCTTCTGATTCTGGCATGGGCCAAAGGCCAAATGTGCCACAAGCACAAAGTGAAACAGCCATCAGACTCCTTTAAATGGCTTTGGTTTGCAAAAGCCCCTAGAGACTTATGATACCTGTGGTTTTCTCATCACCATGTGCATCCTCCTCCAAAGCAGGAGTAGAACTGCTGTCTGAGTGATGTACAAGGTGGCCATACAAGCTCTGAAGCTGGTTTAAAACTTCTTCCATTTTGCTGGTTTAAAGCCCATCCATATCAGTCCAGACTCAGAGAGACACTACTACAAGCCTCACTCTGTCCCAAAGAATGTCAAAGGAAAGATTCACTGTTTTCAGGTCTCTGAGTCAATTTTTTTCTGTCTACACTCAATTATTCTTCCACCTGCTGAGCATTTGATGCTTGATCAGTCTGTTAGAACGTGCAAATATTAACATTATTCTCCAGAAGTGCTGACAGACATGTGTGTATTTTGTCAGGAGATGCAGAATCAGGAGATGCTGCTGGTTCCCAGGGGGCCAGCATGAACCCCCTCGTGTCTGTGACCTTCAGAGGCAGCAGGAGCAGCTTCCCCTCCCCTTGTGTTTGTTTGCTGGAAGGACAGCCCACAGGGAAAGGACAAGGCAGGGGAGATCTGGAGGTGGGAATTGGCTGTATTCCTGACAGCATTTCAGAGTATCTTGAGCATTCAGGAGAAAATGCTTTGCAGCAAAAGAATACCCCTCAGGTGCTCGTGGAGAGAAAACCCCATTCCAACCAACACTTGTGCACAACAGCAGTGGTCAAGTCATTACTGGGGTTTTTTTCCTGATATTTTTAAATAGTGTTCTTATCCTTGACCATTTCACTGTGGACATTTGGGGTCTGTCCTCTTCTTCCACATGAACATAGGCAGGAATGGGATAGGGAAGGAAACCTTTTCACTTGTACTGGTGATACAAAAGCTTCCACATCTCTGCTGTGGCAGCATGTCCATGGGAAGTTCTGCCTTCCTCATTCCTGCAGCTGTGTCTCAAGGCAAGGGCACATGGTTGTGGTGGGCTCCCACCCTCACTTCATTCCCAGGACATCTTCCCAGCTGGCTGAAGCTTATCTAATAGGGAAGGTGATAAATAAACCTTGTTAACTTGTCAGTGCCTCTGGATGGGCTGTGCAGCCTAGAAAGAGCAAGGTGTCTGCCACGCTTGTCCTGGACAATGAAAGGAATAAATCAATTCATACCTGAAAGTGGGAACTTCTGAGTTGATGGATGGCACTCAGTGAATATTAAACTCCCTTTCTTGTGGATGGATGTTCTGCAGCCAGACAAATTTTGTCCTTCCACACTTCAGGTGAGGGTGCTGCAGCAAGCTATGGCAGCTGCTGAGGACTGGAAGAGAGAGCACCTGCCTGAGGCAAGTTTCTGCAGCACTTGCAGAAGCAGCAATCTCTGCTTTAAGAGAAGCTTCAATACAACTTAAGGCTGAAATCAGTAACTCTTAAAGATCTGAAAACAGCTGCCCTTCAGCAGGGATCTCATTAGGGGGTTTATTTATCTATCCCTTGAAATTCATAAAAAAGGAAATAAACTTAGTCTGTTGGATCCACCTAACAGCTCACATGATGCAGGTTCTCATTTTGTGTTTCCCAGGAGATCAGGTTTCAGTCCTCCTCCTTTTTTTCCCATGACAAGTGATAATACCAGCTTTTATCTGTTAATAAAATAGCATGGGAATTCCTGTATAGTTTTTAAATAGAGAGAAGCATGCACTCTGCTTCACCCCCTCAGCTTACACTGTTCCCTCTCAGTTGTGAAGAGGACAGGTTCTTCTCCAGGGAAAGATGATCCATGTGCCTGCCTGGTCCCAAGGGCTGCAGGGCCATGTGTGAAGCAAGGGGGTGTCCCAAAGACACTGAGGGATTAGCTACTTTTTCCTAAAAACTGGCATGGATTGGAAGCAGAAAACACTAAACCACCATGACCAAGGCAGGAAAGTAAAGGTGAATGATGGAAAGGAGGTTGGACCTCCTCAGAGGTTCCTTAATCTAGCAGCTGCCCACAGCAGAGGCTACTCCAGCAAAACTACTCCAACAAAAATTTCTCAAGCTATGCCCTAAAAATTATGGGCAATCAGTACCAATAGTCCAGTACCCAAACATCCAGAAAGCTTTTCAGAAAGTATCTCACCTCAGAGCTCATTGCACAGTCTCTCCTCCAGAAGCATCAGGCATTAACTGATCAGAGCTGAGAACTCAGCTTTTCAAGTATAAAATTGAAAAAAAGTCTTAAATATCAACGTATTATACACTCCATGCAGCAGGCATGGAAAGGCTCTGGGAAGGATGGAGCATTTATAATTTCCACAGAAAGAACTTAAAGGAGCTGAAGACAAGCATTAACTTCTAAAATAAGGTCTGTTATTTCAAATAACTTTCATTATCTGTCGCTGCTGGCCTGAGTTGTGTCAGTCAAGGGGATTTGTGGGCTTCTAATCTGAGCTGCTCTGCTTGTTGTTACCCAGCCACTGCCAAAGGGTTCCTCTGCCACTTGTGAAGTGGGAAAGGCTCATTCCTATTGTTATTTCCTTTCCAAGCCTCCCAGAGCCTTTGGGACTCCAGGAAGGTCTGACCCAAAGACAGAGGGAGTCCAAGGGAAGTTTTCCAGCAAAGAGAAAATCCCTGCAGAGAAGATTCCACGGCTTCACTTCCTTCAGCTGGGTTTTGTGGCCAGCAGTGACACAACTGGAGAGCACCAGGACAGGACTGGACTTTCTATACTCAGAAACTGTACTTTTCAATTGACTTTCACTTCTGTATATTTTCAGCATAGGAGAAGAATTAGAGATGAAAAATTGCTGTCCCAAGCTCTGCTTTCTTTAGTTTGCCTGTTTGTGTCACTCTGGGGAAAAAGGGATTTTTTTGACCTATGGGGAGCAGGGGGGACACTTTCATAACACAGTACTAATTATACCCCAGAATTTGTGTTTAAATTTTGTTTCTTGTTATGGTCAAATGCCCTTGTTGTAGTAACATCAGAACCTCAGCTTGCCTCACCAGAGAGGCAGGGACAATGACTTTGTGCATTCATTACCTTCTTCCCAGGCAGTTCCCAACACACCACTGACTGCAACTCGTGTCAGACTTTGGAATTCATAATGCCTTGAATTGTAACACATTTTCCAGAGGCTCATTTTTAGCACTTACTCAACTGAGAGATTCTTATTCTACAATACATTGGTAGAAACATAAGAGACAAGAAATAGAGTTTCAAGAGCACACAATCAACTGCCTTGCTTTTGTTTCTGTCCTGAAAATGTGCAATAACATAACTGGTGCAACAGCTTGCATGTTCTAAAGTATTTGCCATGCAACAGATCTTCACTGAGCTTTTGCTGAGTTGTTTCTAAGTGGCCTTGTTGTTATTCTGAGTACCAAAGGTTGTTTTACTACCATGTAGAATTTGGGCAGTCATCAATATTTAATCTGTGTTTTGATACTACACATTTGTTTTCACTGACATCTGATTCTTTCGGTGGAATAGGTTTGACTTGTTTAAACCCTCAGTAAAATATAGAGTTTCATAACTTATCAGGTAGTACTTATAAGGATCTTAAGCAGAAAAATCTTATACTATAGTACATTACAGGAAGCTTCCACCAAACACCACAGCAGAATGATTTTTAATTTTTTTTCTCCAAACCAAATACTTTGGATTATTCCACTATACCCTCAGCCTATCTGGGTTACTTTGTTTCTGTCTAGGATATCATCACTGACTGATGTTTTTCAAGTGATTTTGAAAGATCTCTGCATGGTTTCACAGGTGCTGGCTTTATACTGTCAGTTGAGCATACAACAACCTAATCTAACCCACAGAGCCTCTGTTGCTTCATGGAAAGGACTGAATATTTGGAGCTGATGCTGTTTGGAATTTTAGATCCTTACTGTCTGTTTAAAGAAGTTCTTTTATTCCATTGACTTATTCCATCATCATGGTGCTGGAAGCCCTCAAAAATATTAATGCTCATTTTGAGATTGTGAGCTTAGGAATTTAAGGCTAGAAGGGTTTTGCAGGTCACACAGACCTCTTACTGCAATGGTCTCATAGAGCCCTTTCCACAAACTGTGTCAGGGCACTGCTATCTCCTCAGCTGTAAAATGGAAATTATTACATAAGGATGCTCGAGCACACACAATCTGGCCCTGAGCTGCAGAGTTAGCTCCAGATATGCAGACATATCACCAGAAACCAAACTTCCTTCCACACACTGGGATTTGGAGAACTGGCTTAGGAACACACCTGGCACAAGATGAAGACAGTTCTAAGAAGAAAATTCTTTAATTTATTATTATCTTGTTTGAAGGGTAACAGGGACCACTTCATTGTAAAGTCGACTTTCCCTCCACTGCCTTCCTTCTCAGTCTTAATGCAGAGGAATATCTGAGAGGCATATGCTTTTTTATTAGCAGAAGAGACAGGCTAAATTGGGATATGATTCATGCTTCCAATTTATGCTTTCTCTTCCTGTATTGTCAATGGCTAATGAGAGGTAATTGCAAAAGCTCACAGAGGGAGGCACTTTTGGAAGGAGAGAGAAGAATTAGAGAAGGTGTAAGCAAGGTTGGATTTACTTTTCACAGGCTTTTCATTCCACTGCTGGCCTGTTTGTGACTTTCCAAAGTTGCTTCTGTCAGAGCTTGATGTGATTTCCAAAAGTTAGACATTGCTGGGGTCTGTCAATACCTGTGACACCCATTGCTCAGGACCAGTCAGGAATGGCAGCTCACCTGAGCTCCACAGAGTCCTCACACAAGCCTGATTTTTGGGTGAGCTCTCTGCTTTGAGGCAGAGGCAGAACATTTTGGTGCTCCCTAAAGATGGCCTCAGCCAAATTACCTGGGCACAGCTCACCAGAGGCACAAAATGGCATCTGTAGATTAAAGCCCTGCACCTCTTGTTTTCAGAAAAAAGCAATACTGGGTACCTGAAAAATCTTGGAAGCCAACAGCTATTTCCCACCATTAGCCTCTGAATTTCACTGCATTGCACTTCTTCTGGTTTAATAACATTTATTATTAAAAGGCTTTTGTTGAGAATGGAGGCTGGGTTCAGTACATGTCTATGAGGCAGACTGAAATCACTTGCCAAGGGTCATTAGAGGAGAGTGCTGACTGAGATGATTTTTCATCATTCATGACTTGTTTTACCCAGGGACCTCCCTGAGCAGGAGCTGGGCACCCCCATGCAAGAGTAGCCCCAGTGCAGAACTTCTCCAAGCAACACAGTTTAGGACTTCAGGCAGCTCATGGGAGCTCTGGTCTGTGAAATCTCAGAATTCATCAACTCCCTCTGCCAGTATCACTCCTCTCTCCTTGGCTGAGAAAGGAGGCAGTAAGTGCCAGGGTTCAGATTCCCCAAATCCCTCACTGCACTGCAATGTTGCATTCAGTTATGTAAAAGAACTGAGGTAAAGGATTCTGCCATGTGTCCTGGTTGTTTCTGGCAATTTAAATGATGAAACATCATCATGGAAGAAGCAAAAATTTACATGAAAAGGTGCAATCAGCTTGCAGCTCTGGACAATTCATGGGTCTGTGCTCATCCTGGGAAAAGCTCCAGCTCCACGTTGTGCTATAGCTGAACAAAGGGTTGATGTCTCCTTTGACATGGGGTAAGCCAAGCTTTAGCCTGAAAAATCATGGATAAACTGACAACTGTAAAGAATAATTATTGATAGTGATAAAAATAACTCATTAATTAAAATTTTCTTTCTTAGAATCGAAGGTAATATTTTGGCATAGTGTGTCACATGCATCTCACAGGACTCCCCTTTAACTCTCTTCAGCCAAAATCCTTTCCCACCATGGCAGTGCAGAAAGACCATGGCCAGTTGCATTGATGGATTCAGTTTAATTATCTCCTTGTGCTTCTTTGTCTCTCTGGCTCCATCTGTCGTCTCCTGCCTCAGAGCTAAATTCCCAGCTCTGGGATGTGGACACTGGGGCTGTGCCTGATGCTCCATGGCAGGAACTTCAGGCATTGGAGAGATATGAATAATAATAAATAAATGGCAGGTGAAATACAACTTTCATCCAGTGTAGCCCAGCACAGCAAGATTGAGTTCCCAGGGAATGGCAGTATATTTGTTTTCCAGATCGTTAGCTAATGCAAAGGAAAGTGAGAACATTTATTAGCCTCCCTCAGAATCACCTTTAGGAAGAATGAATATTCATGGCTATAAATAAGACTGTTTCAATTAAGTCTGCACATAAAAATGCTCCATGGTGTCACAGAAGGCTGTGCTATTCAAAAGGAAGTGCCTAGATGAAAGTATTTAAGGCTGTATTTGAGGACAAATTCACTTGTGAACACTCATTTCCAATGTTTCACAGTTAATCACTGGAAGTTATGATGTTTTCATCTTATCTGAATGTCAGCCCACAAGCTGAGATGCAGAAGAAACCTTTGGCTTGTTTTTTTTCTACCTGCTAATGGCAATCTGGTACCATAATTGCTTTCTTGTTCAACTTCAGATAATATATTGTGGTGGTGATAAGTTTTGTGTTTCCCTGAGTATCACTTACAAAGAGCAGCCACAGTGCCAAGCTGCTCACCACAACCCCTGGAGAATATCACCCAGGAAGTGACACAGTGACCTCCCATCCTACAGCACAGACTGTCCCAGCACGCCCCTCTTTTGCTAAAACACACCCATTTTCAATACTGCCTTCAAAACTCTTTAAGAATCAACTTTGCAGTGTCAAATCTCTTGCAACAACTCCTATGGACAAGTTCAGGCAAGGAAATGTGTTTTAGGCAGTAGAAGACCAGAGCAATGTGTCTCCAACTCAGAAAGTTGACTACCAGGAACTGGGAGAATGTGTTAGGAATGTACCAGTAGTTGCCAAGACGTCTTTGCCCTGTGCCTGTTCCTTGCTGATCCCAGAGTCAGCCAGGTGCTGGAACCACCATCAGAACCAGTCCAGCTGTCCTGGTGTTCCTCTGTAAATGGCATCCTTCACTGAAAACAAAATCAAGAGAAAACAGTGGTTCTAAAGCAAAATGTTTCCATGGGAGAACAAGGACAGGCAACAACACCATAAATAGGAATTAGCTGGTGACAAATCTGTCATCCAGTCTTTCCTTTCCTATTCACTGAGGGATGTGCAAGCTCTGCTCTTTAATGGACATTCACCCCTCAAAGGACAGATGCATAGATCCTGCTCTCCTCTTCACACATGTGAATTTATTCTTTGTAATAATACTCATGCAATTCAGAAGAACTTCAGAGGAGTTTATTAAATAGCACTGAAAAACATATGACACCAGCAATTATAGGGAATCAATGAAAATATTTGCTGGAGTCAATAACCTAAATTACTACCAAAAAAAGTAGCCAGTGTAAGCAGTTCATCTATACTTCCCTGGGATAAAAATCAGGCCCTGCATCTAAATATGGTATCAGAGGCAACAGTAAATGTCCAAAAAGGCTGTAGCCAGTTGCAAAACTGCCATAACATAGAAAAAAATGGCAATCTACTCTGAAATTACAAATTAAGTTCTGTTCATTCAATTCAGCTAATTGAAGAAAAATCTATATCAGAACTGGAAACCATGACAGCTGTGTCACCCCAAGTAACAAACACAATGAGGCTTTGAGATGAACACCTACTATTGAGCCAAAAAGAGTAATCTATGGGCAGTCACGGTTCAGACATCCTGATTAGCCTTAATTAAAATTCTGATGATCAGGGGGCTATGAAAGGAACAAAACTTTTAAAGAATTTAGGCAAGTGCAAAAGGCTAGAGATAGGGTAATAATTAGAACTAATGTCTCTTGTTAAATTTAATTCCTTTAGCCTTGAAATTACCATGACAGATTTCAGATTTAGTGGCAGTTTTCCAGTCCTTAAAAAAGAGTTTAATTATACAGTTTAAGAATTTGGGAGAACTGATTCGGATAAAGCTGCATGGGGCCCATATCAACCCTCTGTGGCATGCTTGAGTGGACTCAGATAAAGAAGGAATAGATATCCACTTGTTCAAGAAGCTTGAGACATCACATCACCTGAAAGGGGGTTTTTGGAGACACCAAAGAAGTTTGAATAACTCTTTAACTTTCTCTTTTAATTAATAACAATCACTCTCATTCAATTTGCCTTTCTACTTCTTGATTTCAGCTGGGACTGAAAGCAAGACAGAGATAAAGCAGCCAAAACTCTGAATAGTGCTGATACCAACAGAACTTCTTAATCACTGGAATTGGTCTATCTCTAGAGCCCAGGAAAGACATTTAGAAAGATGAGCAAAATTCAGATATGAGAAGTATTCCTCTGAGGTGCAGAGCACCTTGTAGAAATCATCACTGTATTCTATTAACTGCTGTTAGTTTAGGAAAAAATATAAGATACTTAAGAAAATGTCATCTCCAGAAGCTGTGTCAAATGGAAGAAATATTTCTTCTAATATGCAGTTCATGACATAGCTCTTTTGGGTTTTCAGGGCCAGGGAACAACTTGAACAATGGATGGATCAGGAAGATGATGAATAGCCTGAAATACTGATGAAGAACATTCTCTTCTCATAGAATCAAACTCGAGAAGATAGATGCTAATATTATTTTAAAGCCACCTTCATTGGATTCTGCCTTCTCTATGCAATCCACCTATATGATTTCATTGTCAGGTTAACTGAACACTTTACAGATTTAAAGATATTTATTCTCCCAAGAGCCACATGAAGTAGGAAAACACAGTTGTCCCATTTTATGGGTTTGGAGCTGTGGCACAGAGGTGCAACGTCACACATGGCGAGGCAGGGAATTGAGCACAGCTTTCCTAAATCCCAGGCTGTCACCCTAACTACTGTTCCTACACATTTTACATCAAAATGAGTGGTTAAGCTTGAGTCCCTGCTCTGGGCTTCCTCCTGTCTACATTAATCTCTGAGCACCTTAGCAAACCTGCAGGAGTGCTACATCAAGAGGATAGAGAGGGTCAGTGGAAGAGGTGCCCCATTTATTACAGCTTCTCCATCATGACTGAATGGATCACATGCCTTAGTATCCACTGGCAAAGGGTAAATGGCTCCCAGAACCAATCTTTCTGCTGCTAAGAATGGGATACAATACCTTACAAGAGTAAAAATGAGCTGTCAGAGATGATAAAAGCAGGTACAGCGCGGACTCGATGTGCAGAAAAGGGTCATATTTCAGAAGTTCAAAAATGGTTCAAATTAAAAGCAAGCAAACAAACAAAAAAAAAAACAAAATAAAAAAAAAAAGCCCAAAAAAACAATGCAACTAAAAGGACAACAACAACAAATAACCCAATACTGGCCCTGTGCAGCAGGCACAGCTAGAAACCCCAAAGCAGTTGTTCTAATACTGCTTGGAGTTGGAGGAGCCCTGGGAAGCCCACAGCTGCCAACCACTGCTAAAGGGCTCCCTTAACTCTGTGGATCATGTTCCAGAAATGATGATTATTCAAGAAAATCCATTCTAACTCCCACCACCTCCTCAAGCTTTGAACCTTGTGAGTTTCTGTGCCTGTGGACATTGGAAAGGGGCAAAAACATTTGCCCTTAAATGTTCTCTGGACCCAGTGGTCTAATGGGCACCATTCCTGAGCATCCCTGTGCACCTTAGGAAAATAGGAATGAGATTAACTTGGAGACTCTCATCTTTCTCCAAGGTGACCAGCTCCATTTACATCGTTCCTGAGGGACCTCTGGTCTGTACTGTGTGACTGCTCATTCTCAGCTGATTTTCTTCCCCATTCTTAAAGGGATCCAAACCAAGGGATGTGATGTGCCCTTCTTCAGTGTTGGGTCAGGGCTCACAGTCATGCTGCAGCTGTTTAATGGAATTTTCTGTGCCCTTTCACCTTAGATTATTGCAGGACTCTCACCTGCAGAATATTCTTAGCTCTGAGCAGTTTTAAACTTGTTTAAAACCTAACTCCTCATCAGGGTCTAAACATAATTTTTCCTGATATGGATGTGAATCTACCATCTGGACCTTGGCACAACCACACACCCAAACATTTTAAGGGAACAGATCAAATGTGGAAGTATTGCCAACATGCTGCTACACAAATAGTTTTGTCTTTCCTGCTGGATGATACAAACATTTCACAAACACGTACAGCAACAGACCCTCTCTTCATGCTAGCTCTGTCAGGACAGATTCATTTCATCATGCATGGAAATTGAAGAATTATTCTAGTTATATGCTCCTAATTGCCACCCCATTCCTCTCCTAGGTTTTCTCTTTCTGTGACCTTTTCTAAGTCAGATTTAAATTTGGGGTTATGAAGTCCTTGGAGAAAATTTAGATGGCCCAACCATCTTATTTACTGAAGCTAAATGTCTTCATTAATCTCCCAGCAACTTCTGCCATGTGATACTGGAGAGGAAATGATGGAATACTTTTGAGATGCATGAAGTGAAGGAAGGCACAGTAGAAATTATGAGCTTGTGTATCTCCTCTGACTGCAGCAGCCATATGGTTGCCAGATTTAAAACTTTAAAAATGTGCCATTGACCACTGAGGAACACAGAACCACAAGACCCAGGCAGGAGAGCCCATGAGCCAAGGAGGCTCAGAGGTGACAGTGAGGATCCTGCAAGCTCTCCACTCCAGGGAGGCCTTTAGAACAAACTCACCTATTGTCACCTCATGTAACAGGCTGGGACTGGCTCTGCACATTGCTTCTGCTGAAACCTTTGTCCAAGTAACACCATTTTAACAAAGGGTCCAAGATTTGTGAATGTACTAGAGGAAATCCCACGTTGCTTGGGACAGCTGGTGTGGCAGCGTGTGAGAGACTGGAGCCAACCTGCTGTTTTCCCACCTGGTAGTGTGCCCCATCTCCTCTTATAAGGCATCTGTGGCAAATTCACCCCTAACAGGAGACTTTTCTGCTCCCTGAGAGATGAAGGTTGCAGTTTGTGTTTTCATTTGTGCTGGACAAAATCACTGAACTTTGGGAACTTTGGGCCCCTCCATTTTTAGTTCAGAGATTAACCTCCCTGTACCCCATATTTCCTCTCATGGTTAAACTAAGAAGTCTTCATTTTTCTATTCTGATGCCTTCCATTTATTAAAAAAAAAAAAAAAATCACAGTACTCAATTTCTCATGTGTTGTTACAGTAAAAAAATTTCAGTCAGAAATTGGTGCTTGATGCAGAATGCTGGGAGAGCAAGATCCCAGCCTGATCCAGCCTTTCCATTACTACAGGGGTATAGAGAAGTTTCCCAGTTCTCTGTGCCATCACTAGGAAATAAAAGTAAAGGCTGAACTAAGTTTTAATGAATATGCATGGTCTAGATCTCTGCCAAACTGAAATAGTGTAGTCTGGGCTCATGATTAATTATGGGCACACCGAGAGACTTCTTGCCTCCTAACATAAAGGGAAACTAAAGCTAGAGCAGTTTAATTCAGAAAAAGTGTTATAAGGATATGATGTAGCTTCATTAAATATAGATGCTGATTCTTTTACTCTGCCACTATTTACCACAACACAGAAATCTCAGCCTTTTTCCAGCATGGATATACTCACACATGTGATAATAGTAATAGTAAAGCAACTGATGACACATGCTCCCGAGACACAGCTAAAACTCTCTTCCTTTCTGGCATAAATATAAATGTCTGCAGAAGGTAGTTTATTGCAACATTTATGTAAAATTCACTTCAGTAGCCCTTGAATTTATTTTGCCATGTTGCTGCAAATTGAGACAGATTGGTGCTCTGACTTCCCTCCAGACCAGACTCACACACAGGACAAGCAGGGCTTGGGATAATTGCCCAAATACTGAACAATTCCATGAACATCAAAGATGAGTATCAGTTCCTAATTGTTATCACTTGCTTTCATGCCTCTGACTCATTCCTGGATTTTTGTCTTCAAACAATGTAATTTATCTCTAATGCAAAAAGAAAGGAGCACTTCTGGCCATCTTTGAAGGCTTTGTGGCTGGAACATCTTAACAGAGACCAGGGGCTAAATTGCCATTTGTAAACAGTTCAGGAAGGGAAGAAAAGCATTAAACAGAAATACAGACTCCCTTTGATGAAACAGGTCTTAGGTTCTTGCTTTCTGCTGTGATAAAACTCAGCTCTTCAAGACAGATACATCCTGCAGTCTCTTTATAGAAAAATACTTAGAAGTATAATAACAGCATGATTTCAATATTGACATATTTATACTAGAGAGTACAAGCATGAGAGTTTTTCAGCATGAGCTTGTAAGCAATTAAAAAAAAAAAAAGTCAAAACATTATGCCCTCTTACCACTACGTATTCTGGCTGTGCAGCAGTTTGTGGACAAGCTGCTTTAGAGTGCTATTAAATGAATATTTCCAACCTATTTGCTTACCCCCCTTGCTGGTACAGAAAGCTCTGTCAAAGTCATGAATCCAGCTACTCCAGCTTCAGAGAGAGAGCTAAATTCTCACTGGCACATCACCAGATAAAACCCAAACATCTGAGAACTGAAAACTAGAACCTGATCCCACCAGAGAATAATTTGACTTTCTAGATGCCTGGAGCACTCAGGAGCCCTAAAGGTTCAATCCCCTGTGCCCAGCACCCTTTCTGCCCCCACTACAGCACAACTGCTTCTGCAGGAGGAAAAGGGGGAGACCAGCAGGGGCCAGGAAGGTGAAAGCTGGAGCCAGTGACCCTTCAGCCTGGTCTGAGCAAAATCATCTCTGCCCAAAGCAGAGAGGGACCAGTCTGGCCACAGCACCTGCTGCATGGACTGACAGGCATGAAAATGCCAAAGCCAATTGCTGAAAGGTGTAAGAGCAGCACATGATATGATCCACCACCAACCTCTTCTCTTCCTAGCCCACATCTCCCTGCCCCAAGCAAACAGGCTGCTTTCCTCTCCTTCCTTTCCTCCTAAAACCTTGAGCTTGAGCAGGCTCAGATTTGCCTTATTAGCTCTCTGCTGGTAGCATTTCCCTGAACTGCCTTTGAACCTCGACAGGGTGTTAACCCCTGAGATCCTCGGCTTTGCCTGGCTCAGCAGGGCTGTCAGAGGGACTGGGACTGAGCCCTGGCACAGAGGGAGAGCACGGAGCACCCCAGGGTGGGAGGTTTTCCTGCCTTCTCCCTTTGATTGCTCCACAAGTGATAGAGAAATTGCTGTCAGAGGAGGACTGCTGCCCTGTGGAATGTGTTTGCAGGGGCTGGGAGGGTGCTGACCCAGCCCTGGGAGCTCGGCAGGGCTGGGACTGCCACAGTGCTCAGGGCAGAGCATAGTGAGGCATAGTGCAAGAAATTAAAGTATCTGGCTTATGGAAAATCGGGAAAAAACAACTTTGCAAGTGAACTGCACTTCCTGCAGTTCAGGAAGGGGAATTTTAGCTTCATCTGCTACATTACAGAGCTAGGCATTTGAGTCTTCGGAAACTTACAGGGTCTCTCCCAATGGGATGGGTTTTATACTTCAAAAATGTAGAAAACTTTAAAAAACCTGTACAAATTCAGTGTGTCAGCTGAAGAATGAAACTGTAACCTCTTTTCTTATTTGAGCTCTAATTTTATGCCTGCTGGTACTCACTTATACAGAACATCAGCAAACATTTATAACTCTCTTAATTTTCCCTATTCCCTATTAATTTCTCTTATGTTCAGTAAATGATCCTTTATGACTCTTGGTTTAACACTTCCTTGCAAAGTTGTTTTTTCCCGATTTTCCATAAGCCAGATACTTTAATTTCTTGCACTATGCCTCATTTGCTAGTAACAATGATGTATTTTCTCCTTCCCCATGTATTTATTTTTACTGAGAGATGCAGCCGTTCATCACATTCAAATGAAGAATTATTACTGAGCTATTATTATTATTGCTAGTGATGGTATGTAAACAACTATAATGATGTGTGGGCTTGTGTAGGAGCAAAGACCACAATAAAGATGTTGCCTTAGGGGGAATGAATGAGGGAAACGTGCAAAGATTTAAGGAAGCACCCTCTCCTTGCTGGATTTGTCTCTAATTGCTCTCTTCAACTCCATGGCCTGTTTCCTTTGGTCTGTGTGGAGCCCTCCCCAAAATACACCCAGACACTGCTACAAGGACACCTGCCAAGGCACTTCAGAACAGGAATGATGTAGGAAAAGGGGTTTCACTGAGAAGGGATACTGTTTGGAATATGTATGGGTGTGTATGATCAGCAAGGGGTGCTCTAAGTGTGTGAGAAAGAGAAGAAGAGGAGCAAGAGATGCATTACAGAGATGATGGCACAAACAAGGCTGCAGGACAGCCTGCAATGAAGCTTTTGGAGGCCAGTGCTGGGTCACATTGGGTGCTGGGCATACCAGCAGTGCTTCTTACTCTGGTTTCCTTGTCTGTGAAACCAGTATTTTTCATATCAGTTCCTAATGCATAAATAGGATTATTCTGAAACTGTGAGGCTCTGATGTTCAATTCTCTCCCAACTGGAAACAACCAGCAATAAATTGTGTATTTGCTCAGCTGATCAATGGCAGTTGTGTGGCCAGGTGCCAATGACTTTGTCTAGGGTAAGCAGGTGGGTGACAGGGAGAAGCAAGTCCCAGACTAATTTTTAAGGACTTCAGTTATGCTTGCCGGCAAAGAAAAATCAGCAGAAAATGGGGAGGGAGCATGAAGAGAGCCAGAATTTAGTGGAAAAAACCCAACTCTTTGGCAGACCCATAAAGAAAATTCAGGCTAATAAAGAAAGTTCACTCTTTTTATTCTCTGCTGCCAGCAATTTACTGCCCTAAAAATGAAAGTAGTTGGCTTTAGACAGAGTAGCCTTGAAGATAGTAAAAATTCAGTATCCTGTATTAGCCTGGCTTCCCTTCACACAAATGGGAGGTGAGCAGAAGAAAGAGGGATCAGCTGGGTCATCCCTGGTCCCTTGGGAGCCTCTGTGGGTGGGACCATCCCAGAATCACCATGAACTTGCAAAAGCAGGTTTTCCAAATGAAGATCCAGCCTTGCTTCTGTAGGAGCCTTGTTACATTTTCAGTATGTCCCTTACTGCTAACCCTTTCCTTGTTCTGTCTTAGTTTCCTTTCTAAGTTTCTCTTTCTAAAAGCTTGTGGTTTTTTGGTTTGTTGTTTTTTTTTTTTTTTTAATCAATAATGCTCAACAATAAGCACTGTGAGCAAACCAATCAGAGGAAAATCCACCCAAGATCTGCAAAGATCTTACCAAGCAGTTTTTGCAAAGAGCTGACAAAAGAGGAGAAAAAAAATATTTTATGAATTCAGGAGTCTGTTCTGAGATAAATATTTTAGCCTTTCTTCTCCAAAAAGAGGGGTTGAAAGTGTAAGGAAGATGGAGAAATGAAAAAATCATCTGTGTCAGGGATATGGCAAATCGCTAACCAAATACTTTCAAGATTTAATGTATACCAGAGCCCTAAAAGCTTTCATATTTATTACAGCTATTTTGAATTCTTTACTGTATTTTGAAAGAGCTTCCCTGGTTTAAAACACCATTCAGATCTTCTGTCACTTTTGTTTCCACTTGCCTTTCAACAGCTAGAATAATACATGTAAAATAACATATGCCCACTGCATTTCCTTAGTGCCACTGAGGCACAGACCAGGTCCAGCATTGTTCATAATGCTGATGGTGCTGCTCCTGGATGGTGGCTTCTGTCAGAGTCATCATTTAGCCAACATGATCAGGGCAAAAATGAGCTCCAGCCTGAAGAAACTCAGTGGAATATTTTGTTTCCTGTGACTTTCAGGGTACTAGGAGCAAAGACAACTGTCCCCACTGGTGCCATGCAGCAGAAGACCAGAGCTGACCACTGCCTGTATCTGCCCATTCCAAGAGCAAACAGCAAAGTGCAGAGAACTGAAGGGAGAAAAATATCTAGACCTGAGGGTTCCAGATTATGGGAGTTGAGGAACACAGATTAGTTCTCCTCTGAAAATCATGCCTTCAAAAAGTCTCCTATATTGGGGATATTCACTATAATATTCTCCCCATTCTTCTGTTGTAGATTTGCTACTTTAATTTGACTTTTTGCCACTTTGACTTTTAACTCTCCATCTCTTTCTCCTAAAAAGACCTTTCTCAATTTGTTTGCTTGCTTGTTCTCTTCCACAAGATCCTTCAACAAAATCACAGGCTGTCAAAAGCAAAGGCACTTGCATTTCTGAGCCCTCGCTGCTCTGCCGAGTAATTTATGAAAATGGAAGAGCCTGTTTCAGGCGTAATCCAATTTGTCCTCTCTCAGCATCATAAGCACATTTGGAGCCAGATAAGACAATTATCACATGGATCTTTAATACCTGCAATTTATAGCTAAAAGCTTCATTCTGATAACTTTGTTTTCAAGTGCCACGTGCTGAAGCACAGGCAGCAGAACCCTTCCCGTGGCGGTTCGCCCAGCACGGCCGCGCCGCGGCAGCACCAGGAATTTTTGGGAGAAGACTCACTCAGAAGGCAAGAGCAGGGATGGCTTTGCTCCCCAGGGGAAGGGGCACAGGGCAGGCAGAAGACAAGGCTCAGCTCCTCGCTGCATGCTGCCAGGTGGCTTCCCCAGGAGCAGGTATGGAGGTGCTCAGTGCTCCCAGCTCCTCCGGCATGGAGGGAGGTTAGGAAAGCACACACACACACAGAGTTGCTACTGAAATGTGTTTCCATAACCACTGAATTTTCAGTTGCCAAATGTGACCTGAATATGTTACCTTGAGCACCCTGCAGAGCAGGGACCCATGGCTTAAGCAGAGACATTCCAGGCTGAGCATCAAAAAGTCAATATTTTCCAGAGAGCTCAGCGTAGTTGCTAGCAAGCCTGCAAACATTTACTTTTTAACATTATGCTTGAATACTGATATCATAATGCATAGCTGCTCATTAAAAATATAATCTGCTTTCTAATTGAATTACTGGCTCTTTATCATTGTTTGTGACTCAGTGTGCAGAAATGAAATATTCTAATTATTTCATGATAAGAAATAAGACGGGAACTTACGATTTCATTGTGTGGAATGGTCTGTGACAGGGTCTATGTTCAAATGATGAGGTCTGATCTGATAAAGAATTAACTTGTTTCACTCATATGAGTAGGAGTATTTTGAAAGCAAACATCAGACATTTTTTAGATCAATTTAATGTGCAACCTTTGAGCACTATTTGCATTTGAGCATTATTTGAGCATTATTTGCATTTGGTCAACAGTGAAAAATCAACTATATTTGACCACACACTGTAAGCTTACAAATTAAAAAGTGAGGTTTTGTGTCAGGAAAAAATTAATTAATTTGAAAATGTTCATAATTCCTTAAGACAAAAGCACAACAGTTTAAGGCCACACTACTCCTCATAGCTATGCATCTAGGGCACTACCCTACTTTCTTATCAATCCAAACATAAGAATATTTTATAGCAGTTACGAGTTAAGACTCTTTGATGTTTATGTGCTTCTTTGGTGAATTTTACTAGTAAGATCTTCTATCTAATGCTATTTTAGCTATCTCTTGATATATCCAAGCCATCATAATATCTCAGCTCAGAAGGTCTGTGGTGCATTTCTTTAGGGACTTCATTAGTGGAAGATATCCTGACTCAGTATATGGGCTACTTTTGATGCATCATTCATATATACAATATTCAACTCTACATCACAGATTTGTTGGGGGTGTATTTCGTGTAGAAAATTATTACAGTTATCCAAACAGTGTTTTAAAATTAAAAGGTTTTATTTGCATATGTATAACATTAACTAAAGACTTTCAAACAATAAAAACCTTGCTATCAGCTCATGCCCACATGACCAATTAGCTTTTTCTCTGTAGATAATTTGACCTGAAAATTACCCAAGATGTTCCAGAGCAAACAGTCAGGGTGAGTACAGGAAGCCAAGAGTACACAAGGGTGGGAGATGAAAGAGGGGATGCTTTGAAGGAAGGAAGAACTGCTCAGATTTGGGATAAGTGAGGAATGGATTGAGCTGCTCAGAGCATGGTGCTTCTCTCCTGCACCTTTGCCTTTTCAAGGAACTGCAGTTGCTCAGAGTCAAAGCAGATAAAGTCCTTGTGTTAGCCTGCTCATCCCTAGGGAAATTGGTCACATTTAGCCAGAAATCAAAATTTCAATGAGTAAATGATGAAATGGGAATTCTACCTTTTCTGGAAGGTGGTATTTGGCCCTAGGACAGGCAGAGATTATCCATTCTCTATGCTTCTTATTTATAACTTGAGGAGCTGACAGCTCTTCTAAAAGCAGACTGAGGGTTTTTAGACAGTCTGAGGTTTAAAATTAGGCACTGGAACTAATAGGCTGTTATTGTCTCATAATTATATTTGACATGATGCTCTTAACTCTTTTCTGAGCCATCATCGTGCGCCGGAGGGAGCCAGGATGCCGTAGCTTGGTCTGCAGCAGCAGAGATCAGCCATGGCCTGGGGGTGTCCTGACTGCTGCCCTTCCCAGCTGCCTCTGGCTGCCCCTCAGAGGCCCCAGCTCAACAGGAACAGCCCACTGGGGGAGGCTGTTCCTTCAGCTGCAAACTGAATTCAAGGGATGCTGCTTGGATTGCTGCTTGGAGACCCTGCTGGGAGGTGCCATTCCTGATCTGCTGCTTCCTTGCACTGGGAGCAGAGGAAGCAATGGTTGTTGGCTCATTTTAGCAGATCCTTACAGCACTTCCAGCAGTGCTTCAGGTGCCCTGGAATGAGCAGCATGGCTCAGGAGCTGAGTCCTGCCAAGCAAAGGCTTGCTTTCCTCTGCCACCCTCCTGTTGGTGCAGGATGCTGTAGAGACCTTTCCTTCATCTTTCCTCATGGCCTGGAGATCTGAGCAAGCACATTTTCACCACAGGAGTCAGGCAGGCACCAGCCTCTTGTCAGCAGAAGGAAGAATAAAGGGCAGTAACTCAAGTCCCTTTAGTTACACAAGGAATTCAGGAGATTCAGGTTTGAGGATTTTTTTGCCCAAGCTGCTGGAGCTGTGACCTTCAAGGTATTGCCTTGACAACTTGTGCTTTTTAATAAAGCACAGTCTGGTGGAAGGGAGTTAATTTACATGGCTTTTCATTCTCTGAGCTCTGTCATCAGTGCACCAGACTGGCTTATTGAACTCCCCTGTCGATAGAGCAACCAACTGCAGCACATTCACATCCACAGCCCAAATGAAGCACCTGTTCTCAGTTACTTGAGGATTAATTTCTCTTTTCCACTTAGTTTCCTTTCTTTCTCTGCTTTTGGCTTCTGCTTCTCCTGGCACCAACACAGGTACTCGGAGCTCCAGTTGGGGATGCAGCCACCTTAAACAGCCCTTTTATTTGCTTTCTGCCTTTTCTTTATTTCCCTTGCTCTGCTCTTTCAGCTGCCTCTCTGTCATTGGAAGTCCAGTTCAAAACAATCTGTGCAATCTAATGCAAGCCAACATGATTTTTTATGATAGAATTGTATAAAGCCAATAAATGAAAAGGAAAAATAATCACATTTCAGGCAGGTCTCTTGGGCTTACTGGGTTCAGCCATCAAAAGTAGCATTGAACATGCAAAATGCTTGAGCATATGAGTACCCTAAAGAACCAAGAAATTCCCTCAAACCCACCCCTTCACCTGGGCCATGTGGTCCCACAGATCCTTAGCCACTTCCTAGAGGAAGAGTGGAGGATTCACTGCAGGCTTTTGCAATACCAAACACACAGGCTGTGTCTGACCCAGAACATTATTTTGTTTTTCCAGCTGCTGTGCTGGAATAGAGTGAGGAATGAGATCTTTTAGAGTGTCTAGGGATGGATGTTATGGGTTAATTAATGCTTCAGCAGAGGTGATATATAAGGGAGAGTTATATGCATGTTTAAGGTGATTCATGCTGCCTCACTGGATTTCAGTCTAATGGGGAACTTATTTCCCTGTATTTATGGGTAACGTCCATCCACATCCCAGATATCTCTCCAGGGAGCCTTCTCTCCACGGCCATCCAGCTCCTCTGAAGAAATATGGACTCGTCAGTACCCATCTTGGCTGTAAATCTGCAATTAAGGGAACGGTCCATTTACTTCTCTCCATGCCAAGATGCTGATTCCTGGCAGGTCCCTCAGCCAAGCCCCTCTCCCCTTCCCTGCTGCAGCCCCACACTCTGCCACCCCCACCCAGGGCAAAAATACCCTTTCAAAGGGGAATTGCATCTCCCCAAGCTGACTTTGCAGCTCTTTTCTCCCACTTCTCAGAGCCACTGGACACATGGATGGGACAGATCTGAGCCTGGTTTTGGCTGGAGGAGCTGCTCCCCACTCCCAGCACAGCCAGAGCTGCCCTCCTTCATCCTCATTTTCCTTGTCCTTCCCTTGAGGTTTGATTCACTCCTGCCCTCAGGCAGAGCCACTTTCACACTGGACCTTCAGGGCTATCTTTTTTACGTGACATTATGTGATTAATTTCCTGCTGAGGTGGCAGGAATAAAACAGTGACACGACAATCTGTTTAAATTCCTTTTTCTATCTTCTTTTTTTCCCTTTTCTTTCATTGTTTCTTGGCTTATGCTAAGCCTCAAGAAACTGCTGTCTAGTAACCCCCTGCCATCTGCTGTGCTGCTATCAAGGAGGAGCCATGCCCAGAGATGGTTTGTCTTCCTTCTTTTTCCCTTTCCCCTCTGCCACGAGTTTGCATGCTCACAGCTCCCTTTGGGCATATTCTACCTCCACTGATTCAAGGGCCACAAAGGTCTGGGCTGCTAAATTAATCTGCAGGTACAATAACATCAAACTTGTCAGAGTCCAGCATCATCCTATTTATATTTATATCCTATAAATATATTCATTGTATAAAAATACAGGAATATCTGCATGCAGTCATGTACAAGAGCATGTAAACAACCTGAGCACAGGTTTGGGGGCTGAGAGAGGCAGAAGGAAGGGAAAGAAGAAATGCAAACAGTTCCTGGAACAGTCCCAGACCAGAGCCCTGAGTACAGCATGGTTGGGTCATGATTAAAACACAGAATTTGCTCACCCTGAGACAGGAGTCAAAAGCCACCAATTCAGAAGACTTCCTTGTCTGAAATAAGCTTTCAAAAAACAGAATACAGAGAAAACTCAATAATCTGGATGCTTCAATGAAACCACAAAAGGTTTTCACTGCATTAAGCAACACCTTCAACCCCCATTTTTCCCATTGGGCAAGTACTGGGGATGCAGCAATGGTCTGGAGGTGTCAGTGATGCTTTTGAAATAGGCTGGGGGCCTGGTGCCTGTGAATGTGTCTGTGCCTTATGCAGCACAATAGGTTCCTGACCTATTTGGATGCTAGACATGAATATATAAATATTCAATAACGGTTAAACTGCTACATCAATTCAGTATCTTGACAAAAACCTTTGACTGAGGCTTTTTCAAACCAGAAAGATTTAGGCTGTTTTCCCTTTGGGACAGTTTTATCTGAGTGCAGTGCCAAGTTTACCCCATTAGACATCTTTGCTGAGCTGAGCTCGTGTACATGTTGAACAAGGGAAAGTGCAAAGATTTCTTAAGGCAACAAAGACAAATCTTGGTCTCTTCATGTCCCTGTTACTGCTCAGCCTGAGCTGCAGGAGGTGGCTGGGGCTGAGGGCAGCACCCCAGCATCACCCCACAGGCTACATCACCACCACATTCACTACCAGATTTCTCTGAATTGGTCAAAGATTTAAGGTCTCTGTTAAAAGATTCTTGTGAACTGAATTTTATGGAATATATAGGTTTTCACAGATGTCTCCAATGTTCCAAATCCAAGAACACACCAGATCTTGGATCAAACTGAGATACTACTAACTATAATTAGAGACAACTTGTATCTGAGATACCCTTAATAAATCACCCGGGGTGGCAGAAGGGGGATCTCCCTTGTACAGCAATTCAGAGGGATTTAGTGACTTGCCCAAGGTCACATAGGAAGCCAAAGCCAGAGCCAAGATTTCAATCCAGTTCTCCAGCAAATGCCTTAGCCTTTAAGTCTACCCTTTCCTCCTCAAAAAAGAGTGAGAAAAAATATTGCAGAAATCTCAAGTTCAAACTATTTGCTGCTTGGAGAGCAGCCCATGTCCTGGCTCTTTTATCAGTTTATGTGGAAAGACTCCAAGACATTACTTATATTGACTCAATATTAAATGGCAATAACCACCACAACAGATTTACTGTCTGGCAATGTCTTCCTGTCTGCTACGGTAACAGTAATGATAATTTTTTTTCCTCATTAAAAGATTTAGATTCTTAGTCCCTCTAGCAACTTTTTGAATTTTCCGGTTCTTGGGAAGATTAAATCCTTATCCACAGTGTTTTATCAGGGAAAGATCACACCTGCTGCTATTCTATTGCACGTTGCAGGTTCTGCCTGGGAGTGATTCTGTGTTTGAAGGCACCATTTGACTTTCATGCTGCCAGTGCCACGTGGCAGCAACCCATGGGCAGGTTGGAGATGCTCTGGGAGGACACAGTTGGCAAACATCTGCTGTTTCCTGGGCAAAGTTCAGCTGCAGTGCTGAAAGAAGTGCCTGACAGTCATGGTTAGAGGCAATGAGAGGCTCTGACCCTGCTGTGATGGCTGAAAATCGGCAGGATGTGCAACAAGAAAAAAATCTTAATTATGGACCTACAATGAAGAAATACATTTTATCTTCCTGCTACTTCAGAGGAAGGTCCAAAATGAATAAAATTTTGGGAACCTGGTTTCAGGCATTCATTCATTGCACCAAGACAGGACTTTAAAGCTGTGATGAAACCTGCCTTAGCACTTGGGTTCAGGGCTGAACAAGCCCTGCCCCATCCCAGCCTTCTGAGGCAGGGTTCTGAGCCCTGGGACTGCCACAGGGCAGAAGATGGAAATCCTGCAGCTCCTGAAGCTTGGTTGTTTGATACCAATTTCAGCAGGGCCTGGCTTTCAAGCTGTGTTTGCTCATTAATTTCTCCTGCCTTTGCTTGCCTGAGCATAATGCACTGAACTGGACTCAGTTTAGATGGTTTTGAACTGCAATTTGCCCTTGTCTATTGTTACCAAACCACACAAATTCTCATCCAGGCTGCTGCAAACATCAAAAATAGCCTAAGGAGCTCTGCTCCTCCCTTTTGCCCTATGGAAAACCAGCAAGAGGCAAGAAAGAAGCAGCATTAAGGCAGCACTTGTCTGTGCTGGCTCCACACGTGCAGCGCCAGTGAGGGACCTCTCCCGGCTGAGCTGTGTGCTGGAGGGAGCAGTAGGAAACACCAGATAAATGATTTCCAGGACACCTCCCTCATTCAGCCAGGCTCTGTGAGGCTCACCTGGCTCACCCCTGCTGTTGCTCTCTCACTAGGAGCAACCACCAGGCAGTTTGTGTCCCAGGGGAGTGTGTGGCCTCTGCCCTGTGGCACCAGGCTGTGCCCTCGCTGGGCTGCTCTTCTCCCACTCACCTCCCTTTAAATCTTCATAGATGTTTGGTTTTTTTCCTCACACATCAAAGAGGAAAAGAGAGAGAAATGTCAACAATTAATCTCAAGGTTGGTGCTGAAGTTCTGCTTTTCCATGGCAAATGTCAGAATCTGTATCCACCCCTACAAGAGATGAAATAAGGCTGATGAGCTTGCAGTGCAGGAGGTGTGGTTCTGTGCCTGACCCTGGAGGGACAGGGAAACAGGCAGTAGAGGAAATATTGAAACTAAACACTTACTTGCAGAGTGTCTTTGTTCTTTAACCACTCTTTGATAACAGGCTGTCTTGTTTCCCTGTGCTGAGCAAGCACAGCACTGGTTCAGGATGATGCTCAATGTTATGGTTAAAATTAAACTGTTTTTGCAGGAGTTCAAGTACAAGCAGAAGCACCATCCTGAATAACAACACACTGAAAGGGAGGGGAGGAGAAAGAGGAGTATGTTATGTAACCTATGTTACCTATGTTACATGAGTCAGAATCTCATTGAAGAGAATCTCTGTCCAGGCTTTTCCTTCTTTCTTGGCCTTGATTACCCCATTTGGTACCCAAATGCCACCCATTCAATCTAACAAGTTTTACAGGTGATGAGCATCTGTGGGCTTGCTTGGGGAGAGGCTTTCCAAAGCAAGCAGGAGGGATGCTTGGGCTCAGGCAGTGACCCCATCCCAGGCACACAGAGGACACACTCCCAGGGAGACCTTCCAGCCTTGTCATTGCCACAGGATCTTTCCTGCACAGTATCACAAGGCAACTTTCCCTCCTGCTGCATGTTGTGTATGTGTAAATGCTGAGCAAACTGGTAACTCTGAGGGACACAGTGCAGCACACAATGCACCAGGCTGTGAGAATAACCCCAAGATACCCCTCTGTGGTGGCAACAGTGATGTGGGCACCACACACTCCTGTGCCTGGGAAGTGAGTAAATATTTGTACAGTATTTAGAAGAAGTAAGGTAGGACTGAATTATTCATTCCAATTAGGTACTTTGCAAATGTTTCCCTTTTCATCTCATCTTAATTCATTTCTGAATGAGTTTGAATTTCATTTGATGCATTTCTTATAATTGACCAGATGCTGTTTGGGCACAGAGTTTCCAAACAGCCCGGGCTGTCTCACAGGCAGCTCTGTCTGACTCCTTCTCTCCCCACCCCCCTGCTGTTCTTGATTATTATTCCAGCTATATGGCTGGCCATATGTATTCTTTCTGCTTCCTAATTACTCTGAAAATTTTCCAGGGGAAAACTGAACCAGCATACTCCTGCTTGATTGAATTTTTTTGATAGAAGATCTGAGGATTACTTTGAATAGGAAAAAAAAAATAAAATCCATTCACCCGAGGAGCTGTGAGGAATGAACTGCAAGGGACCAAAACCAGACAGGGCTGCTTTACTGGGCAGAGTGACTCAGAGCTGCTCCTCTCTCTTCTTGTCCTCTCCTCTTGATTTTCACATGTTCAACCTTGTTAAACCAGATCATCACCAAGCTCTGGAAGGTGGAAGATCCCTGGGTTTCCAGGAGGTCTTGGATTTGCAGGGAAGTTTGTGGGTGGTGCTGGTGGGGAAGGCGCAGCCCCCGCTGCCAGGCAGGGTCAGGGTGAGGCGAGGCAGGGCTGGCCTCAGCTGCAGTGTCCTTGGAGCAGTTTCCCCTTCTCCATTAGCACGGGCAGCTCTGCTCCAGCAGCATCGAGTGCCACCAGCTGGACCCTGCTCTGGGTGTTCCCAGCCTTCCATGGGAATCTGCTGTAAGTCTGCAGTGAGGGCAGCTGCTTTGCTTGATGTTCATGATGCCAGCGTGGCAGGCACTTGCTTGGGACTGGAGAACTTTTAGCTGCTGACTATTCTTAGTTTCTATTCTTAGTTTCCTCTTCCAGCAGTAGAAAATAATGATCCATCAGCTCCAGTGGAGCACTGCTGATTTACACCTGCTGAGCACCCAGCCGCAGGTGTTTCGTTTATCCCACCATTAAAAAAAATAAATCATAGAATCACTCAAGTTTAGATTATGATAATGTGGTTTTTCTGATGGAGCATCTGGACAGCACATTTAGCAGAGTTTCTCCTCTCCTGCACAGTACCACGTACTGGCATTATTTTGTATCATGTGATGATTTTTAAAAATGTATTCAGCTTTCGCCTTCTATTATCTTGGATCATTAGCCAGCATCCTGTTATGCAATGTGATCAGTGAAGCTTGGTGCAGTACCTCACAATGTGATATCATTTCTCAAACAGAGCATGCAGTGGGGAAGAAATTAATTTCTCAAAGCTGCGGCATCATTACTGACACAGGGAAATCAGATGGCTTCCCTGGTTGTTTTAAAGGGTTTAAATGCTCAGGCTGAACACTGGACTGAGAACACTGGAGAGTTATTTAGTTGATCCATTTCCAGGACAAGAGGTCTATTTTCTTTTAGGACATGATTACCTTAGTGAATGAAACTTTGCTGTGCTCTCCTAGGTTTTCTTTTTGTTTGGAGCTTTGTTTGTGAACTCCAGTTTGTGAACTCTGGGACATACCCCAGAGACAAGGGAGATGAAGGCAAAGGGAAGAGCAGACCTCCACCCACAGGATCTCTGATAACCTCCTGCAAAACAATAATTAAATGAATGCCTCCAAGGCAGCTCCACTGTTCCTGGGCAGGGTGCAAGCTGGGGATCTGATTAGCCATGGATTCATCAGACAAGTCAGTGTGCTGCATTCATGGCACACGGTCCCAGAGCATCCCTCTGCACAGCACGAGCAAGAGCTGCAGCCCCCCCAGCCTGCCTGTTCTGCAGGGCACAACACTCTGCAGTCTGAGACAGTCTTTGTCCCAGGGGAGGATGAAAACAGTTGTGTCATTTTCTCCTGAACAAATGATAAACTGACCTTCCCCGGATAAGCCACTGGAAACAGAAGGAAAGTGCCACACTTTTTTGTTCAAATGCCTGGACCCCTTTTGTACATCCACAGTTCAGAAGTATGAATCACTCATGCAGAGGCATTCGTGCAGATAAAGTGCTGTGCAACTTTGAAAAATTACCTCCAGAAATATGGTTCAAATGATGCAAATCCAAGGGATGTGATATGGTGTTGAGAACTCATTAAAATTTTCGCTTCAAGAAGTTTCCTTAAAAATTGTTGCCTGCGCTGGAACCAGGCTCACAGTCTGAGCCTGGAAGCAAAATTAGTTTGTTTCTTCCTTGGGAATGGAGTAACCAAAGTTCATTTCAGATACTGCCTTTCACTTTTCCATCCCTGAATTGTTATGCACAAATAAATAAAGCAAATAAGATGTTTGTCCTTGCCCACCAGCCCAAAAGGTGTGAGAGGACATCAGTGTTTCTGCTCAAGCTGTGACCTGCTGTGCGTGCCAGCAGCTGCTGGAATTGTCTCTCAGGGGTGAAGAGGACACCTCCCCATCTGCTTTACATTTATTAGCCTTAACTTAAAATAACAGGCACACATTTTACAGCAGTGTAGCTGAAAAACTCATTTTTTTGCTAGGAAACACGTGAAGCAGGAATCCAGATAAGTGCCCTAATGTCATTACAGCCTCAAAACCTGAGCACAGAACAAAGACACTGACCCAGCCCATGGGAGGGTCCCTCAACCCCACATACCAAACAGACACAAGTAGCTCCCAGGGAGGTAACCACAGCAAATCCCTAATTCTTCTTCATCTAGCCAGGATCACAACAACCTGCTCTTTCCGCTCTGGGGGCAGCAGAGCCACAGGATTTCTGAGGCTCACTCATGGAAGGAGATGAAATGACCCCTAGGGCTCCCCATGTCACTGCTGGGCTGAGCCAGAGTGGCCAGGTCCTGGTGGTGTGGTTTCCTCAGACATGCTGGTCACACAGAGCCAGCAGAGTGACCCAGCAGGCAGCACAGCCCTGCTGCTGGCCATGGCTCCAGCTCTGACATCCTCCAGGGGCACAAGGCAGCTGCTCTACAACCACCCCACCCTCCAACTCTGTTAGCCAGTGAAACTTTCTCCAAGGGCCTCTGGATTTTAGTTTTTCCCCCTCATTTGTTCCCTGCTCCTTCAGGGACGCAGTATTTGTGGGATATGCCTGCACTGGGCAGCCCTGCACGCTCTGAGCACCAGCTTCTGCAATGAGTTCTGCCTTTCTAATGCACATATTAGGGATGCAAATTTTTGCAAATGAGAAATGTTCTCTAACATTATGTATACAGTTTATTTTTGTGGAGATCAGAGAATCTGGCAATGTTACACAGCGATGACATTATTCCAACTCTGAAAATTCAAAAACTCATTGAAATACTGTCAGTTGTGTATTTAGTTTTTCTGCTGCCAGTTGGTGAGAGGAAGAGCACAGATTACAGGCACATTCCAAATGTTTGTCTTTTCCCTACACTTTTTCAAAGGGAAGAAATGTGTATCAAAAGCAAGCAGGAGATTTCCCTTTTTTCTTCTAATATTCAAGGCCAACCAGACCTTCAGCTGCTTTAAGAAGAATTTGCAATGAAAGCAGCAAAGCACAAATTGCAGATATACCAAAATTTTGCCTTTCTTCCTCTGTCTCCCTGCTAATATTGGGCAAACTTTACAAATGGTGCAGTTACCAGATGTCTGAGCAATATGACATTACTGCTTTATGCTCCTGGCTGCCCAAAGCTGGGCTTGATGGACACATAACTTAGTGCTAGAAGGAGAGTGGTACCACCTGGGTCTTTAACTCATTTTTCTATAAAATGGAACCCATTTCTATTATGCTGTATAAAACCCCTGCAGCAGAGAGTGGCAGGGAAGGCAGGTATTCATCCTGCAGCTTTACAACAGAAGAAACCAGCACGGGAAGTTTAAATTGTGTGCCCAAGGCTACACAGAACAGGAGTGCCAAACTGTAGCTGGAAACCAGCAGCCCGTGGTCCCCTCCCTTCACTTTATGCTGCTGAAGAGTTGAAAGAGGCATTGCTGCCCCAGGCCAGGAAGGCTGGCTTTTCCCTGCCTGCAGCCTCTGTTAGAAATACTAATTTAAGTTTCAGTTATTCAGTTATTCTATTTACGAAGAGAAATACTAAAGGGAATGTTTGCAAGTGGTTTCCTGAAGCAGGCATACAAAGCAACAAAGACTTTACACTGGCATATTTCATGTCTGCATGAAGGGCCCAGGGAGTGGCCTAATGAAGGATGATAATTCATTTCCATTCCTTTGACTTATTTTTTCCTGTTTACCCATAAATCTGTTCTTTGTTTAACATAAAAAATAGAAACACTTAGGATGACAACCTCAGACATGAGAGATTGATGAGCTGATGGGGAGGAGGCTGAACATTTACTCCTTCATTCCCAGGGAGTAGCTCACTGAGGAACTTGAATCTCTTCTGCTTCTAATTAAAAGGGTTTGCAGATTGTTAAGGATTTTGGAGTGCAATGTTGTGTCTTGTTTGTGTGCACATCAAACCTACGAGTACCCTGTGAGTAGCTCAGTCTGTGGTGCAGTAGCTGGGAGGATTTGGAAGGAGCAAAGGTTCTGGCTTAGAGGTGAGATGCACAGGTATGAGGACACAGCATTGTCATCACACTGTGGAGGAGGTTTTTCATATTTACCCTTGGAGATTTGGTAAATCTCCAATAGTTTGGTTTACATGGGAGCATCCAGACTTCCTCTGCAGCTCTTGTATTGTGTGTGGTGGGTATTTAACACAGCAGAGAAAGGAATGATGAAACCTGGCTTGGGAGCATGTGGGAAGTTTCAGAGACTTTCTCCCTCAGTGAGCAGACTTTATTCATCTCTGCTGTGTCTGTGAAGGAAAGCAGCCACTGGAGGAAGGACACTCCCTTTGCCACTAAAACCAGCTTGGCTAATAAAAAGTTTGCAGAACCCAGTTCAGAATCAGGCAGATGTTAACAGATTAAATCCTACTGGTATCATCAGTAAAAACTCCATTGATTTCAGAGGTCTTAGGCTTCTTGACCAGGGCTGGAATTCAACAAAATCAATTGAAAGTATGTCCTTTTTTGATGCTGTGCTGCACTTTGTTTATAAGCAGACTACACAGGTGAAATGTTTGTCAAGTCCCTGAAATTCATGACAAAATTCCTGTGACATGAAGTGATGTGGACTTGGGCATCACCCACATCCAATGTTACCTTTTTTCTCTCTTAAGCCTTCCTTCTCTTCCTATGAAACTTGTAAACAGTGTTGCTCTAGGAAAGAGTGAAAGGAATTTGCCAAGAGCCTTTTCTGTGTTCAAAATTCACAGATGGTCAAAGAAATAACCTCTGCCAGAAGGATGCACTAGAACAGCTTTGAAAACCAGGCCCTGTGTATCCCATCTTCTGAGTTCATGAGCTTATTAAGCTTTTAAAACCAATTCTGTAATTCCCTTTAATTCCAATAACCTTTGCATGGACTGCTGACACTTCTATTGAAACTGCCAGATGCAGTTAACAGGAGTTGCCACTCAGTTTTACATGTGCAGGTGCTGCTGTTGTGAGCAGCTTTGTGCAATTAATTCAGCTGTCACAGGGACTTTGGAAGCCTGTTGTGGATCAGATTGTATCTGTCTATTTTAGGGCTGATCAAGAATCCTTCCCAACCAAAGGTAATCCCTAGATGGACCACTTAGCCATTAAATCCCACCCCACTTCCAAGCACAGGGGCTGCTCCCTTTCTTCCCCAACACTGGCCAGAGCAACCAGGTTGAGGGAAGGACAGCAGCTGCTCCAGGGGCTGGAGGAATTTCCTTTCCTAGTCAGTGGCTGTGGTAAAATTGACCCAGGGCAGAAAGATTCAGCCTGCTTGGGGTTTATCTAAACTTTACAACACATAATTATTGAGCTCTGAATTCATCTCACCCAACATGAAGCCTCTGCAGATCCTGCTCGAAGAGAGACAACCAGGTATGCAGAAATGCCACTGGGTACACCTACCTGGCCAGTCAGACTACAAAATCTCAGCATCTACCCTGTGCCAAGTACCCCAAACCTCTCTGCAGTAAATCTTCAGAGCCACTTTGACTTGCCTGAAGTTTCTGCTGCTTTGTGTCCCTCTGTTTCAGAGGCAGATTGTGAGCCTGTTTAACTCTGCCAAACCCCCTTGGCCTGGCTGCCTGCATCCAAGTAATGTCCTGCTCCGTGGCAGTTTTAGATGGAGATTGTTGCCCAAATGCTCTTACACCCTGATAAATTCCCAGACTGATACATCTTATCCTCTGCCAATATCAATAAGGATCTTGTAGAATATCAATTGTAGAATATTGTGAAGCAGTGCTTCCCACCACGGGACAATACCAGATAAAAGCCAAGTTATTATTATCATCACTGTCTCTGGAGTTAAGCCTTGCTCCACTTTTTAAAGCCTCAGATAATTAGGTGGGGAGATAAAAATATGTAATGGGAAAGAGAGACTGTGGGTCTTAAGCAAACACCTAGCTGGAACAGGAAAGGTGGCTCCAAAACTCTGTCACTGACCTTGAATTACTCTCTGCTGCTCAGTGTGGGGGTGACTCATCCTCTCCATGATCCCTTAGGATCATCTTCTCCTTGCAGCCCATCAGGGGTCAAGTTTCCACTGAGACCCCTGGATGTGATGGCACTGGCTGTCACCAGGGCTGAAAGCATGGAGGGCCGACCACCTTAAGCTCCTAGCTTTTATTAATCTCCTGTCATTAATTGCAAGGGAATTTCTTCTGCTGCAATACACTTATCCAATACCATTAACTCTCCAGACATGAACTGTTTCAGAGCAAAGAAGACTCAGGGGTCCCATGGCCACCATGAGAATGTACTTCTAAAGTGAATAAATATGTTAACCCTTCCACAGCCCATCTTTTAAATGTGTGTCACTTGGAATTTCTCACTGAGGCCAGTGTTATTTTAGCTCTGCAGTGCAACATGAACAAGAAAAACCATCTCGAAGAGCAAGTCATCATGAGTGGGGCAGCCCTGTAAGATTATGGGCTCCTTATGTATTTGAGAAATTAGGGAGTATTCTTGCTTTGTCTTAACAAGCCATGGTCAGACCTGGGCTCCAAGTTTGCTTTCAGTACCAGCCTACTCTGTGACCTTGGGTTAAACACCTCTGCCTCCACTTCTTCCATTTGAGGATGATGGTGGGGGTGATACAGATCTCCCTCATTAAGTCCCCCATAAATTCAAGTATCTTTACATTATTTTCTGAAACCAACCTCCTCCTGGATTCTGAGCTGGCTGTGACCCAGTTCTCAGTGGTCCCACACCAGCTCTGACCAGTGAGGACCCAGTCCTGCTGGTGCCTCCAGAAGGCAGATCCCCCCCTCAGGGTGATGCTGAGCAGAACTGACAGGTGGGTGGGTGATGCTGCCCCTGTGCTGCAGCCAGGGGTGGTTTGTGCATCTCTCCTCCTCTTAATAATTGTAGAATATTGTGAAACAAAGTGAGATTTCTCACCTAATGTCTGTACTTCATTGAAGCGTGTTTAGACAGATGGTTGATAGAAGAGGGGTGAGTCCTCCTACCCTTCAATCTGAGATTCACCAGCATAACTTAAACAATGACTCTTATTCCTCAGTGAAACATTGGAAAACCATGAGCAATGAAACCCTGGAATAACATTTAGTCAGGCACAGCATGAGTAAGGCAGCAAAGCAGCAGAATCAGCATCTTTTCCTTTGTTTCTCTTACAAACTCTCGTGTCAACAGTCTCAGCAGTTGTTCTTTGGAGGGCATTTATACTGTTGCACATTGCATTACACTGTTATTTATTCTTTCCTGGCATTGTGAGAGGAAAGCAGAACAGCAGACAAGGCTTCTGGAATTAACACATCCAAGAGAGCAATTCAGGGAGTGAATATTAAAGCAGGTGAGCTGTGCAACACATCATCTCCCTGAAACTGTAGATTTTTGTGTTGAAGTAACAGTGCTGCTGCCTGCATGGAGCTCATCCACTGGCAATAACGTGGTGCTGGTGGCAGGTTAATTTGAGGATGGTCTCCCTGTCTGTCTACCCTGTGAAATTAAGAACAGAATCAAGACCAGCTTTATGAACACTGACCACTGGCTGTGTTGGCACAGGCATACCACACACAGCCACAGTGAAAGCTTTCAGCTTGCATTCCCATCACTTATCCTGTCAGGTATGGCATCCACCTTCTTCATTAATTAAGTTATGTTTACACATGTTTGGCCTCCAGCACTGGCTTTCACATGAGCACAGCAAAGTTTGGAGGTTCCTCCTCTAGAAATCTTTGTTCTATTTTCCACAACTATGCAACACAGACCATACTGGTTTTGTCAGCTCCCATCTGGCCCAGTACTGCCCAGCTTGTCCCTGTTTGGTTGACAAATTAGGCAATTTCTTTCCTTCTCCCAGCAAAGCTTCAGTGGCTGCCACCACACAGCCAAGCCCTGCTACTCTTGGTCACAAAAGCATGAGAAGCATCTCCCTGGAGCCCATCTCCCACACCAGTGCTGTGGGATGCTGGGAATCACAGTCCTCTGTTCACTTCACTCAGGGTCTGTGATTTTGTACAAGTCACTTGTCTTCCCTCATGCTCTCTTCTCTCCCAAGGGAGATCCTTGGGAGAAGCTGAAGTGCATTACCCTCAATTATTTTTCACTACTCATTTTTCCCCTGTGATGGACTCTTTGGACACAGGTACAGAGTCAAGCCCAAGGCCAGAAAACTGCCATTATTTCAGACCCAAATCAGTGTCCCTGCAGGCTGGCACCCAACCTGACAGGACACATGCATGACCTACAGCAATGACAACATCCACATGAGTGGGCTGTCAGTTTAAAGAAAAATTTGCAAATCTTTACAGGTTTCCAACACCCTGCTGACCTCAAAGTGCTCCTCTTCTCCTCAGACCTGTGACTAACACACATTTACCCACAAAGTGCTATTCTCCAGGTGAAATAAGATCCCGATGAGAAGCAGTTGGCTCCAAATCAACTGAGAGAAGAGCAACAGCAATTGGTGAGCAGCTGGGACCATGGCAAAATAATGGAAAAAACCCAGTTACCTCACCCTGTGCTCACAGCATCTCTGCTGTTCAAGAAGATGGATGGTCTTGGGGTCATAGAAGCCTCATCTGCTATGGTAACAGCCATTGCCAAAAACAAGTGCTGATTGCTGAGTGAATTTCCACAGGCTCCTTTTGTGCCAACTCCCTGAAAACAAACCACACCATAAATTCATGGATAGGAGTGCTCAGTGAGTATGGAATTTGGGCTCTCTGTACTGTGGGGTGCGTCCTTATCCTGCCACCCAGACCTCTGATGAGAGGTTGTGGAGTGAAAATAACCATCTCCCCCTACCTGGTAATGGTTCTCCCTGCAAGAAGCAGAGGTTGAGCTCCTTCCCACAGGCAGCAGATGGCCCAGCTGAGCTGGGGGAAGGTGTGCTGGACCAGCTGCTGGCTCTGCCCTCCCAGGACAGGGAGGCAGATTGAGATGTCAAGGGCACATCTCTGGTTGTTCCTGAGGCAGCCCAATGGGTTCCCCTCTTTTGTTGTCCACCCAGCAGTCATTTCTACATAGTAATGACTTTTGGAAACATGAAAGATGCTTTATAGCTTTGATGTCATTCTCAATCTCAGATTTATTGGCCAGGCAAAGCTTATGAACTGCCCATGCAAAATACAAAATGAGCCTCCTGTGACAAGAACAGTGTGAGCAGACCAAGGGGGTGTGTACAAGACTTATAATAACCAAAGCAGGAAGTTTTAAATGCAAAGAGAAGCAAAAGGTAAATTCAGCAAATAACTGTCAATTAATTTTCCTAAGGATGACTTTAATCACCCCAGAAAGTTAAGGTAACATCAAAAAAATTTATGAGCACATGAAGACAAATATCAGAACTTCTGCTCCCTTTTAGTGCCCTGTTGCTGGGTTTAGGACAGTAAAGGCATTCAGAAAGTGCAGCTGATCCACTGTGTAACATCACAGCTGCTGACTTGTACTGGCTGGGAAAGCATATTCTGTCCTCTTGTGTTCTGCTCAGCTCACATTTCCTGGCACAGGTAATTCATATCCTGACTCTGCACCCTACAGCAGCAGCATGAGCAGCAGAAGGGGAAGATTTTATTTATTTATTTATTTACTTATTTATTTAGATGAAATTTTTCTTGCCTGCTTCATGAAATCAAAAGACTGGAAAGAACCTCAGCAGCTCAGCAATTTCCTCTCTCTAGTCCTTTCCCCCACAAAAGCTCAGTCATGGCTATGGCACTTTTGATAAATATTTATCCAGACTCTGCTTGGAGGCCTCCAGCTGTGGAATCCCTACAGCCTCCCCAAGAAACCCTCATCCTTGCCATTAGAAGGTTTTACTCTCATTTAGTCTGGATTTTCCTTGCTGAAGTTTAAGCCATTACTTTATCTGGACAGAAGGAAAGATTATTTTCTTCCTCTTCACAGCAACCTTTATAAGTCTCTCACGTTAAGTAGAAGGTCAGGGGGGCAAGGCAAAGGCAGGAGGTTGAAGCAGAGGCTGAAGCAGAGGCTGAAGCTGTTTCTGCCCCTTTGGGCAGTTCTCCTCATTGAAGGTAATTAAGTGTGAAGAGGTGCTTTCTCCCAGTGCAAGAGGCATGTTGCTGACATGCAAGTAGGCTTTGTGCCATCTGAGCAGATGCATATGTTTGTAGGCAAGGAAAAGCCATGCCTGGGCATCAGGCATGAAAGAGGAATTGAAATTTAAACAGAAACAATCAGGCTGTTTCTAGTATCATAGTTGTGCCATAGATCAGCAGAAATTTATGTGGGTACAGGATCTTACCAAACCATGATGTTTCATTTTTTTCCCCTTCTCCATCATTCATCTCTTTGAGATCAGAATTCTGGAAGTTGCTACCAGCACTCAAACACCAGAGCTGGAGATGCAGCATTGAGTGGCACCAATATTGCTGCAGCAAGTGGGAGATGCCCATCTCCAGGACTACCAGGCAGTGACAAATCACCCAAGACCTAAGTCACAGCTGGCAAGAATCCCTGGAGCCCATCTCAAGTGCATGGCTCTGCATGGCTGCCATTCTCAGGAACATGACAGGAGTCTCCAACTATAATCAGGTCTGTCCAGCCTTCCCTGCTCCCAGGAGCAACAGCCCAGTCTAGTTCCAAGAGCTGTGTGGAGATAGCAGGAACCAAAGAGGCAGCAGGTGGTTCCAGCTGACTTCATCACATCCTTCCCCAAAATAATCTGCTGGACAGCTGTGAGGAGGAGAATCTCATCTGGCTGCAAATCAACATAAGCAGGGGAGATGGGATGTGGAGTCAGGCAGAGAGGCTGTCATGGATTATTTATGGTTCTCAGTGGATGGACAACTTTCCTAAGTAAATAACCCTGCAGCCAGAGCTTTTTTTGCTACTTCAAGAGCAACAAAGCACATCTGGTCTTGCTTCTCAGGCTGGTAAGTACTGAATTGCCAGGGAGATTGTGTCCTTGATGCTAAGAGGACTTTTTATCTCATTTTGGAGTATATACCAATGTAATCAAGAGCCTACACTGGGGAAAGAGAGTTTGTCTCTGCCAGACCCTGGCATATTACAAGGCTTAGAGGATGCTTTTCTCTGCAGGGCTTTGCAAGAAGGGAATTTCTGTCTATCTTAGCCTGAAAGCTGCATGTCTGTGCCAGACCAGGGCTACAGAGAGCAGAGAGCAGTTCTGATTGAAATGTTTTTACCTAATGTCACACACAACAGCTTTTCCTTTTGTCATCCCATATTTCTG
This sequence comes from Urocynchramus pylzowi, assembly GCA_013397555.1. NCBI lineage: Eukaryota > Metazoa > Chordata > Aves > Passeriformes > Fringillidae > Urocynchramus > Urocynchramus pylzowi. Next base: position 164,376 of record VZRH01001029.1, on the reverse strand, counting down.
AGGTGGTCACCCCCCTTTGGTGTTTTCCTAGCAAAAGTCTCTTCACAGAATGGATCTTTAGCCTGAATGACTCCTGAAAATAATCCTTATTCCTAATTGCAGGAAGAGATAAAGGAGATTTTGAGTTTCAAAATCACTCCCAAGGGCCACAGCCAAAGTACTGAGGCTTCCCAGAGTTTGGTTTGTGGGCTGGATGCAGCACCCAGCAATTATCTGCTGTGTTGAATAAGCTGTTCCTATCACATAACATTTCTGTGCATTAAGCTGATCTATGTTGACATAAGTGGGATATTGGGGAGTGTGTACTGGGCCTCCTGATACTTTGCACAAAGCAGACATGGGTAATTGAAAAAGATGTTCCCCACCACAAAGCACTGCAGGCCACCTCATCATCCCTCTCTTTCTGCTCCTCCTGCATGGCTAAATGGAAAGTGAGTGCACTGCTTGCCTCCTGCTGCTCCTCCCACTGTCTCTCTTTCATGCCACTGGCAGCAAAGCTCACTGGTGATGGAAGGTCAAGTGGGAGATGTGCATTTTGCCTCTGCCATCAAACCATGTCACAGTGGCTGGGACCTGGGTGGTCAAACAGGGCAAGCCTGTTCTCTGATAAAACCCAGGTGAAGACCACCAGGAATCACATCTTGCTCCTCAAGGCAGCTTCGCTTCCTTCTGGCTTCTGAGTGTTTCTGCTTTTGCATTTAGACTGAACAGTTCTCATTGCACACCAAGCCAGGTGAGAAAACAATCCCAAAAATCACAGCCAGAGGTCAGGGATGCAGGACAAGGGCTAGGACTCCCATGGGGTAGACTCCAGTCCACTGGACCATCATGCACAGCCACTTACTCCCATCCTCTGCTCAGTGCCCAGAGTAACTGTGCTAAAAGAAAGGGAGAGGAAAGCAGAAACACAGAGTCCAGCACCAGGCTGCTCCCTCCAGGCACAGGGATAACAGGGGAGCAGCTGTGCTGCTTACACCAGGGTTTCCCAGGGATGCTGTGAAGTTGGTACCATTTAAGTGCCACCAGCCCAGCCCTGGCCCTGCCTGGCCCCTGTCAGTCCCCAGCCTGGGCTCAGGGGAGCTGCAGCTCTCTTCCAAGACAGTTCTGTGCTGCATATCTTGACTGGAAGGTATGATTAACTCTGAATGTCAAAATGTACTTAGGGGTTGAGGAATAAACTCAGGGGAGATGAATGTAGTGAGACATGCTATTATTTAAAAATACCCAGAATGATTTATGCACCTTCTGCAGCCCTCATGCACCCCCTCACTAATGCTTATGCATTTATGGACTTTAGTTTTCAGCTGGCAGTGAGGTGTTTCTGCCTTGAGGAGCAGGAAAAAAGGTTCCTGACATTGAACTGAAGCTCATAACCCACTATAAACCCAGCACTGTATGTTCCTGGCCTCCTTCCACACTTCAGGAACTCGGAAGCACCCAGCAAAATGATCAGGCCACAGGTTTACAGCAGTCAGGAGGAAATATTTTTCTCCTGCCATGCATATTGAATGACTTTATGCCATGGGATTATGGAGACTAAAAGAGAAATAAATTCATGGACGGCTTAGACAAATATTTAGAAGACAGAACCAAGTAATAGCTATTAAATGAGATGATCAAGGTGAAATCACCAAATTCTGGTGGCAAGAAGAGGCAGAGGAGCTGGATGCTTGGGGAAATGCTGCTCTGCCTGTTCCCCAGCTCATACCCTTGTTTAAGCACCTTGTTTAAGGCATGAGCTGGAGATGGAAGGATGGCTGCTCTGATTCAAAATGGGTACTATTGGAGTTCCTCCCCAGCCTGGTCACCTTCCCCCAGGAGGACCATCTAGCCAGGACCAGCAGTCCTGACTGTGACACAGCCCAAACCTGGTGCTGGAACTGCAGTGGGGTCACCTGGCATCAGAGCCAGGGTGTGCATCACTACCAGCAAGAGTCTCTTCAGCAGCAGTGAGCCTAAACTCTGTGAGGGAAATAAATGATAGCATTCATTTTGGGGGGTTATAAAACCAGTTCATTCTGCAGATATAAACATTATAAAATAAAGTGTAAAATAAATCATTAAAAATGGGAACACGGCAGGAGAAGAAAAGGAGTAAGGAGAAAGGAAAGGAGAGGTAATGAATCTGGAAGGACAGATAAGGAGCTGAAAGATGAAAGAGGAAAATAAAATCAGAAAACAGACCTGCAGTGAAAGGAGAGTGTCACAGAAATAGACATTTGAGGGGCAAGTTCATTTGGTGACTAAAGTCAGTGAGATTTAATGTTACCTGCAGATTTACAGCTGAAACTTTCAAGGAAGTAAACTTCTGAGTGGTTACAATGTCATCTAACCTTCCAGAAACATCACCAAGTGCTTAATGAACACATACACACATAATATGTAATTTTACTGAGGCATACATGCACACACTATTTTAATATGTACACATACACATAATTTTTTAGGACTCCAGAAGGAAAAAAAAAGAAGCTTTTTGTGAAAAGTATCAATGTTTGCTGTTGTCAGAGAGGGAAAGCTACATGCATTTCATCTGCTGTTATTTCCCAGCCATGCCGGAGGTATATCACCAACAAAATGTTACTCAACAAAGCCTGGGAATGTGACAACTGAGTGAAAGCTCTGCAGAAACAGACTGAACGATTTGTAAATTAATCTGAAATGAGACAAGTATGTCAAACATACCCATGCAAAAGCACAACAAATTTTGAAATTCAATGCTATGTCACCAGTGATGGCAGTTTCTTGAGAGGCACAGCCCTGGGGGGAATGTTCCAAAGCTCCAGTTCCCTGCACACAGCTCCTGCATGCACCTGGGCTGGAGCTTGGGGTACAGAGAGTAAATTCTTGTGCTCACACGCTCTGTAAGAGCATAAGCCATTGCTTTATAGCAGCAAGGCTTTCTCTGACCTTTAGAAATTGCACATCAGAAAATGGCACCTCATTATGCAGCTGCAAGAAGTTGGAGTAAATGGGCTTTTTCCACTGTAAAAAAAAAAAAAAAAAAAAAAAAAAAAAAAAAAAAAAAAAAACCCACAAAACAAACAAACAAATCCAAACCTGTCCTACAGCCAAGATGCATTTGGGTCCTTTCCTCAGTACAAATCCTTCTCTGTGGAGTAATAGAGCTCAGTGAATAAAACCTGCCCCTCCTTCCTAATTCACTCCAAAGTGGAGATGATTAAAATGAACCATTTATCTTGGTCCCCTCTGCACAGGGCCGACTGCTCCGAGCTGTGAGGAGAAGGTGTAGTATTGCTTAGCAAGGAAATTCCAACAAGGACATGGCACAGTTTCTTAGGACCAAATCCAATTAAAACATTTCCATTTTCATCTCCTGACCACCCAAAGTAAAGCAGAGAGCATCTAGCTCTGGAGCACTTCAAAGCACTGTTTAATTGTATGAATATTTTAAACGTAACACAAGAGAGACAGATCCTCTGCTGCTTTCAATTAGCACAGCTTCACAAAGTCAGGGAGATGCACACCAGTGAGGAGACTGGCCCCAAATGGGGTTTAAGAAAAAAAATCCATTGAAAAGCACAATAGCACAGTACTAAAATTCAGCTTTTGCAGAACATTTAAATATTTCTAGTGTTGCTCCTCCGAGTGATGCTCTATGTAGTGCTAAAATTTACAGATATCTGATTTTAGCCATCATCCCTACCTGGCAGGGCTAACCTTGCTTGTAGCTGGTGAGGGTGCAGCCTAAACACCTCCTGAGTCCTGCAGAGCTGAATGTCACTGTGTCCTGCCTTAGAATCCCTGGCTGTAAGGGAAGCTGCATCCCCACTGACATGAGATTAACCACTTTGGAAAGTCTTAATTCTCCAGGCTTTAGCAGGAAAAAGAATTCAAATACCACTTGAAATGTGGTACAGAGTGCTGGGTGTTGGAAGGCAGCCTTGTCTGCAGCATGTCATGTATTGCTCTGGGGCTCTGCACAGTGTTTCTGGTACAGCAGCTCTTGGAGTTGTCTCATTCAGGGGAAAAAATACACCCTGAAAAGAGCCTTCTGCTGCAGAGTCCAGTTCAGAACACCCTGAGTCTGAAAGGGCCAAGGAAATTATGAATAAAATACTTGTGTTTCCTTTTATGTGGAACAGGGCAGAATTTCAGGATCTCAACAGGAGAAGCTGCAATTTACAGGAAAATATTCCTGGTGGAGCTTGAGACGTACATCCCCGCAAGAGACCTATTTTAGATGGTTACACCCCCCACAGACAGAGTCCAATTATCTGGGGTTTTCAAGCCATTTCTGTAGAACCCTGTTAAATTTTTATAGAATCCTCAAAATTCCCACTCTGGTGGATCCTCCGAGGTTTTGTCGTTAAGGCAATTCCTGGAAGAGCGCTCTGTGTTAGAGGGAGGAAGAAATAAAGTACGAGTTGCATCCCCAAAGAGCCAAGATACACACAGAGCATATTCACAGGGGCTACAACAAGCAACCCAAAATTGTAAAAGCTGATGGCACATCCCTAAGTTGCTCTTTAGAGAACTTTGCAAAGTCTTGTGCTTGTATCAGTGATAATGAAAGCGATTAGCACAGTACGATTAAACTCCCCATAGGACTTTTTTTTTTTTTTTATTTTAAATTAAAGGTTGGAAGTTAGATTTATCCTCTTCTATAATGACTTTTGGATTATACCGTCTGAACTGCACAGTTTTAACTTGTATAAAAATATTAACCCATGAGAGAATTCACAGAGGTTGAAGGTGTTATAAAGTTATAGAATCCCATCTAAAAACTTTCCTTCACCACCTTTTTCTTTTTCCTTTATAGGTCTTTAAAGTAATTCATAAATCCTCATTTTTTGTGTGTTTTAACCTCAAGATATTCAAAGCAATATCAAGTGCAACTGGTCCCTGCTCAGCTCCCCCAGCCTCAGAAAAATGCCTTGGAGTTAATCTGAGAAGGGAAGGAAGAGAACCTTGTATTTTAAACAAACAAGAAAAACAATAAAACCAAAACCCACACACAACCACCTCAACTCTGAGTAACAGCTTTCTCAAGAGAAAAATGAAAATCATCCCCCTGGCACTGGTCACTTCCCTGCATGGGAAAGAGCTGGAGCTGGACATGGACTGTGAGGTCCCCACGGTGCACGGTGGAAGGGGCTCTTAGGTTGGGCTTGGCAGCTCCCAGCCCTCATCCTGCCAGCCTGAAACTCTCACAGCTCAGACCTCTAGGACAAATCCTGCTCCAGCATCAGGCTGACAGCCCCTGAAAGTCTACAGGATCCCCACAGGGCACTTTGCTCCCACAGAAAACAGTTTTCCACCCCCACAGCCTTGCTGCCTGCTCCAAGAGCTGCAGTGTCTGGATGCTGGAGGGCTCCACCACATCCATCTTTCCAACAGTTTCACATGTCACTGACAGAGTAGCCTATTTAGTTTCAAGGCCTCTGAAGAATTAGCCTGTGCCAGACCCACAGTGCTAAACAGACTCTCTGAAAGTTAATGGGTGACAAACTGCATATATTAAGTGCTCGGAAAATTGATCTGATGTCAGGTGAAGGAAATTTTTCCACAGATCCTGTCTTTGGGCAAACAGCTAGAAGAAAGGACCACAGACATCTCCCATTTTCTGTGTGAGGGATCTTCTCAATCCCCTTACTAGCTGGGCTCCCCTGCAGCAGTGTCCCAGGGATTCCTGCTGCCATCAGGCCAAAAGCAGAGCCCCAGAATGAGGCTGCAGAGCTCAGCAACTGCATCCCACAGATACACACCCAGTAAGCCCATGTTTCTTCCCATCCCAGGCTAATTTTCCATGTATTGATATTCCAAGAAAAATACATTTGGTGGGTTTGTACCCTGATCTAAACATTTTTAGTGTTCAGATATTTTTTAATTTTAATTTTTCATTTTTTTCAGATAATTTTTAGTGTTCACATCAATGTCAAATTTCTGACAAATTTCAGGAACAAGTGAACTTTTAAAAATAAAGTAAAACTAAATTCCACTGGCCAAAGCTTCTCACCTATATTTTCTATTAAGATCTGATCTACTTACCTGCCCATTGAATTCTAAAGTACAGAGATAAGATCCAGTATTTGCTACTCAAGACAGTGAGAATTCTGTGTCTCATGCTGAATCAATTCTGTCTCTGAGTTTGAAAACAAGTGATTTACGCTTTAAATATTTGTGGAACATTTTGCTAGTATGAATTGTCTTTAGACATCACACTTTCATAATACCTTTTTTGAGAGTTCAGGTTTTCTTTACTGTTAGTCATCAAATCTGCCATTTTCTACTCTCTTGACTTCCACTGTGCAATGCCTCTCCTAGGAGGCAATTATAGATGCTTTTTTAGTATTCTTAAATGTTATCATATGCCTCTGAAAAACAGTTGTCAGATCTCTTACAAAAATCCAAGGGATTGTTGTTTTGCTTGGAGTGCCTTTGCTTACAATAAATCAGATAAACAAGACTAACTAAGTGCAGCTTAACTCTTCCCACTGTGACTTGAGACTTTCCTGAACTACACGTGCTGCACTTTTCAAGCTGTGCCAGCTATTTTTACCCATTAACTGAAAATGAATTAGGGAAGAAGCACTCCATAATGTACTTTTTTTTTTTTCCCCTCAAATCAGCATGAGGGATGAGCAGGGTGCCTGGCAGTTGTCTCAGCACATACCTCTTCCCTTGTTAGACCAACAAAAGGGATTGACAGCCCACAGCAGTGAGTGGGGACACTTTGGGTGCTTGAATTCAAAGTGCTGCCCTCAATAAACACACCAAGTTCCTTTGTGCCCTGTGTTTTGCCCCTGCTTTCGTTGCAGGCTGCTGGAATCCTGGCAGGAGGCTCAGAGCCCTCCTCCCATCTGGGAGGCTCCTCCTGGGCAGTGTCCCTGTGTCCCCCCAGCCCTGTGCCATGGGGATGACCACCAGCAATCCCAAGACACCTTCAACTGAGTGCACCACAGCTACTGAAAATTCACACCAGAGATCTCTGTGTCACCCAAAAAGGGTGCTGGGAGAGGGGGGGTTGATCCCCTCAGGCACACAGGGACTTGTCCCCTGGTCTTTGCCATCCCCAGCTGAGGTTCCCATCACAGCAGTGAGCAAAACCAAGAGGAGCACCTCTGCCTCCTCCCTCAGCACCAGCCAGCTCCTCCAGGATCTGGGATGGGAAGGAGAGGGAAGGAGAACCCAAACAGAGCAAGATAAGACTAGGATCTTAAGGCACCAGCAAGCAAAAAGGATGCAGAAACATCTCTCTCCAGCATTTCCTATTGGATCACCCAGGCAAGTCTCTGGCAGGCTGCAGACAATCCTCAAGGGAATCTCTCCTCATCCATCCTCATTCAGGGATAACAGGAGCTTCACAGAGCACCAAGGATCCCAGCTTGTCGACAACAGCCTTATTAACCCAGCAATTAAATTTGACCAGCCCTTTACCAAGAAACCACTTGCACACAATGCTTGGGGTATTCAACATTCCCTGATCACTGCATAGCTCAATTAACTTGTACCACTCATTTCCTGAGTTTATAAAAAACAATAAATAAATCAATATACAGCTATCACTTCTCATCTGAGAAAATGAGCAGCATCATCCCTGCATTTAGTGTTCTGAGATGGAAAAGAGCAGAGAAACAGATCATAGAGAAGGTGCCATAAACATCAAAACAAAGAAAAGAGAGTAGAAATAAAGTAAAAATACTTATCAGCAAGAGACTCATCTCTTGAAAGGGACCTGGATCTCATCCTGCCCCTTTCAGAGCATGGAGCTCAGACAGAGGATACACAAACACCTCTCCAGAGAAGCACTGCCCCTTCACACACACAAGAACGTGCATTTGTAAGGAGACAGATGTACAAAACTTAGAGCTACTGCTTTCCAAACAAGCCACTCTCATTGAAATTCCTGATGGATTTGTGTTCCCAGGTATTCTCTCAAAAAAAACATGTCACTGTCAGCAGGGGAGTGACTGGGAGGAGAATGCACAATCTATATCCTACATCAGAAGGAACTCAGAAAACGAGCTGGCCAAGGAACAGCACAAGAGAAATGGGGCATGTGATGAAAACACATAAATCTGTCCTCCAGCAACCTTGATGCCACAGTTTCCTGACACCCTCTCAGAGGGCTGGACCTCTTGTTTCCAATTCTTTTTCATGAGTAATTCAAATTCCTGAAGTGGACTGAAAACTTCAGCCAAACTTGTATCACCACATACAGTCTCAAATACTGGTAGGACCTCTGCAGTGAGAATCCCCATGCCAACTGGTGTGTCCATGGGTGATCTCTGGCCCTGAAGCTCAGCTCAGAGATGCTCAGGTGATTCAAAAACCAGTAAGTCAGCACACAGGAAATCTCTCTTTTAACCCCTCTGACCAATGACACTTGGAGCAGTAATTTTAGGACTGAGCAATCCAAATGGCAGACCCAGTTTCAGCAGATCTGAGCCACCAGCAGGTCTCTCCTCAACTTTCCAAGGTCACAGCCCTGTGACATCTCCTGTGCTCAGGTGGAAGGTGCTGTAGACCCCCAGGGCTGCTCTGAGCTGATGTCTGAGGGGCCCCCAGCCCACATCCCACCCCCAAGGTGGCACACAGCCCCTCCATCCTCCTGTGACTTGCCAGCATGGATAGGAACCACCACTCACCTCCTAAACTGCCTGGCCCCAAGAATGAAAAATAAGGATGAGAACAGAGCAACAGCAACTTTTCAATGTACTTTTCCAATGTGAAACCCACCAGCTCATTGAAAACCATCAGAGAAACTTGCAGCAGCTGCAAAGTCTGTTCCTTCAGGCCCAGTAACCCACTGAAAAGGTTAACTCAGAAAAACTCACTGTCCTAAATAAGCTTGCAAGGCTTTTCCTGTGATCCTTGTCTCTCACCTGGGATATTTCCTACTAATTGCTTCATAACAGCTCAGCCACCAGTGCTGTAATGGGAGCCATGTTTCTATAAATGCTCTGAGCTGAGCCTGGCCACAGAGAAGCTCACTGAGAACAGGAGTTAAACCAGCTGTTCATTTGACCTATGTATTTTTTTTTTTTTAAATGCAATTGTAAATCTTATCTCTTCTACACATATGGCTCCTCTACAGAAAATGCTTTTTCTGCTAAGAGACCCCCCAGGGGCATAGCATTAGCTGCAAGCAAGCAATGCAAATACTGAAATTCTTTATCACCATACAGAATAGAAATGCAAAAGCAATATTTGACACAGACCTATTTTTAAAATTATTTATTAAAAAAAACACACACAAAAAACAAACAAACAAACAAAAAAACCAACCCAGATGACCAAAGTCTTCTGTAGGTTCATCCAAATAACAAACAGTACAATTTAAAAAGCAAACTGCTGAATTCTTCCAGCGAGACACAGTATTTAAAAACTTAATTCCCTTTACTGTGACTCCTCAGATGACCTGCACCCATAAGTAAGCCAGGCAGAAATCAAGGACAGGGGAGAACTGAGGCAGGTTTGCTATGGAAAACTGCAGGCAGGAGGCTTCTGGAGAATAAACATCCTGCAGTGTTACTTGCACAGAAACAAGTTTTCAAGGAAAAGTTGAGGCTACTCATGCAGCCTTTCCCCAGGAGACTAAATTATTGCACTGCTTGGGAAAAAATAGATCAAGTTTAGTGCAAGCTAAGGAACTCCACGGAGCAGTTTGGAGCAGGAAGCAATTACTGCTCTGATGTGGACTGCTGGAAGCCAAGGCAGGGACAGGGACACGGGATACAAGAGCTGGGTCATGTCAAAAGCACCATAGATATTCAACACTTTCCTCTGGGCAGCTGTTCAAGACACCACCTCAACACTTCTGAGAATTATTTTGTTGGGTTTTGGGCTGCCATGTGAATTTCCAATAGGTTTTTCATGGTAAGTTTCTGAGTTCATATAGATGATGATTTGATTGAACCCATAAACTCAGCTGAAACTGCTGAGCTTCATCCAATTATGAGGTAAACCAAAGTAAAATCCAAGCAATGTCTGGGCAGCTGAGTCAAAGGTTAACATTTACAGGAGCAAACCTGAGGTAGTTTCCTGCATTTTCAGGTTTCTGAGAGATAGGTTTTGAGCTATTTGTATAGATTGACAGCTTTTTAAACAAATATTTTAATATTATTTCAAATGTCTTGACATCCCAGAGTACTTTAGCAACTTTTTGGCACCTGCCATTACCCAGCTGGTTTTGCAGGAGGCACTGATGGGTTTCTCTGGAGTCTGGGTCCAGTTGGGTTTGTGTGAGCCCAGCCTCACACCTGGAGAAGTCTGCCAGCTCTGAGGTTATCACCAGCACTGCTGCCTTGTCATTCTTGGCTGGAATTCTTTATGTGTGGTGATTGAGAATGAACCACAGACCATGACATTTACAGAGCCAAGATTAATCAGAGAAAGGAGAGTTATCCCTTTAGAGGTGAGCAAGCCTTTACAGAGTGAAACATTTTCCTTCTACTGCATGTTCTTATTATTTTCCCTCTCTATTTATTCCTCCTCACACCCCTCCTCATCTGAAATATAACACTGGTTTTGCCAAGACTCACTTTGTGAGATGAACCTTACCTGTTGGAACACCTTTGCCAGGCACTGGGTTATTACTGGTCTCTTCCCAGTCCTCTCCTCTCACTGCAGCCATCATCATGTGCACAGGAGAAGTCCACAAACCTCCAAAAGAATCATCTTGTGCAGAGGCTCCAAGCTGCATAGGATGCTGCCCTAAGCAAACCTCTTCTCTTCAGTACATCTGTATTTATTTTTTCTAAATCACTGAGGAGACTCCAACAAAATGCAAAACCCTCACAAGTGATTTTCTAAGATAAGTGAGTTGTCAGCTTTGCTGTTCACATCAGGTTTGACAATCTCTGCTCTGCTTTTAGATTATTTCTGAAATCCACAAGCAGCCTGCCAGCGAGCTTGACTTTGATAGGTAGCGAGCCTGGGTCACCTCACTGGCAAGTTTTCACTTGGGTATCCTTTCTAGGATGAAACATCTCTATTTATCATGCAAGAAATGACATTTTCATGTTATTGCAGTAGTTGGCTGATTTGGTACCATCAGAGGAACAACTGAGGTACAAGCTACCTCTCCTTTTAACTACGAGGAAGAACAACAGAGAGATTCATGCTCTTGTCAGCTTTTTTCTGATCTGCAGAGATAATTCCTCAGCATTCACCAAGGTGGGAAATGCAAGAAATTCTTTTCCCCATAGTTAAGACTGCACCATCACTGATGATCACTGAGGCTCTGGCTTTATCATCAGCCAAACTCAGTTCCCTGACCAGAAAATGCTCTCATTCCTGGAGGGGCAGCAAGATTGCTGCACTCATGGATGGGTCTACATAAACAGGAATGAGAGATCTGCTCATATCTTCATCTTTCTGTACAAGAAAAGAAAAACACTTAAAGCTTGGCTACAGCAGGGACTTCCCCAGAACTTGGTCTCCCTCATCCTGGTGCAATCACCAGAAAAACTCAGCTGACCACATTAAGGTAGTAGAAAGCACTTTGAAGTTTAGATCTTAAATAAAATTGCAATTAAATGAGTGATTTCTTGTTCAAATCCCTTCAGGGAACAGGGGGTGAGAACATTAGGGGCTGCCCCACATGTAAGAGAAAAAAATCCTGTCCCATCTATGTGAGTCTGTTCAGATATGTGTGCATCAGGGAGAGAATATCAACCAACAAATAATGATGCTAATCCTTCTATTAGTATTTAAAACTTGGAAAAGCTGTGTACACCTTCAGGGAATACTTGGATCAAGATCTTGGAGAATGGCACATCTGGAGTGCAGCTGTAATGTATATAATGGTGTAAGGTGCCAAAGGAAAAAGTGTCAGGTTGGAGCTCTGCAGAGCCCGTGGTGCCTCACCAGGGGCAGGCAGCAGATACAAACCAGGGCCTGCAGTCTGGATATTATTCATATTTTGCAAACAAAGGGTGCCCCTGCTCCCCAGATTCCCATAGCCACAGGGAGATGGAAGGAGGAACCTCTGCAGCAGCGAGGTTCTCGCTCTCCCAAGGTGTGGGAGATGTGCCTGTTCCTCTTCTGTGTTACAAATCACATGGGCAGTATCTGCTTGTCTAAAGTTTTCCAGAAAATCTTATGGACAGGCTAAAGCTGAATCTGAAGACACATGATTGATTACAAGCCTGAAGGTGCTGAGCAAAGCACCAGGCCAGCAGGACCCCATCTCTCACTGCTGGAGAGGGTGGGGGGTGACAGCCTGAGTCTGCTGGAGTTATTGGTAAAACGTCCTTGGGGAGCAGGATTTCACTTCCCAAGCTTCCCTGGGAGTTTCATGCCAACAAGCCAGGCTGTTGGTCCTGCTGCTGTGCTGCTCAGCAACTTCTGGCCAAGGGAAAATCCATACCCTGTATCAGCTTCTTTTCACACTGCTCTGCAAGGGGGAACCAGAGGGGATCCTGGCTTCCTCCTGGCTTTGTGCAGGACTCCAGATAACCTCTTAGAAGAGCAGGGATGAAGCTGTTCAGAGATGTTTCCAGCAGCCAGTGGCAGCACAGACCACTCAGCAGCATTCAGGGATGACAGAAAGAAAAATTATCAGTGAAGGGAATTAGGAGGAGTTTCTCTGTTTTCTGGCTTGAAAAGCAAGCAATGTCAGTGTTTAAAAAAGACATTTCCTGACTGTAATCAGACGAGTCAGAGGTTCATAAGCTTTTATTAAAGGCTCAGACAAGAAATCTGAAGTATGTGGTTAGTGAATGCTATAAAGCCAAATTGGAAATATCTTCTTTTTCCAATAATACGTGAGCATGTAAACCTAAATCAACTGTTTTGTAATTTTGAAGGTACAGTAGGATAAAACATATTTCAAAGGAATTAACATGGCCAAACTAATGCATCAGAATGAACTAATTGTATGTATGGCTGGAGAACAAAAACTAGGGGTTTACTTTAAAGGGAACCAATGCCTCACTTTTTCCTACTGTGCTCCATAAATCCTCTTATTTAAACACAGGAGTAGTGAAGATTAACACTTCTGTTTTCTAGCTCTTTGGACTGGGGCACTTTCCCCCTCATAGTGCAGCACATGAATCACTCTGAATAAAAAACCACTACTGTAAAGAGCAAAAAAGTAGTTACTCAGTGATTTAGTCACAACCATTGGAGAAAAAAGTTTGCTCTCTTCTCTTTCCTCCCTTTTAGCCTCCAGATGTGGGTAGAAGGAAAATTCACTTGAAAAAGGCTGCAGCTCTTTGTGTGGTGAGCTGATTGAAATAAACCTTACCTGCCTTTGCATATGTTTGCAGTTTAAAATGGATCTGTATTTACACTAGATGAAATATTTACCAAAATGATTATGAACATTTTTCATTTGCATAAGTCAATGAATTATATCTCTAATACTGTTTGAAGGATTGGAGCATTTTTTGCAATGAGAAGCAAGGTTTTGGCAATGTTCTTTTTTCATATAGTTAAAGAATTGGCTATTTTTGGCAGGACATTTGCTATCAAACAAATATTCAAAGCAGTTCTGAAGGTTTCTCATTATCAATAAATATTAGAGTCTCAGCTTTTTAGTCCTTTGCCACTTATTAAGGAACTCAAGCAAACAGCTCTGCACATTCAAGCTCAGGCCCACTTCTTAATGCAGTGGGAAAAAAAATAAATTCTGAGAGAAACCTGTAGCTGTCAGCAGAGACACCAGAGGAGAGGAAAAAGGGAAGGAGAACAAACACATTTAAAAACTGAAATACCCACAGCAAAGCCAGGCTCCCAACAGTTATAATTTGCTGTATGCCTCCAAAGGCAGTGGAACATCACTGTGTCCCAGCAGCCAAGGCTTTGCCCACACTGCCATGCTCATGCAACTCAGCAACAGTATTTCTTCCCTGGCAGAGACTCCATCTGTTGTGCTGTTGCAGCATCTGAATTTGCTGGGGTACTGCCAGAAAGGATGTTTTCTTCTCTCTTTGGAGAAACAGCCATCTTCCAGATGATTCTCGCTCTGCTGAGCATTAGGAAGCCACACTGAGGTGTCCTCCAAAGAGAAAGACCCCCTGGGAAAGTCTTTTGCCAGCCTTTATCTGAAAAGGTGGCTCAAACTCTCCAATCCAGTTTTTATTGGTCCCAAATCTTCTGTTCTTCTGCTCATTTAAATGGGAGGCTCACAGAGACCTTATATATTTACACTGTCCAAGTGTTGTTCTTTGCTGTAGAAACTTATGGTGGTAATAGCATCATAAATGCTTTATTACACATTATTGTCAAATTCCTTACCTTAATCTTCCAAAGGGAAGAGAAGCTTAACAGTACAACAGCAGCCTGGCAGCATTAGGGATGCTAGAATAATCTTTCTAATTGATCTTGGAAGGGGTGAGCAGTGTTTTCCTTTGAATGATTTTCATTAACTGAGCTCCTTCTTATTGCTTGGGTGTGGGTTATGAATATAACAGTTTTCACATGAGTGTGCCTTCAGTTCAAACACAGTTCAAACACAATATAATCTGCTTCAGTAAACAGGTGAAAGAATGCAGTTTTCAGCAGCATTTTTATTAAGTACTGGCAAACCCTTATGCATGTTAATGCTTGAGAAAAATACAGCCAGCCCAGATGCAAAACACTGTGATGAGTTAAGGCATATGACAGGTTAAGCAAAATATACCTAGCACCAAATGATACCAACCATCCCTGCAAACTCAGGTCACAAGCACTGGGAAGAGGAAAGAGTGCCTGTGCTCCTCAACATGTTAAATTTCGACCATCTACTTTCTAAAAAACTGTAATTTATCCCAGGAAGGCTGTCTAAATAACCCCCACAGAATAACCTGGTTAGACATTTGTGAGTGGATTGCATCTCGTACTGCTGTTGAACTCATTCTGTGGGAGAGCATTGACAACATGTCACTTACTTCATATTCACATTTACAAACACAGTGAGAAGAAGGGGAAATTAGATGTTCTTGTAGCCTCTAGATACTAAACCCTACAATTCCCTGTTATTTGCCATTAGTTTTCTTCATTCACTTTTGGTTATGTGTGTAGCTTACACAAAATAAGCTGAGGAAATCACTAGGTTAAGCAACCAGAGAATGGTGTGTCCTTGACCACAAGCAGTTGAGAACATGAGCTGTCACCTTTTTTTATATGAGAGCTCTGTGATCCCTTTAAATCACTGTAAGCTGGCTCTGCCATCAAAAAAAGCTGTTCCTGTCCTGCCTTGCTTCATCCTGTCCCACCCCTGCATTTCAGTCAAACATCTCTACAGCTGCATGGCAAAACAGAGAAGGGATCTGAGCCAGATTCAAATTACCCTGATGAAAACCAACAACTGTGTCTTATGGTGGCCCTAAGGTATTAAGAAAGGCATTATTCCATCTTGGAACAAAATCTTACAGGATGTTTTCAAGTATATTGTAGTACAGCATTTTCCATGCCTGTAAGAATAAGATATTTCTATTTAAGCAGTGAAATACCAATCCTTCTGCAAAACCAGTTCTGCTTCCCAATTGTTGTTGTTCCAAATTTTGCACCACTGTGCTGATTTCAGAGCTCTGGGGCAGATCTGATGTAGTGTGGCCACATGCAACCCCCCTGGGCCCTCAGGGCTGGTGCTGATTTCATTGGAGATGCACAATTGTGCAGCAAAATGTGAGTCTGTGTCCATCATCCACGGCATTCACTTGAATGACTGCAGCCACCCTGGGATAAAATCCATGGATTTCACCATGGGGTTCCACCACAAAATGCCCTTAGCCCTGGAGTTCAATGACAATACAAGTAGCCTGAGCTGCAAGAGCAACCAGAATTGGTGAGCAGTTCAGAGATGCTCTTTCAGACAGTTGTTTTTGCTACATTACCTCATTGCTATTTTTCTTCTCCATTAGACTGTGCTGTTATGACTCTCTCCTTTTGGGTCATCCCAGGTCTGCAGGACACAGCATTAGAATGGAGAGAGGGGGATATTTTTAGGTCTACTGTAGAAAAACATGAGTAAGCATGGATGTTTACAGTAAGGGTAGAGAATACAAGGTACAAGGAAGAAACATGAAAATAAAAAGATTTTGCTACACATCACCCTTCCCTGATCAGCAGTCACAAATTAAGCTCATTTAGGTAGGGAGATCTGGGAGCTAGGGTAGAGTTGAATCCAGCTACACTGGATGACCCACTCTGGGAATGACTGGTAGGGCAGGACTGACTTCAGTCAGCTATCCAGTTGAGGCTAATGTGGATCTGTGCCCTGGTTACATCCAAACTTCCTTCCCAGCACAGGGAACCCATATTAAAATCACCACCATGTCAGTATCTACCATAGCTCCACTACAAACACGAGCTCTGCCCAGATTACGGAGGTGTTGGGGAGGTCAGTGGTTTCTTGGGGGCAGTGAACAAGCCAGTGCTTGTTGTTTCTTGCTCTTGTGTCAAGTTTTCACTGTGCTGCTTAATCAGTACTGCTGCAAGCAGGGAACGTGGCTTGTGCTAGTGCTTTTGCTGCATTCCTGCTGCAGGGAAATTGTGCTGTTTATACACTGAAGTCTTCACCACAATGATGGCGAGAAACAAGGAATTTAATGCTTGATGATATTTTCACAGTGTCACTGAGAGAATGTGCAAGAGCAAAAGCAGCTCAGTTCAATTTGGGTTATTTAGGAACTACTTGAAACACTGCTAAAGGACTATGTGATGTAATTAGGCACCAGGTCAGAAGAGCTCCCAATACAATAAATAACTTAGTTTTGGAAACATATTTTCCTGTTCTTTAGGAAAAGCAAGTGTTAAGCAAGTAATCTGTCTCTTCAGTGCAATTTCAATACAATATATGTCATGACTTGTCTTACAAAATGAATTACAGGGCGCTCTGATAAGGCTTCATTTTACTAATAGTAAAGTGGCTCCATACACCCAACAGGGCTTTGTTAAGATGGAAGCATATTGTAGCACTAATGAAGCATGAGTTCAGCCTAATTAACAGGATGGCAACAGCAATCATACAGCCTTTTCATTCACATTTATACATTCTGTCAGAGTAACAAAGTTGTGTTTCGACACTGCTGGAACCCTCTGGCTTTGCTCCCTCTTTGCACGCCTGCTAATCCCGCTCTTTGTTCCAACGGGCCGGGATCCAGCCCAGCACTAAGCCTGTATAATCATGGATAATCAGGCAGGACCCCTGGGCAATGGCCCTGCTCAGCCACCCACCTGCCAGCTCCCACTCCTCACATTTAACTTCAGGCATGAGAGCTGATCCCCTGCAATCAGCGGGGCCGCTCACAAATTTCCAGTTAAGCACATACTGAAGTGCTTTACTGGATTACAGCCACGGTTTGTATTGTATGAGGAAAAGTCACAGGCAGAATTCATTTTCCTGAATAACCTATTCTGGCCATGTTGGAAAACTATAGCATTCTCATTACCCACTTCACAACTCACCTGAATGAACAGGAAAGGTTCCTTGCCTCCAGCTGCTCTTTCATTTGGGCTTGTAAGATGAGCCTTTGAAGGGCAGTCCAGGGCAGGTGAGTTGTGTCTGATGTGGGTATGATGGAGGAGATATCCAGAGAGAAACTAACTTTGTTTCATTAATTTCAACATGTTCTGTCAAAATCCCCCATTTGAAGTGCTGAAAATAAGCCTGCAGATGGGGAGCCACAGATCCTCTGCCTTGGCCCAGCTCCAGCTAGGGTAATTACATGCTGTCTGCCTGAATCCCCTCATATGGCTTCACATGGAAAAGTCATCCTCCACTTCTTCTCCTGAAATACTGCAGTGTAGCACAGCAGTCACAGAGTGGCAACTGAGCAGTTCAGCAGTGGTGGGAACACTGCAGTTCAGCAGTGGTGGGAACAGTCTCTCATGGACTAAATAAAGGCTGAATTCCTTCAGTAACCACTACAGCTCCCCTGGAGAAGACTTTTGTGTTTCGAGGTATGGCTCCTGGCCCATGAGAGCTTCCAGATGGCTCAATATGTGCACAGATAGGGCTGGTGGAAGGATTAGCACAGAGACACCCCTATACCACACAATCCTGGGGAAGAATCATCTCCAACTCTGCAATAATGAAACCTGACTGCTGAAGGTCACCTTTCCACTTCATTGTAGTCAATGGTGCGGCCCTGCTGTCAGTCACCTGGGACATCCTCTCCAGAGCAACTGCTCCAAAGTCATTCAAGATCTACACACAAACTCAAGCTCAGAGACTGACCATCTCCTGCCTTCAGAATGAATTTGTCTTTCCTCGGTTGAAGCAAATCACACACTACATTTTTACATAGAGTAACTTTGTAAGCAGCATGAAAAAGATGAAGGAAGCTGTGATCAAAGCCTCCGGTAAGACTACAGTCATTGAGGGCATCTAGCAAGATGCCAGATTTTGCTCTTGTTCTAAAGTGTTCTTCAGAAGCTGCATTTTCGTTTGATCACATATTTAAGTAAATCAGATCACTGCAGCAGAACTTTCACTGGAAGAATTTTATTCTCTTCTACCAGTTACAATGTATGGCAAACTGATAGGAGTGGGAAAGATAACCCACTGTTATTGGGGGAGACTCGAATAAAACAAAATTCAGATGGAAAGGCTGGACAGCTTTCATAGGCTGACAATGTCTGGGGAAGTCTGTCTTGGTTAATGCATTTCAGGTCTCACAGTGGCTACTATTTTTTACTACAAGGAAGCTGGGGCAGGACAAGAAGAGAGATGGGACAGTTTGGACATCAAGTGACATCTCTCGTGCCCTGTCCTTTGCTGGACTGCTTCTTGCTCTACATTGCCATATTGTTCCAGAACACAAAAATGGTTGCATGTTCCATCTTTGCAGTGTTTCTGAATGGTTATATTTTTTCTGCACCTTTTCTGAAACACAAAGAGTTCCTGTAACCTTGGCATTTTACATCCTTGAAGAGTTTTAGCAATATCACCTCAGCTTCCTGCAAACATCAACACAGTGAACAGATCTCTTCCCATTGATCTCATCAGACAAGCTAAATGCTGAATAAACCCAAGCACTAGATTATCCTCTTATTCCTAAAGGTTTGTAGAGGAGTTCTTCCAGATTAGAGGTACATGATGATAAAATCATAAATGCAATGCTGTCCTTTATTTGACCTGAATATAGCTCTTCAGCTCCCAAGAGGTTCTTCCCCTTCCAGGAATCTAGTTTACCTAAAAAAGATACAGTTCATTTGTTCATGGTGAAAAATAATTATTGTGTACTAGTTTATCATAGAATAAGATTAAAATCCCATTCTGTGGCTATTTTTTCGTTACTTTTATGGAACAGCAGAAATGCCTGCAGTGAAAGTAAGATAAAAACCTATAAAAGTATTACTCCCTTTAGGGGTCAAAAACATGCAAAGAACAATTTCTTTCCAAGTGTTTCAGTTCATACTAATCTTGCAGGAAAGGAGCATGACAAGCTTTTGCTAAGGATGGCATCAAAGCAGAACACAGGAATGCTCAGGATATTTTCAGTAGCAGGCCCTGGTAAAACATACACCTCTGTTTTCAGGTATCTTCTCTCATCTGGCTGATGAAGCATTACTGGGGAACTCCTGAGAACTGAAGAAGCTGGTTTGGGAACAGAATGTAATAATATATTACAATGAAGCCATTTACAAGTGGGTGTCAAACCTTTTTTGTTGAGCTGAGAAAAAAATTATAGTAGGAAATTAAGTTATGAAATTATTAGAAATTTAAAAGTTTGAGACAAAATGTTGGCAAGCTCAAGACACAGACAAATAGTTACAAAATGGCTTTATTCTCCCAAGGAACATAGCACCATCAGCAACAAATATGCTGCTTGTCTGTATTTATATTCCAAAAAGTCTTGTTTCCCATAAATCATTTATTCTGCATTTGCCTGGGTTTTGTTCTAGATTTTTGTTGGGTTTTTTCCTGAAATAAATCATATCCATTAACACATAATGGCATGGGACATATTCCCATGCGTAGGCAGAAGTGTTTCTCTCAAATCTGTCCTGATACCCCAACTCCTGGGACATTTTGAGTTGTGTGACAGTGACATTCTCACAGCACAGTCATCAACACAAATAACTGATTTTCTCAACAAATGCTGCCTCTGCAGATGGAGCTGGCAGGTCCATGGCTGAGGGAAGAAGAACATGAGCCATTGTGGGTGCCCTGGGAGCAACAGGGTGTTAAGCAGAGGGAGATGAAGATGTAAGAAAAGGATGATGCCCAGCAGCTGGATCTGAGGAGACAGCCTCTGCTCAGGGAGTGCTGACCCCCATGGCACTGAGTGAGGTTTAACTGCAGGGCCTGTGGGTGAGATGCTGCCTCTTCAGAAAACCTGGGAAGTAGGACTTCAATGACTCCAGGATCTCATCCTTGCCATTGAAAAGGCATTGATTTTCCTGTTAAAATCTATTTCTTTCAGAAAATAAGGCAGTTTGGACTCTCTTTTATTTGAAAATAACATTTTAAAAAGGTCTCTCCGCCCACCCCCCTT